>CM033392.1:16537867-17022636 GCA_019426215.1 Buddleja alternifolia | reverse complement strand
AGCCTAAATCTTCCGCTGCTTATCACTTGAATACCATCGACATCCCCTCCTTCGATCATGACGAGAAGAAAGGTGTAGAGATGACGTCGCCTTTCTCTTGTCTCCGTCCGACAACCCGGGAGCCGTGATAACATCGTGTGTATTGAATGGTGAGAACTTTGATATGTGGGAGAAGGCGATGATAAACGCCTTGAGAGCCAAGAATAAACTGGGATTCATTGATGGTACCGTAACGAAACCGAAAGATGATTCAGCCAAGTTGAACAATGGGAGTATGCAATTCCATGCTGATTTTTTGGATATTCAATTCCTTGACAAGTCATTCAGCCTAAATTTGCGTATGAGGAGACTGCGAAGGCGGTTTGGGATGATTTATGGGACCGTTTTTTTGTAGGGAATGCTCCACGCATTCACGAGTTGAAGGCGGAACTTGCGTCACTTAGACAGCAAGTATGACGGTGATGACGTATTTCACCAAGTTGAAGGGAATGTGGGACGAGATGGCGAGTTACTCAAAATTCCTACCTGCACTTGCGAGGCAGCCAAAGAATTCGTGAGGGAACGCGAAGAAGAAAGTTGCACCATTTTTAATGGGTCTCGATGATGCGGTTTTTGCACGGTTTCGATCTCAGATTTGAATATGGATCCGTTCCCTACAATCACAAGCATATGCTTTGATTACTCGAGAAGAACGACATCGATCCATCGTTCGTTGCCAAGAAGAGCACGTTGAGGCCGTCGCCTTGGCGATTCAAACAAACACTAAGTCCAAACCGAAGCCAAAGGTAATAGCGAGCAAAAATGCACACATTGTGATCGGCCTGGTCATGAGCTCTCGACTGTTTTGAAGTGATTGGTTATCCGGAATGGTGGAAAGGGCCTCGAGGACGTGGACGGGGTGAACAGAATCGTGTTCGAGGACATACGGGATTACGTGGTGCGCCTAATCAAGGACGTGCTACAGCTTTTCATGCAACTGGGGGGCAAACCAAACCAATGGTGGAATTGCGGATTGTTGAACGGTCAATTTCAGAATTATTGATCCTTCTTGACCGAAAAGTAACAACAAACTCATTGTAGGTGTCGGGTGAGTATACGTGGATTTTGGACAGCGGTGCTTCCAACCACATGACCGGCAATTTGAGTTATTTAAATAATGTGGAGATTGCTAATCCGATTCCCGGTAGTGTTACCAAACGGAGCAAAACAGATGCGACCAATAGTGGTCGGGTTATGTTGAATAAAGACATAACGTTGAATACCGTTTTATATGTTCCCACTTAACCTGCAATTTAATTTCTGTGCGTCAATTGATCGATGAAGCTCATTGTCAAATCACTTTCGCTAATAATCTTTGTATTATACAGGACCGAGTTTCGAGGATGCCGATTGGAATGGTGAGCTTGGACGGGTGTACTATTTCAGATCAACAAGGCTGCATTCTGCAATGAAGACTGAGACAGTGGACTCATTCACAGTATGGCATAGACGTTTAGGCCACCAAGCAAGTCAACATTTATCTTTTATTCCTGAAGTGGGTAGATAGGAGTTCATAATAAAGACATTTGTGATGCATGTTTTCGAGCTAAGCAAACTCGTTCATTTTTTTCGTTAAGTAATAAAATTGCAGAAAGTTGTTTTGATCTTGTGCATTGTGATTTATGGGGGCCTTATAAAAAGGCGTCGAGTTGTGGGGCGCATTATTTTCTTACCATCGCTGATGACTGCAGTTGATCAGTATGGGTTTACTTGATTAAAGAGAAAAGGAGGCTAGTCGTTTGATTGATTTTACAAACTTGTTCAAACTCATTTCATAAAAGTGTTCGACGTATCAGAAGTGATAATGGTTTAGAATTTACCTCTAAAATCGTGCAAAGTTTTTATGGTTCGAATGGTATCATTCATGAAACAAGTTGTGTTGACACACCCCAACAAACGACATATAGAGCGCAAGCATCGAAACATCCTTGAGGTTGCTCGTGATCTACGTTTTCAAGCTGGACTGCCAATTCGTTTTTTGGGGTGAGCGTGTTTTAACTGCAGTATATTTAATTAATTGCACCCCAACCATTAAATTAAAAGAAAAATCGCCATACGAAATTTTATTTAGTATAAAGCCTGCTTATGATCACATTCGGGTGGTCGGATTCTTGTGCTACGCGCATTGGGCGCCAAAACCAGGGATAAATTCGCGTCTCAGAGTCGGCGTTGCGTGTTTTTTGGGTTATCCTTTTGGCAAGAAAGCGTGGAAATTGTATGATATTGATCAGCATGTCTTCTTTCTTCTCGTGATGTATCATTTCACGAGGTGTATTTCCTTTCGCCACTGTTTTCTCCTCAGCCACTTGGTGATGGTTCGGGTAATGAGCGAGATGTTCGGGTAGTCGATGATAATGCGATTATGATTGATGATGATGTTGAGATGTTGAGCCAAATAATTCAGAATTGAGGGGTACTGTTGTTGATTTACCGATTAATCCGAATCCGATTGATAATGGTGATACGAGTGTTTCAGTACCGTTGACTCGGTCGAGACGAGACTCCCCCAGCCACCGCGCACCCGCCTTGACGACTACATTGTTTACTCAGCCGTTGTGTCATCCAGTGACGTGTAGACCCCCCTCTCGAACTTCCACACCAAAAAGGCTCCTCAGGTACGCAATACCCGTTATCTAACTATGTGGTTTTGATCATTTTTCACAGAACATCGAGCCTTCCTTGTCGCCTTTGGTCCAACCGTCGAACCCACTAGTTATGCTGAAGCTGTTAAGCATGTTGAGTGGCGAGATGCAATGGCTCGGGAAATTGCTGCCCTTGAGGCAAATGCGACTTGGACTTTGGAATCCTTACCCCCAGGCAAGAAGCCTACTGATTGCAGGTGGGTGTTCAAAGTACAAGTCGGATGGGACTATTGAGCGATACAAAGCTCGGTTAGTGGCAAAAGGATTCACTCAAGTCGAGGAACTTGACTTTCACGAAACGTTTGCTCCAGTGGCTAAATTAGTCTCGGTTTGTGTCTTCCTTTTTGTTGCTGTGACTATGGTTTGGAATCTTTATCAGATGGATGTTAATAACACATTCTTACATGGAGGCCTTGATGCAGAGTGTATATGCATTTACCGCCGGGCTTTCGGTCCAATCAGATTGGGCGTTTTTGTCGTCTACAAAAATCTATTTATGGACTTCGCCAGGCATCACGAAATTGGTTCAACGAAGTTAAGTCATGCTCTTATTGAATACGAATTTGTTCAGTCCAGGGCGGATTACTCTCTTTTCACTTTCCGCCGGGGAAGACTTTCTTGGCTTTGCTTGTTTATGTCGATGACATAATCTTGATGGGAATGATGATGATGCATGTACACTGTTCAAGTCTTACCTGGATCAATGTTTTAATATCAAGGATTTGGGAATTCTCAAGTATTTTTTTGGGCATTGAGGTGCCCGTTCCCTGTCCTCCGTTGGTTTGTTTTTGTGTCAACACAAGTATACCTTGGATATTTTGACCGAGACGGGGTTACTTGGATGCAAGCCAATCAATACTCCCATGGAACAAGGACATCGACTTGGGCTAGCTGATTGTGATTTTCTTCAAGATGGTGCGACTTATCAACGTTTGGTGGGTCGCCTTATTTACTTGACAATTACTCGTCGATATCTCCTACTCGGTTCATGTTCTATCCCAATTCGTACAATCTCCGCGCAGAGAACATTTTGAAGCTGCCCTTCGAGTTGTTCGATACCTCAAGGGACATCCGGGTCAAGGGATCCTTCTTCGAGCTGACAATGATCTTCAATACGTGCCTTTTGCGACTCGGACTGGGCTAGTTGCCCCATTACGCGCCGGTCAGTCACTGGATATTTTGTGATGTTGGGGTCTTCTCCTATTTCCTGGAAACAAAAAACAAACTATTGTTTCTTTCTTCGATCTTCGGCCGAAGCAGAGTACTGCGCAATGGCTGCTGTCACAAGTGAACTTCTTTGTTAAAGTTCTTCTTGTCTTCTTTAGGCATTTTGCATACGCGTCCTATGCGTCTTTTTTTGTGATAGCCAATCTGCTATACACATTGCTACTAATCCTGTTTTTCACGAACGAACTAAGCATATCGAGATTAACTGCCATTTTGTTCGTGACCACGTCCAAGCTGGAAATATTCTCACATCTCACATTCGTAACGCGTTTCAAACTGCAGATTTATTTACTAAAGCTCTTGCTAGTACTCAGTTTCTATTCTTACTTGGCAAGTTGGGCATCCATGACGTGCATGTGCCAACTTGAGGGGGAGTATTGTAAATATTGTATTTTTGGTTTTATATTTTGTTTTGTATGTTGTTTAGGTTTCTGTTAGGGTTTTCCTTCATTGTATATATTGACCTCTTGTACGCCTCTTTTGGCTTAATGAAAAAATACATTTCTCCCATGCCTCTCTGCTTTTCTACACATAGCCAAAACATTGCTCTTGGCTTATAATCATTATCAATGTTTAGTTCATTAGAAAGCAGTAAATATGATGAAGCTTACATAAAAAATGACAGACAACAACAAAATCAAAGCCACATGACGTCGTTTATAATAAGAACTATAGTACATGGACACAAATGTTTTTGAAGATAAATGAAACAGAGAATAAAGTTCACATATTTAAAAAGTTTACGTTGAAATAAAAAATATATCTCTAGAATAATATAGCACTATGGAGACGCATCGAACTTTTGGAATCTAAAGGATATAAGGAGAAGCAAAGAGTATTCTGGCATGTGGTTATTTTTTAGTATAAACCTCGTGAATACTATCACATCACACCTAAAAGGATTTGTGCCTCCATGACTTCTTGAACAAGAAAGAACCACAGGTTCCCCAAAATCCAAAGACAAAACCAAGCCCCAAGCTGATGTAAAACCCTGTGGTTATCAAAGTATCCTCTTCATCGTGATCTCCGATTTTCTCTGGATTCAGTATCACTTCATCTCCTGGGCAAGTATCAGTCACCGGTTTCCCACAAAGTCCCAAATTACCTTTGTATGCTGAAACATCAAAGGATTGCAATTTGTGCTTGATGGAATTCTTCCTGCTAAACTATATTGTACGACAAATCCAGGACACCGATATAAGTCAGCTGAGCGATGCTCATAGGAATAACCCCAGAGAGTTTGTTTCTAGACAAATCAAGAAAATCTAATAATGCAATTGACCAATATGTGGAGGAGTGGATCCAGTTATGAAATTTCTTGAAATATTCAGAGAAACAAGTCCTACTAGACTTGTAGTCTCATTTGGTATTCCTCCAGTTAAGTGATTGCTCGAAAGATCAATGGTTTTCACTAGTTCAAGAGTACTTTTGTACTCAGACTCCACTCCTTTCCACATTATAATGGCACTTTCATCCTGTTTCCACCAAAGGTTGTGCCCATTGGGAGTTTTCTTACCATATGAGGTAATGGTGTCGATTGCTGTTAAACCTTGTTCTTGAGTCATAGCAGTAAGATTGTTGAAGCATTTTTGGTGTTGTCCCATTTATCTTGTTCAAAGAGAGATCGAGTATTTGAAGTCGTGTCATGTGGCATATGCTTGAAGGTATTTCACCCATATAACCCATTGGATCTCAGGCTTAGAAGAACCAAGCTTGCCAGTCATCTCCTATCCAAGCTGGTACAACCACCAACAACACTTATTTTTTCCAAGATCAATCACCTGGAAATCCCTGCAACTTCTAAGCGATTGTGGAAATTCTCCATCAAAACTGTTGTTTTCGTAAGTTCAAAGACTGTAATCGACACTCTGGGCCGACTGGAAATATACTACCTGTCAAGTTATTATTTGCCAGATTCAGTATATTAAAGATGATCCTATATGTTGGAAACATCAGGAAACTTCCCAGTTAGCAAGTTACCTGAGACATCTAGATAAGGAAGATCTCTACTATTGCACAATGACTCAAGTGATCCTGAGAACCTATTTTGGAAAAGTTTCAATGTCCAAATACTGGGAGGCAAAAGTGGTAATGGACCTTCCAAATTATTAGAGCTCAAGTCCACTACAGGAAAGCTAGAAAGTTTTGATGTTAAATCAGGCAGGACACCATATATTTGGTTGTATGAAAAGTTTAAGAGTTTCAAGTTTAGTAGAAGACAGGTCCCAAAACCAGGCAGGAATGGTGTCTGATATTTCAGCTCTGGACATATCAATGTCTGAAAAATTGTGTTGGTTTCTAATCCACTCTGGAAATTGTGGCCCTTGTTTGCAATGGCTAGTTGTATAGATTGCAGTTGAAAAGGAGGAACAAAAACAGGCTGAACTAAATTTCACTTGAAATGAGTTAAAAGACAAGTCCAGTTCCCGTAACATGGAAAGATTAAATAGATGCACTTCCGAAATTATGCCTTCCAAGTGATTGGACCCAAGATACAAACTCTCGAGCTTAGAAAGGCGTCTGATACTTTCTGGTAATGTCCCAGTCAGTTGATTATTAGACAAATCCAGAACGTTAAGATTGAAAAGATTCCCAATGTCTTTAGGGATTGATCCATTCAATCTGTTCCCTGAAATATCAAGATGTTCCAATTGCTGAAACAAGTTCTTCATTACCTCGGGAAGATCTCCATATAGTTCATTACCAGCCAAACTCAAAGTTTCTAATAAGCTTAAGTTCCCAAGAAATCTAGGAATTCCACCTTCAAGTTTATTATAAGACATGTCGAGATATGAGAGGGATGCCATGTTCCTGAAAGCATCAGGAATGGAACCTTCAATTTGATTATAAGACATGTCAAGATATGACAGGGATGAAATGTTCCTGAAAGCATCAAGAATGGAACCTTGCAAGGTCTCAGAGAGGTCAACATAACTAATGCTACCACTCAAGTTAAACACCCAAGAATATATGGAATGAGGACTCAGAGAATTTTCAGAAAGATCGAGAACAGAAAGAGATGAGAAATTCATCATCGTGGGGTGTGAGCTGGAAAGGGTGATTTCAGGGAGGTCACAATCTCTCAAGTGCAATTCTCGTAGCGAAGGTACTTTTGCTAGTGCTGGTAGCCAATTGGTTACTTGGCTAAGGTTAACGGTACTCAAGTCAAGATACTCAAGTGAATGAAGTGTATAAAGCCAATCAAGGTTTGTGCTATATGAACCACCAAGGTCAAGATGTTGCAGCTTGGAAAGATTACCTAGCTGTTGTGGTATAGCTCCCTCAAACTCAACACCAGAAAGATACTTTAAGCTGCTCATATGACCTATGAATTCTGGGAATTTAGTCGCATTAATAGGAAAGTAGCTAAGGTCCAAATAGTTTAAACGCTGCAATTCGAGCAATGATGAGCTGATCTTACCATTGAACCTGGGCCACCTGGCTGAATCTGCTAATCTTGGGAAATCCAGAGCGGTAACATGATTTGTTTCATTATCACAGCGGATTCCTCTCCATTTGCAGCAATTTTGGTGACTCTCCCAGGATGAGAGGAAACCATCAACATCGACTAGATCCTCTTTGAACTTGAGAAGAGCTTGTCTCTCTCTGTCAATGCATTTTATTTTAGTGCCTTCGAAAGTTGCAAGAGCCGGTAGCATCATGCTTTCAATTACCAACATAACAAGAAAGAACACATGTTGTTTAAGTTGAAAGGCAATCCTCATAGTTGCTGCAATAATATCACAAGTGTATGTATAAACAATGTTTTATTTTTTTGAGTTTTAGCAGGTAGCAGAATGTGAATGATTTTTGTAGACTCCTTGATGAGCTCCTTAAAAGAAATCATTAGTTTTCTGTTTCAGAAGACTTGACTTGTTTTTTCCTTTGTTGGTGAATAAAGAAATCATTGATTCTAGACTTGACTTGCTTTTTTTTTTTTGGTCAGAAGACTCAGAAGATTAAAAGCAAGATCGAGAATAGCAAGAGATGAGAAATTCATCATCATGGGGTGTGAGCTGGAAAGGAGGATTTCAGGGATATTTTAATCTGCTCAAATGACCTATGAATTCTGGGAATTTGGTCGTCGCATTAATAGGGATGTTGCTAAGGTCCAGATAGTTTAAATGCTGCAATTTGAGCAATGTTGAGCTAATCTTACCATCAAATAAGTGCCACATGTCTGAAGAATCTGTCAATCCGGAGCCGTAACATGATTTGTTTCATTATCACAGCGGATGTCTCTCCATTTGCAGCAATCTTGGCCACTCTCCCAAGACTAGAGTCCGCCATAAAAATCGCCTAGGTCCTCTTTGAACTTGAGTAGAGCTCGTCTCTCTCTGTCAATGCACTGTATTTTAACAGCGCCTTCAAAAGTTGCAAGAGCCGGTAGCATCATGCTTCCAATCACCAACATGACAAGAAACAACACATTTTGTTTAAGTTGAAAGCCAATCATCATATTCATAGTTGTTGCAATAATATCACAAGTGTATGTAAAATTTATTTTTATTTTTTTTTTGAGTTCTAGCAGGCAGTAGAATGTAAATGATTTTTGAAGTACTTCTTGATGATGCCCCATAAAACACGTCTTTGATTTTTGTTTCACAAGGACTTGATTTTCTTTGTTGATGAATAAAGAAATCATTGATTCAAGACTCGTAGTTTGAAAAAAGAAGTATGAATAAAGAAAATCAAAAGATTGTTGTACCGTAAAAGAAGTCATTGATTTTCTTTTTACGTCAGAAGACTTGACTTGCTTTTTCATTTTTGTTGAACAAGGAAGACTTTGACTTATATAATTCTACCTCATATTTCCATTTAATTTAATCAAAATGTCTTTAATAATGCCTAATATCCCCCAACTCCAAGCAGAAACTATAAAAGGTGAGGATGATATTATCAAATTATTCTTTTACAATGTTACCAAGCCATAAACACATATATATCTATATCTATATCTATATCGATATATATATATATATATACACTATTATAAAAGTATGGATCTTTAGATATTTCTTTCAATTGTGAAAAGGCACATATGATCCTTTTTTTAATACATCTTTGATATTCTAAATCTAAATTAATTCAAATAGATCAGATATTTCTTCCAATTGTGAAAAGAAGCATATGATGCTTTTTTAATACATCTTTGATATTCTAAGTCCAAATTAATTCAAATAATAATTAATAAGAGTGACCCTTGCTATGCCCCATTAACCATAAAAGATGGTTGACATATTCTCTATTTTCCTAATCTCTTTAATTGGAGTTATCAATAACCCTTTCTTAATATGCAATTATGTACCGTTTTATTGTAAAGTTAATAGTAATTTATAGATAAAATCTATATCTATACTATTATAAAAGTGTGGATCTTTGGATATTTCTTCCAATTATGAAAAGACACATATGACCCTTTCTTAATACATCTTTGATAATCTAAATCTAAATTAATTCAAATAATAATTAATAAGAGTGACCCTTACTATGCCCCATTAGTCGTAAAAGATGGCTGACATGTTTTCTATTTTCCTAATCTTTTTAATTGGAGTTATCAATAACCCTTTCTTTATATGCAATTATGTGCCATTTTATTGTAAAGTTAATAGTAATTTATAGGGAAAATTACTAAAAAAAACCCGAAAATAATTTTCATATCCAAAAAACTCATGAAAATATTTTTCAATCTCAAAAAACTATTCTATAAACTTTTCAGTCCAAAAAAACCCCAAAAGTGAGTATTAACAATTTTTTTGACTAAACTACCCTTCATTTATTAAGCTAATAATTGATCTATTATTTTTTCTTATTCAAATCATTTTGTTTTAATTCTTTCAAATTGATTAATCATAAAATACGGACTTTATTTTGTAATATTAATTTTTTAAATATTTGTATATAATTTATTTTGATTTTAATATGGTAATTATCTATAGATATATGTTTTAATATTTTTTTAAAAAGATTAAAAATCTGAAAATTTAAAAATTAAATCATAATTAGTACCAATTATCAATATAAAATTTTTAAATAAATAAATTTCATTGCAAAACTACTACAGTTGATTGATTTTTAATCTAGAAGGCTAAGGGCAACTAGGTCCATAAATTTGTTAACCCTAAATATTGGGGTTTTTGGACTGAAAAGTTGATGGATTGGGTTTTTTGGATTGACAAATCTTATCATGGGTTTTTTGATGTAAAAGAGTGGAATAACTTGTTATCGAATTCACCACCATGGTCACACTGAAAAGATTTAATTTTAAATTGAAATTGGGTTTGTATATAAGAATAGAAATTTGCAAAAATATTAAAAACATCCGATTTATTTCGCAATGGAAAAACCCATAAAAATGCAAAAAAATGTCCAAAAAAAGAACATAATAACGAAAACCACCGAGACTCGGGACAGGGAAAGTCTAGAGATCGGAGTGAATAAGCTCAAATAAACTAGTGCTAACAGAGCTAGAAGAGGAAAAGGGTAAACGTTTGTGCTTGCCTAGTTGACATGCATGACATAATGAATGAGAAAAATCCTTATTACAATTAACAAATTTGTAAATCGAAAAAAAATTGAAAATAGACACTTCGGGATGACCAAGACAACGGTGCCGCATGGATGATGATGGGCAGCAGAGGAGCAAAAAGTGCTGAGGGCTGTGGAAGTGGCGGAAAGGGGATGAAGGTCGTCATCGCTGTTACTCCAAAGAATCAATGCACCGGTCCTAAGGTCCTTGACAGAGAAACCAGACGGATCAAATTCAATAGAGCAAGAATTGTCGCGGGTAAATTTACGAACAGAAATGAGATTTTTAACGAGAGATGGAGAAACGAGAATATCACGAAGATGAAGAGAACGAGAATTAAAAACAAAAAAAGATTGACCAATGGATTTTACAGGAATAACAGCACCATTACCAACAGTAATTGAATTAGAAAAATTACATGGTACGATATTAAAAAAATTACCTAGGTTAGAGGACATGTGAGATGTAGCCCCGGTATCCATATACCACTGATCATCAGGTTAGTTGAGTGTCATGGTTTGATAGAGTGGAGACAAATCCGTGCTAGTGAGTGAAGTGGGCTGCGTAGCAGGTGAGTGGGGCGTGTTTGGGGCAGCAGGTGTGCTGGAATAGTGGGGTGGGCCAGCTGGAGAGGTCCATGTGGGGGGTGGGCCGAGAATGCCTGGAGAGAGATATGCAGGCCACTGGGAGGGGGCTGGATTGGTGGACCTGATGGTATTGGCGGCCCAGCTTGATTAAGAGAGTACCAAGGCAGCGAATTGGGCTGGACCGAGTGTGCCCAATTCCCTGACTGATTTCCTGAAACCGAGTAGGGGCTGAACGGGTAGTTGTAATTTTGGTGCTGTGGGCCGAAACTTCTTGGGCCTTACGAAAAACTGGGCGGTTGAGTGGGAGTTTGTTGTGCCGAATTTGAGCCAGCAGAAGGGTGAGAATTATTTCGAAAACCCGAGTGACCTCCACAACCATAATTCCGATTACCACCTCAACCTCGATTCTTTCCATTATTATTACGATAATTATTTCGATTGAAATTTGGGGAGGGATTTTGAGAAAAAAGGGCGGTATTGGAGTCAGAAGTGGGTGGTTTTGTATGAAATCGACTTTCACAGGCCTCATGGAGAAGTAGTAATTAAATTGCGAACTTCAGAGAAAGAGGGGAGGGGTTTTTGTGTAGTTACGACAGTGACGAGAGGAAGGGATGACTCAGGAAGTCCTTGTAAGAGTTGAAGAAGAAAGGCTTGATCAGAAACGGGGGTGTCAAGGTCAGCGAGATTGTCAGCCAAAAAATTCATCTCTTGACAATATTGTGAAATAGAGAGAGCTCCATTTTGTAAAGTACGAAAACGCTCATTTATTTGCATGGAGGGAGAAGGTTTATTATTACGAAAATTCTCTTCAATTGCAAACCAAGTTTTGTGAGAAGTTGCATATTCCAAATCAATGTTTTTGAGCAACTTTAAATCAACAGTTGAATAAAACCAGCGCTTAATAGTAGAATCGAGCGCAAACCAATTTTCATCGGTGTCAGAGGAAGGTTTTGATTTGCCAGAAATATGGTCAAAAACAGAAAAACTACGACATAAATCCATAAACATGCCTCACCATTATTTATAATTGGAGTCATTATCAGAAAGTTTGAAACCGAAAAAAGATTGAATGCTACCGGCAGCGAGAGCCGGTATATGGACTGTGGGTTAGGGGTGTCGGGTGGGTGTAGCGAATGAGGATTCGAGTGTAGACATAGAGAAAGGGGGAGAAAATCAATCGAAACAAATTACCGAGCAATAATAAAAATAATGAAATAAAGATGATAAAGAGAAAGAAAAAAATTACCGTAGGAGAACACGAAATTGAGATGCTGGCAGAGAGATAGAAGGCACGAAATTCCCTGAAGTAGTGGGAAAATAGTGCTGGTGAAGGCCGTATAGTGAACAAGAACGCGTTGTGGAGATCAACGACTTGACAGGGAAGGGAAGAGAGACGACGGCAGCCGGTTGGAGGTGGAGGAGGGGGGCGGCTGTTTGGTAGAGAAAAGATAGGCCTATGATGACTAGGGTTAGGCAGATACCATGTTAGAATATGAAATCTCCACACTTGTATTATTAATGATAGAAGCATATAAATAGAGTACAAGACTTGATAAACAAGGAAATAATAATTAAGGAATAAAGACTAACAATCCTAACATAATATAAACTCTAACACACACTTTATTAATAAACGACGAAACATATTAGGATATATAGGATATATATACTTCAAGAGATTAAGCAACGGTTGGGATAACGTGAATACATATTCAGAAAACGCTAATAGAAGAATGTGGTCAGTCAATATATGGGAAACAAGAAGTTAGAAATTTTGGGTTACATTCTTTGATTTCACAGTTTTATCTGCTGGGTGATTGCTCTAGTTTAAACTAGTATGTCTTTGTTGTTAGAGAATTTTTTTTGTCTCATTGTAGTTATTTAATCACAATATTCAAGATAGTTCCGAGAGGGACTGAAGGGCCGTTAGTGTTGAAGGAACTTTTGCTGGAGTTCTAGCTTCAATTCTTCGGGCCGTTAGTGTTGAAGGAACTTTCGCTGGAGTTCTAGCTTCAATTCTTCTTGCTTCGGTTGGTTGTTTTCCGGGTCAATTTGAAATTCGATCAAATCGATCGAGAATTTCACCATCTCTTAGATGGGCCAACCAATCGAGTTGGGCTGGGCGTCCATGTCACAGAACCTTTCTCTAACCAAGAATCCCATTATTGATCTAATCGGGGTGGATTCAAACAGTTCTACCCGCAATGTTCTTTTCAAGAGTCTTACTGGAAAAGTGATTTATAAGTTCCCACATTTTCTTCCTTTTAATTTTTTTTATACTTTTTATTTCACTAAAAAAGTATCACGTGCGAGGCACGTGGTGGTTCGATAAGAAATTAAATTGAAGTAAATTTGTCTAATTTATTGGCAAATTAAGAATTGATTATTTTGTAGTGCATATCTTATACTATTTATTTATTTGCTCTGTATCATATAAGATTAACATGTGTCTTAAACTAAATCTATTTCAAGAAATTAAACTTTTGATGAAATAATATTAATATTATTTTTTTTATTAATCTTTCTTGATTTGCCACAACATTGCATTTTTGTCATTCGCACAAGTAGATTCTTTTTCTCTTTATCCTATCAGTCTTTCTAATAATGTAGAAAATATATCACTTTTAATATTTCTATATGCAGTAACACTGATTACATTCTTTATCATGATAAAATAAATGCAAACAATATATTACATATGATACTCATGTTTAAAAGTTTTCTTTATAAATAAAATAAAGAATGCATATTTTCACTCAATTCACTTATTTGATTTTATTTTCAAGTACCATTTTCCATTTGCTGTTATTTTAAGCACTTCATTTACATATACTAATTTACATGACAAGAAGAATAAAAAAATTTCTACATATGGGATGACGATACACTTATGCAAACATGTTGTAGATTTAACTTATCTATCTTCATATACTTCTATTTTGGTTTTGACCAAACTGAATTTGAGCTAGAAGTTTCACTTCGAATGCACTATTATTTGGTGTAATTTAAATTGCTTAATTTATTCTAGTTAATTTTTATAATTGATTATTTATCATCCATTAAAATCAAAAAGTAAAGAAAGAAATAAGATGATCGTCTACGAAAATAGTTACAAAGGGGCAAGTTCATCTTTTAAAGTTGATGGATTTAAATTTCCATGTGGAGGGACATTTTTGTCTATTTAAACAAATTAAAAATGAGTGTGAGTGTCATTATAAGAATATGGAGTGCTGATATTAATTTTCTAAAATAATTGTAAATATCATATTACATAAAAACACTCGTGTTTGTGAGTTCTTTTGAAAATTAAGTACAAATAAATCATATTTTCATACTAAAAGTACTTATATGATTTTATTCTTAAATACACTTGTTTTATATTTGTTATCATGCTAATAGCTTTGAGTACGTACAAACTTTCAGATATGTTGATAATTCTATTGTGCAAACATGTTATATTCCATAACAATGAAAAATTAATAAATCTTTTTATATAAGAAAATGATTCATTTGCATCCCAGAATATGCGTTTGTGTCTCACAGTTATTACTTTTTTTTTTATGTCAGAATAAGGTATAATTTTATAAATTAGCTTTTTAATCTTCAAATCAACTCAATCAAAGTAATGATCCAACACTATAACAATTTACTACTAATTACCAAATGCTAAAAATGTTTATAGTATTTTTGATTAGCAAAATTAATAACCAACTTTTTGTTTAAGTTGGAATATTGGTTGTGGCCATGGGTGTAAAAGTTTTCTTCTTCTTTGTTGGTGATTGTGGGTAAAAATCTATTTTATTTTATTGGTTAGTATTTTAGAGAAAGTAGGAATATTTGTTTTTCTTATATTAAATGGTGTCCTGCTACTAATATATTTTATTTTTTTAGTTAATAATTAAAGAGTTTCCAACTACTAAAACAATTTCAGATACTACTAAATGGTTTCCTACTCCTCGATGAATTCTTTTACTTAATAAATTCAATTATTAATTATTAATTATTTTATTATTAATAGTAAGGGAGTGTATGAAAATCTTTTCACAGTGGAACAAATAAGTGAGTTATTTACACATTTATATAGGGTTAGAGAGATTTAGATGAAATAAATATGCATGAATTTAAAAGGTGAAACTTTTGGTGACTTGAGTATAAATCAAATATATGAAAATAATCATGGATATAGACATATAATTTTGTTATTTAATGAATTCTTAAATTGTTTTGACACACTTAAATTAGTCATGTTTATATATTTTATTTTTTGCTAAAAATAATCATACACGTTGATAAAAATAATAATTTAACTACATATATACTAAAATTCATTAATACTAAAACTTCATCACTTATTTAACAAAAAGAATGGTTTTGCTCACAATTATAAAAAGCAATTGCTGATCATGTCATGTGAAATAGAGCAATGACACGAAATTTACGGTTGTGGCAGCTAGTTAGAAATATATGAAGGGCATAAAGTGTAGCTAGTTCTGTTTTTGCAGAATTGTTACTACACGAACCCTGACAAAAGAATTATGTCTGAACAGATAAGTGTACCTGAAGTCATTATATGTGTGATCGCTTCCCAGATTGCTAATGTTGGAGAGAGTATAATAGGTGCTGCACTCCAAGAGAAAGAAGGATTTCGATGGGTTAGTCATCTCATCTATATTTTAATGATCTTAGTAAGCACATATATTTATGTGTGCTATTGATGTTTGAACCGGTGCCCCTTTTTTTTTTTTTTTTTTTTCTTGTGTGTGTGTTTGCTCACGCCCTTTCTGTCCCTTATGTTTCAGCTTAACAATGATGCTGTCAATGTTGTTAACATATCGATGGGCAGCATTTTGGCAGTTCTTATGCAACAACTAATACTCCAATGATATAATGAAAAAAAGGCTAATCTTTAATTATTTTTCAATTTTGTTTGAGAAAAACAGAACAGGAGATGTGTGCTCGGGATTTGCTGGAGAGATTCGTTGGGCCCATCGTGGAATAAGCTCAGGCTGAGAACCAGGACATGATGATACCCAGTGAACCAAAGCCCAAATGAAATAAAAACAATAAAACAGAAAAAGAAATAATATTAGAGTTAATGTCACTTTTAGTTCCTTGGCTTTACATTTAGAATTACTTTAGTCCCTCTATTTTTAATTGCATCTGAGTCCTTCAACTCAACAATTTGTTTCAATGTGGTCCCTCTGACCAATTTCGGTCAATTTTTCACATGCCACACACATGTCATTTTTGAATGATAAAAGTGTCAATTCAACTTTTTGAGTTCCACTTTAGTCCTTCGACTTAATAGTAATTAATGTTTCTCTTTATATTCTTTTTTTTATTATTATTGTACAAATAATAATTTTATGGAATGCATACATAATTCAATACTTATTAAATAGATAATTTTAAAATTTAATTATTTATTTTTATGAAGTGCAACGTAAATGAGAGAACACAAATTAGCATTTTTTTTTCTTAATATCTATTAATACAATTAAGTTATCCAAGAAAAATAAAGAGTAAATCTATGAAAATATATCTTTCTAAAGAAAAAAATTAGAATATAATAAATAGACATATAAATTTACATGAAGTAATTTAAGATTTAAGGTATATTTTCTCTATATTATTGTAATCATATTTTTTATTTTTAAAATTGATAATTAATCCAGTAAATTTTTAATTATTACTGTTAAAACAAAATTTATGGTCAAGAATTAAAATTTAATTATAGAAGTTTCAAAGTACTATATATAATGTAATAGATGGATGCAAAGTAAATTTATTTTTAAATTAAAGGCACTTCGGTCTATGAGAGGGGTGGTTAAAAGTTCTTGTTGTACGAGGGAGTGTTTGATGTGTTCTCTTTAGGAGGGGGGGGGGGGGGGGGGGCAAAATCAATTTAACCTATTTAATTATCCAGAAACTTTAGACGACACAATTTTTGTTTTTAGTTTAATCCCTTTAAATTGAACTTGTGGATTCCAGTTTAGTGACATTTATAATACCTCAGATGTAGTTGGAACAAATTAGAAGTTTCAGTTTATTATGATATACAATTTTGTTTTGTTTAAAAGGGATATAGAAACATATCTGCAGAATTGTAATAGATCATATTAATCAAGAATTATGAATGTTTTCTGCAAAAAAAATTGGTTATTGTTAACTTAAACATTTTTTAACAAAATGTATTTCAATTTTATTGTACTATAAGTGTGTAAGAAATATAAAATTAATTTTGTCATTTTTTTGGAGTTCGATGATTTTCACAAAGAAAATACATATAATGTAATAAGAATTATAAAGTTTTACAGTTGTTTGTAGCTTAATTTTCACAAAAAAATTACATATAATAAGAATTATAAAGTTGTTTGTAGCTTTATATATAATGTAACATACTACACTCTTAAAATCTTTTAATATATATTCGAAAGTATTTATGAATAAACGATAACCCCTCCATTGAACTAATTTGTTTTTATATTCCTAAATTGATTTAATCAATTCCTCCTTAATTGTAAACATATTAAAACCTTCACTACTATAGAAATGACCTATTACAGCGGTTTTTTTGGGCCTATGATAGCGGTTTGAACCGCTGTCATAGGTATCGCTGTTATATAGTTTGGACCTATTACAGCGGTTCAAAACCGCTGTCATAGATCACCCTATTACAGCGGTTTTGGTTTCCTGAACTGCTGTCATAGGTTTCGAATTTTTTTTTTTTGATGATTCCTATGACAGCGGTTCTTGGTCGCATTTTTTTTCTTTTTTTTTTTTTTAATATTTTGCACCCTATTATGGTAATATTCATGTACAGTAATATTCAATAAACAAACTCAACAAATTTCAACTACATAGTAAAACATATTCGACATAAACAACAACCACCCCAAACTTCAATATTACCAGCTCTTTCCTCCAACAACAAAATGTTATAATCTCCAACAAATGATCACGTGTTAATTTACAATCAACTAATTAAATTCCTCATGAGAATTTAAATACAATAAATCAAATCACAATTTACAACAAGTCACAATGTACAAAAAATACATTACCTAATTTCTAAGGAGCTGCTACGAAAATGTAACGTGCCACTTCGCAGCGTACTTCATCAATTTGCTATTGAGTATAGAAGGATTGAGAATCATGAAAGTACTGCAAGCTATATATAGAGATTAATTGCAAACTGAAATGACATTTCAATTACCTACCAAAGGTTTAATAACTTCAAAAGGAATAGAAATTAAGTATATATTAGGATTATGCATACCGCTGTTGGGATTATAGATTGTCTGTGGCTAATAACCTCTTTCATGAATCTCATAACGAAGTAGCCACAATCCACCTCGTTGGTCTGCCGGGGGCACTACAAAAGTAATTAAAGTTACGTTGTATTAGAACACCAACTTCTATACGAATATATAATCTCTTGAAACTAGAAAACGCTAACCTTTATTTTAAACCGTTGACAGGCCGAGTTTTTGGATTTCTTGGAATGGTTGTTGCGATTTGCACGAAATATGTGCACAGCCCTATAAAAAAATATAAGAAACAAGGAAATATGTCAAAAACAAGTAATTATGTGAAATAAATATACACTTTAAAAAAATATTAAATATAATGGATGCATTGATTGAATAAAAAACTTACTGATTGATTTTTTGTGTCATATCATCTCAGTATTCCGGCTCACCATGCAAAGAATCCATATAGTAAACGACCTCTTGAAATGGATCAATTGTAAGCAACAACCAATGTCCCCTACAAAGCATTCAAAAGATAAGTTCAAAATTTGTTTTGCGCAACTAGTTTTACAAATTAAAGTTAAGTCTTTAGTAGCTCACCGTGTTGTAAGGTGCAAGAAATAACTTATTCGTTTGTGCACTTCGTATCATAGCACGTGCTATGTACTGCACTTGTTGAATTTGCGGGCTTGTTCCCGCAGATATGAAATGTGGGCTAAGGAACCCGAAACTTGCTTCTTTCCCTTCGGGGATCACGTACCTAACCCACAAACACCTAAATTGAGCATAAAAATGAATTTCGAGTAACGAAAATAATCATAGTTCAGATGCAATAAAATAATTAAAAAACTTACTTTATGTACGCTGTAATGATAGAGGCTCCTATCTCTTTTTGTCGCAGAAGGTGACAGATCTCCTCCTTTCCAATATACTCTAGGAATGCATAATTCATAATGGGTTCATCCATGTCTATAGTGATCTGGGCACTAATAGACATCATCTTCGTGTACTTTCCCATAAATAAAAGGTCATCAGGGAGTCCATCTAGTTGAAGGTCTACACATCTGTCACCTTCACGTGCAGGCTTGGCCACTGGAAATTTTCCTTTGACAGCTGACTGCTTCGACGTCCCTGATTTCTGGTTTTCAGATGATTTGAATGGTCCAAGAGACTGTTTAAGCAAAAAAAATAAAACATGAATGTTACACACCAAAGTATATTTAGTAACCCCAAACAAATTGTTATAATTTATTAATGACTAGCTATTAATTACATACCGGTGCATCAGTGACAATGACAAGACTCGCTGGCCAAGCAACAAAGGTACCCAGAACACTAGAAATGGTGATCATTGAGAGGGACGGGTAGGGGTGTATCCGCCTCAACTGCAGTGTCAATGCGCACTTTCACATGGATGGTGGCTAATGGACAGTTGTGAAGTATTCTATCAATCATCGGTCGATTGTACATTTGTCCTTTAACCACCACACAATATGACGGTGATGAAAGTGCTAATTGACATGGAGCGATAACCTACACATATATACTGGAGATCCCAAGATTATGGTTCAATGGGACAACTAAGTTGTGAAAATTCAGAGTGGCACTTAAGAGTTGAATAAACTCTAAACCCATTGCCTAGGATAAAGAAGTGCAACATGCAAATTGTAGCAAAGGTTAAGCTAGGCTTTTAATGATTCCTATACTATCGAAATGAAGTGCAGTATGGCAGGATACTCATAAATGGGAAGTCACCTATGTAAGTGTGAGGTGTAGGCCGCCTCAACATTGAGTAAAATGTAAACACTTATGAATCCAAGATGGGGTGCCACGGCCAAAATGGACCCAATAGTGAGAACTAAGACAGCTCAGAGAGTTTATCATGTGAGTATCATTGTCTGGTTTTACACGAACCGCTAACCAATTCAAGACATCACATTCATTGGGTAGCCTAGTAAATTCAATGATATTTCACTAAGAAAGGTTCAAAGCCAAAAGCTACCTCTTCTGATGTGATAAATTTTCGACCGAATTTTAGAGAATCATGCATTGCATTAATTTAATTCGTGTGGGGAGTTGTTGGATAGTGTGTGATATTGAGTGTATGAAAAGTGTGTGAACACCACTTTTGCGTACGAAATTCGAACACCATACGCATCCGGGATAAGAAATATTATGGGATAATATTAATCTACGCCGTGAGTAGATAAGTTTAGCATTTCGAATTTCTCGATTCGGAGTAGTAACGAATGAGAAACTAAGTGTTAAAGTGAGGTGTTTGAATGTGGATATCCCACATTGGAAGGTAAAGGGTTGGCCCTTTGGGTGACTAAAAATGCAATTTTCCCTCTTTTACATTTACTTCAATGTTTCTATAAGATGATCAAACAAAGAAAAATGTTTTCTTTCTTAGTATTTTCCTCATGGGCATCCGATGTCCAAATGGAGCCTAACTTTTACGAATGTTCAATTGAGAGAACATTTCGATAGTAAATTACTTGGCTATGCTATTTGATGGCTTCTACATTCATAAAGTATATTCATGTTGTCCAATTTTCAAACACTATTATTATTGGACCCAAAATTACATATTGATCATTCACAACTCCATTCATCAATGCAGTCATGAAATTGCTGGCCTTGTTACAGAGGTGGGCAGCAAGGTCAGAAAGGAGAAGGTCGGGGATGGAGGTTATTCTGATATAATTGTCTGTGGCGAGCATTTCATAATCTGTTGGCCTGAACATATGCCTCTAGATGCTGGTTGTCCTCTTCTGTGTGCTGGGATCACGACTTACAGCCCGATGAAATATTTCGGGCTCGACAAGCCCGGGATCCACTTGGGTGTGGTGGGCCTGGGTGGGCTAAGGTGAAGTTGGCCAAAGCTTTTGGGGCTAAGGTGACAGTGATAAGTACAGCCCCCCATAGGAAAGAGGGAGCTATCAAGAATCTTGGAATTGATTCGTTTTTGGTTAGCAGAGACCAAGATCAGATGATGGTAATTTACCTTTCGCTTATTTTTCTATTAGCGTTTTCTGAAAATGTACTCACGTTATTGAATATTTGCAGGCTGCAGCGAACACCATGGATGGGATATTGGACAGGTTTCTGCTCCAACCGTTGCTTAATCTCTTGAAGTCTAATGGCAAACTTATAATTCTTGGTGTAATACCGAAAGCTTTAGAGCTACATGTTTTTCCTTTGCTTTCAGGTAATTATCATCTAGCATAGCTTTTGCTCGCCAGCTTTCGGTTTCATTTACATTAGTGGAGATAGTGGCTGCTTAGAGTGAAACTTAGAAGGTGTTAGCTTTGGGTGTTTGGCTAAGCTTGTTTAAAACATGTTATAAACTTATAAGCTCCCACACTAAAATGTTTATGGAGCTTTATAAGATGTTAGATCTTGGTTTAAGAATAAATTCTTGAAGTATTTGGATTATTTGGCTAAATTAAGTTCGTGCAGCTTAATGTTAATATATGATGGCAATTTTGTAACTGTTATGATATTAAAATAAGCTCGGTCTTCCCGGAGGAGCTTGTAAGATTCTAACATCTTATTCTTGCAGTTTATGAACTCATATCCTAAACATTTCTCCAAATACTTCAGAACATTGTTGGGAGGAAAACAAGATCAAGCAGCGAAAGCAACAAACAAGATTGCAATTAGACAATCAAACTCTCTCCCCACTTGTAAGAACTTAAGAGGAAGCAAACAAGCTCACCGATTAAACCAATCGCAGCAGCAATAACAAGTATGGAAATAGATAGCAAACAATCACACATGAGACACCCGATTTTTACGTGGAAAACCTCTTCAAATCGAAGAGTAAAAACCACGGGACACAACGGTCCAAACCAAAGCTCCACTATAATCAATAGAGGTCACAAAATACAAGTTACAAATCACCAAATGGGTACACAACCCCAACAACACAGCAAGTAATCACTCTTGACAAAACAAGAGAAACAAAAACAGAATTACACCAAAAACAGGGGCCACCGTTCGAACTGAATAACTTGAGCTAGGAAGCATAAAATGGAAATCGGACCGGACAAAATAAACCACAATGTGTTGTGAACCTGCTGTCCAAATTTCAGCCTAATCCGACAAGAAATGCCACCTCAAACAACAGTTCGAACTCTGCTGCGCGCCCAGAAACTGCTGCTGTGTACCTGCGGGATTTCTTTTCTTTCTCCCCTTAAACCCTTTCTCTACCTGCTAACCCCTTAGATATTTACACCCTTTTTCAATATCTAAGTAAAGGCCTAACACTTGGGCTTAAAAGCCACCATTTGGGCCTCCCCAAAATTGGACTTTTTCCACATAGGAAGGGAGCCCAAACCCAACAAATCTCCCCCTCCCGAACTATGTGGAAGGATTCGCCAAACCGGCGATCAAACGACAGGCTTCAAACTTTCCTCTTGGTAAGGACTTCGTCAACATATCAGCACCGTTATCATCCGTATGAACCTTTTCAAGTTCAAGTAACTTAGCATCCAAAGCATCACGTATCCAATGATACCTCACATCGATGTGTTTGGACCTAGAGTGAAAAGTAGGATTTTTACCAAGATGAATTGCACTTTGACTGTCACATAAAAGCACATACCTGCTTTGTGTAAAGCCAAGTTCTTGTAGAAAATTTCGCAGCCAAATTAGCTCTTTACTAGCTTCAGTTGCAGCTATGAACTCTGCCTCAGTAGTTGATAACGCAACACACTTTTGCAATCTTGATTGCCAAGCCACCGCTCCCCCTGCAAAGTTAATCAAATAACCTGAAGTAGACTTTCTCGAGTCAACATCTCCAGCCATATCTGAATCTGTATAACCAACAAGAACCGGATTTTTACTTCCAAAGCAAAGTTTCAAGTTGGAGGTTCCACGGAGATATCTTAGAATCCACTTCAAAGTATCCCAATGCTCTCTTCCTGGATTTGAAAGATATCGACTAACTGTGCCAACAGCATGAGCGATATCCGGCCTGGTGCAAACCATCGCGTACATCAAGCTACCTACCCCTGATGCATAAGGAACTTTCTCCATGTCTTTCTTCTCACTCTCGCTAGAAGGACATTGCTTCAAACTCAATTTAAAGTGTGTAGCAAGTGGAGTGCTTACCGCTTTAGACTTATCCATTCTGAACTTTTGAAGCACATTCTCTATATATTTCTCTTGAGATAACCACAATTTCTTGGTCTTTCGGTCACGGGTGATTCTCATGCCAAGAATTTGTTTTGATGGCCCCAAGTCTTTCATAGCAAAAGACTTACTCAACTCTCGCTTCAACCTGTCAATTCTGGAAGTGCTTTGCCCAACAATAAGCATATCATCTACATAGAGCAATAAGATAATAAAATCATCGCCGGACAACTTTTGCACAAATACACAATGGTCCGAAGTAGTCTTTCTATAGCCTTGCTCCCCCATAACAGACTCAAACTTCTTATACCATTGTCTCGGTGCTTGTTTTAGGCCATACAAGCTCTTCTTCCATTTACACACAAAGTCCTCCTTTCCTTTCACCCTAAAACCCTCGGGTTGCTCCATGTATATTTCCTCCTCCAGATCACCGTGAAGAAAAGATGTCTTGACGTCCATTTGCTCAATTTCTAAATCAAGACTAGCTGCTAAACCCAACACCACTCGGATTGAAGACATTTTCACAACAGGAGAGAATATTTCTTCAAAATCAACCCCTTTCCTCTGACTGAAACCCTTGACAACCAATCTGGCTTTGAATCGTGGATGCGAACAGTTCTCTTCTTGCTTCAACCTGTAAATCCACCGATTTTTCAATGCTCTCTTACCTTTAGGTAAATGTACCAGCTCAAATGTATGATTGTCTTGCAAAGACCTCATTTCATCTTCCATAGCATCAAGCCATTTCTGTCTCTGATCACTCCTCATAGCTTCTTCATAGGTCTCAGGCTCTCCCCCATCAGTCAAGAGTACATACTCATCTGAAGAGAACCTAGTAGAGGGTTATCGGTCTCTAGTAGATCTTCTTAGTGGAGCTTCTGGTGCAATCATAGGTGTATCTTGTTGTGGATCATCAACAACCTCACTCGTGGAAGCATCATTAGTTTCACCAACACCTTGCTGATCATCATGCTCATCTTGATAGTCATTTTGGACAACATGCTCATTTTGATCCGAAAAGGGAATTGGATCAAAATGAACCAAGTCATCATTATTTTGAAATCCCGACTTCTCTGCCTTTGTAATGTCATCAATAGTTTGATCCTCCATGAATACCACATCACGGCTTCTGACAAGTTTCTTTGCAACTGGATCGTAAAATCTGTAGCCAAACTCATCTTGGCCATAACCAATAAAAATACATTGTCTAGTCTTCGCATCAAGCTTAGACCTCTCATCAGCAGGTACATGGACAAAGGCTTTGCAACCGAAGACCCTCAAGTGATCATAAGATACATCTTTGTCAAACCAAACTTTGTCAGGAACATCACCATTCAGAGAATGAGTGGGTGAAAGATTAATAACATGAACTG
This sequence comes from Buddleja alternifolia, assembly GCA_019426215.1. Taxonomy (NCBI): domain Eukaryota; kingdom Viridiplantae; phylum Streptophyta; class Magnoliopsida; order Lamiales; family Scrophulariaceae; genus Buddleja; species Buddleja alternifolia. The sequence continues at coordinate 16,997,847 of CM033392.1, read as the reverse complement.
CAGTGCTTAACGCCTCACCCCAAAATGATCTTGGCAACTTCGCCTCTGAAAGCAAACATCTGACTCTCTCAATCAATGTCCTGTTCATCCTTTCAGCCATACCATTCAATTGAGGTGTCTTGGGAGGTGTTTTTTGGTGAACAATTCCTTGCTCTCTGCAATACCTATCAAAAGGCCCTGTGTATTCACCACCGTTGTCAGTACGGATACATTTCAATTTCTTTCTTGTGTGACGTTCAGCCGAAACTTGGAATTGCTTGAACACATCAAGCACTTGGTCCTTTGTCTTTAAAGTGTACACCCAAAACTTTCTAGAATAGTCATCTATAAAAGTCACAAAGTATTGTGCACCACCAAGTGACCGCACCTTGAGGGGACCACAAACATCAGAATGCACCAACTGTAGGAAATCTGATTTTCTGGAAGGCCGACTAGAGAAAGACACTCTCTTCTGTTTCCCAGCAAAGCAATGAGCACACTTCTCAAGTTTTGCACGCTGTACTCCATGTAACACATTTTTCTTGGCTAGACAATCAAGCCCCTTCTCGCTGATGTGACTAAGCCTCCTGTGCCACAACTCTGTTTTGTCATCAGACTCAATTATTCTGTCATTTGATTCTACTGCATTTACGCTATCTCTGATAACCTTTGCACGTGTTAGGTACAAATTGGAGTGTTGTTTGCCTCTAGCCAATACCATGGCACCTTTGCAAAGTTTCCAAGTATCACCTGAAAAGAGACTATCATATTTCTCACCACAGAGTTTGCCAACTGACAGTAGATTCAATCGAACATTAGGAATATGCTTTACATCCTTGAGTACCATTTTAGACCCATTTGATGTCTCCAAGCATATCTCCCCAACATCAATACATTCGATAACTCCGTGATCTGCAGTCCTCACATCTCCAAACTTTCCAGGTGTATATGATGTAAATATATCTCTTTGAGATGTAACATGTACGGAAGCACCACTGTCAACTACCCAAGTAGTCTCATCATGAGCAAGGTTCACGGTGTCATAATCCTGGAGAAAGAGAAGATCTTCATGAGTCACATTAATTTTGTCCTTATTATTCTCGCCATCTGAGTTCTTCTCTTTTCCTTTGTTTTCTTTCAAATCTCTTTTACACTGGAAACAATTTCTTTTGATATGGCCTGGACCCCCACAATAGTGACACTCAACATTCTTGTATCTAGACTTGGACTTGCTGCGACTTCTATCCCTGCCTCTCTGATTCTTATTTTTGTTTCTCCCCCTGTTTTCTGTAACCAGAATATCAGACTGTGATGAAGAGCTTTGAGCTCTTCTCCTCATCTCTTCATTTAGAGTTCCACTTTTAGCAAGTTCCATGGACACAACACCATTTGGGGCAGAACTAATAAGTGAGACCCGAAATGTCTCCCAAGAATCTGGCAAAGTGTTAAGCAGCCATAAAGCTTGAACTTCATCATCAAACTTGACTCCCATGTCTGACAACTGGTCTAGTATGCCTTGATAATCATTCAAGTGATCTGATATGGAAGACCCTTCCTTGTATCTCAAATTCATCATCTGCTTGAGCAAATAAAGTTTGTTGTTGCCAGTTTTTGAAGCATACAATTGTTCAAGCTTTTTCCACAAAGTTCTAGCATTTGTCTCATTGACAATGTGATTATAAACATTATCTTCAACCCATTGTCTAATGAAGCCACACACTTGCATATTTTCATGCTCCCAATCTTCATCGGACTTAGACTCTGGTTTATCAACAGAAAACACAGGCTTATGCAAATTCTTCACATATAGCAAATCCGTCATTTTGCCCTTCCACTTTGAATAATTTAAGCCATTCAGGGAAATCATTTTGCTTATATTTGCCTCCATCATTCAAACAAGCTCAGCCCTCAAACCTGGCTCTGATACCACTTGTTGGGAGGAAAACAAGATCAAGCAGCGAAAGCAACAAACAAGATTGCAATTAGACAATCAAACTCTCTCCCCACTTGTAAGAACTTAAGAGGAAGCAAACAAGCTCACCGATTAAACCAATCGCAGCAGCAATAACAAGTATGGAAATAGATAGCAAACAATCACACATGAGACACCCGATTTTTATGTGGAAAACCTCTTCAAATCGAAGAGTAAAAACCACGGGACACAACGGTCCAAACCAAAGCTCCACTATAATCAATAGAGGTCACAAAATACAAGTTACAAATCACCAAATGGGTACACAACCCCAACAACACAGCAAGTAATCACTCTTGACAAAACAAGAGAAACAAAAACAGAATTACACCAAAAACAGGGGCCACTGTTCGAACTGAATAACTTGAGCTAGGAAGCATAAAGTGGAAATCTGACTAGACAAAATAAACCACAATGTGTTGTGAACCTGCTGTCCAAATTTCAGCCTAATCCGACAAGAAATGCCACCTCAAACAACAGTTCGAACTCTGCTGCGCGCCCAGAAACTGCTGCTGTGTACCTGCGGGATTTCTTTTTTTTCTCCCCTTAAACCCTTTCTCTACCTGCTAACCCCTTAGATATTTACACCCTTTTTCAATATCTAAGTAAAGGCCTAACACTTGGGCTTAAAAGCCACCATTTGGACCTCCCCAAAATTGGACTTTTTCCACATAGGAAGGGAGCCCAAACCCAACAAACATCTTATGAGCTGTGGAACATCTTGTAATATATTTTAACGAGCTTATAACTTTAACCGAAACACCCTCTTAGCATTACCCTTTTCCAAATTACACTTCCAGTCTTTTTGCTGGTTTTGCATGTCCATTTATGTTTTTAATTGCAGTCATATATTGTTGCTAATTGGTGTGTTGTGTAATAACAGCGAGAAAGTTGGTGGCTGGGAGCGCTATTGGGGGAATGAAGGAAACACAGGAAATGCTTGACTTTACTGCAAAACACAACATAACAGCAGATGTTGAGGTCATTGGGATGGATTACATTAACCAAGCCATGGAAAGGCTCGAGAATATCAAGTATCGACTTGTCATCGACATTGGTGAAAGATGCATAAGTTAATCATATTGCAGCCTTTTTGATATCAAGTATTGTTGTCACAAATTTTTGTCTACCAAGAACGAATATGAACGAAGAAACTGGAAAAACAAAAAAAAGGATTAATCGAAGCGAGAGAAGACTCTCTTTCCTTAACGCAAAATTGCCCCGCTACAGGTGGTATGGGTTTATGCAATAGCGTCCCAAGATACAACGATTACTGTTTCTGAATTGCGAACAACTTCCAATTCAAAAACTCAAATGAACTAAGAACACCTTGAATATTTAGAGAGAAGAATTTTTGAGAGAATGAAAATGCTTGTGATTTTCGGACGAACCGATTTATAGGCTTGAAATTCAGACAAGACATGAAAAACAAATTGAATCTGCCATTGAATTTCATCTGTAACAGCATTAATAAATCTGTCTGTCACAGATTCCTTCTAGAAGCAGATTCAAAATTTAAATAAAAAGTGGCCAGTTTTTTATTTCAAAAAATGTTTTATAAACCTTTCAGCAATTTCAATAGTTGGATTTTTTTGTTAGGGAAAATAATTTGCAGCTCAATTAATCAAATAAAATTGGCCCAAAGAGATAATACATGTGAGCCCATAAGCCCAAACCACACAACACACAAGCCTAAGCCTAGGCCCACGACCCACCGACTCGGACCCCATCCCGGTCACTGTCCGGGTGGACAGACGGACGGCGACGCAGTGTGGTAAACCGGACCATGGCTAGGTCCTTCCCCCTCACAAACCCTACAAAAATCGATTATTAATTATCATCAAAAGGTGCGCCGTACAGTAAATGATGACCGCGCTTAGTAATAAATGCTCTGACATAAGATGACTATTTAGATAAACAACAAGACATACATATCTAATGCATCGTGAACAATTTAGTACATGCCACATTGATATACGAACTTCATACTTCGTTAGCTCTCACCTCGAAATAAAAAATATTTTTTCTCACTAAGAACTTACGAAGTGGGGGACTAGATGATATGCTCAAATTTGGGCATATTTGAAGGCCCAAACCCAGAATAGAAGTAAAAAACCCCTAACTAGAATAGGATCCGCGCTTTTATATCTGGGTCAGCTTCGACCCGGTCTATGACCCGACTCATGAAAGACGTCAAATCGGTACACATGGCAAGATCTGGCTAATACACGTGTTAACTTTACATCTGTACATTGTGTCCACTATAAATATCCTCATGTACAATCAAAAGGGGGTTACGCAATCACTATTCATATAATTCACTATAGATTTATTGTAGTTCCGACCTCCGAGCTTCGATCTGATCCTGAGTAAACCCACTAATAAATTACGAGGTTAATGTTAGGACTTGCTTATTAAAGAATTTAACTACGTCAGACTTGATCCCATTTGAGGTACGTAGGCAGCTCTATTATTGAGTGCAGTCTATAATCTATTTAACTTCGGATCGGGTCCTACCCGAACCTCGACTGCTTTGAGCTGTATTGAGGTCCGCCGAAATACGACCCAGATCAGGTGCTGCACTCCAAGAGAAAGAAGGATTTCGATGGGTTAGTCATCTCGTCTTTATCTTCATGATCTTAATAAGCACATATGTTTATGTGTCTTTTTTGTTTATCTGACGTCCCCCCCAATGTTTCACTTATGTTTCAGCTTAACAACGATGCTGTCTATGTTGTCAACATATCAATGGGCAGCATTTTGGCAGTCCTTATGCAGCAACTAATACTCCAAAACTGGCGTACCTAAAAATTAGTACTGCATAATTCTCAAAATTGACCAAAATGTATTTGAGCTTATTGAATGACACCAGAGAAAGAAATAGAAGAGCAAATTAAGGATATCACTGTGCTATTAACCAATGTTTCACAGGCCTTGTGGACTGATATGGTAATAATATTTAATGAAATCCTGAGCTTGTGTAAATCTTCAACTAAGATTTCAAGACAACCAACCCAATAATTTTAGTCACTTAACCAAGCCGATATATTTAGTCACTTAACCAAGCCAAACTAAAATGTTAGCTACCTAAATACAAAATGGAAATAAGCAGTGACATATTATTTATATCATAACTGTAGTGCATGGACACAAATGTAACTGAACATAAATCAATCAGGAAAACAAATACACACACACAATTTCAGAAAGTTTATGCAGATAGTGCTCTGGAGACAACATCAGGGTTTTAAAATCATAAGAAGCAGACAAAAATAATTCAAGTCTTTTATAGGAAGCAAGAGGAGAAGAACCAGAACAAAGTATCAAACTCAAAGGCAAGAATGTGACTGTTGTTCAGTATAGCCAATGATGAACACTGTCCACCTTAAATATTTTGTGCCTCCATGACTTGTTGAGCAGCAAAGAGCCACACATTCCCAAAAATCCAAAGACAAAACCGAGCGACAAGCTTATGTAGAAACCCGGAGTTATGAAAGTATCCTCCTCATTATCAGTTACCTCTGGATTCAGTATAACTTTATCTTCTGGGCAATTTTCAGTCACTGGTGGCCCACAAAGTCCTGAATTACCGGTGTACGCTGAAACGTTAAAAGACTGTAACTGTGTACTTGATGGAATTCTTCCTGATAAGTTATTATATGACAAATCCAGGACCCCGATATAAGTCAGTTGAGCGAGGCTCCTAGGAATAACCCCAGAGAGTTTGTTTCTGGACAAATCAAGAAAATCTAATAAATGCAGTCGACCAATTTGTGGAGGAATGGATCCAGTTATGAAATTTCTTGAAAGATTCAGCGAAACAAGTCCTACTAGACTTGTAATCTCATTTGGGATTTCTCCAGTTAACTTATTGCTTGAAAGATCAATTAATTTCACCAGTCCAAGAATCCTTTTGTACTCAGACTCTACTCCTTTCCACATTATAATGGCACTTTCATCATGATTCCAATCAAGTTCGCGCCCACCGATAGTAGACATACCATATGAGCCGGTGATGGTTGCTCTTAAATTTCGTTCTTGAGCCATAGCAGTAAGATTGTTTAAGCATTTCGGTATGGTTCCGTTTATCTTGTTCAAAGAGAGATCAAGTATTTGAACATGTGCCATGCGGCATATGCTTGAAGGTATTTCACCATATAACTCGTTTGATCTTAGGCTTAGTACAATCAATTCTGACCAGTTATCTCCTATCCATGCTGGTATACTACCAGACAACTTATTTTCTCCGAGATCAATCACCTGCAAATCCCTGCAACTTCTAAACGATTGTCGAAATTCTCCATCAAAACTGTTGTTTCGTAAGTTCATTGACAGTAAACGACACCGTGAGCTGACTGGAAATATACTTCCTGACAAGTTATTATTTTCCAAACTCAGTGTAGTAAAATACGATCCTATATGTCGAAAACAATCAGGAAACTTCCCAGTGAGCAAGTTATCTGAGACATCCAGAGAATCTAATTTTCCAACATTGCACAATGACTCAAGTGATCCCGAGAACCTATTTTTGGAAAGATTCAATGACCAAATACTGGGAGGCAAAAGTGGTAATGTACCTTCCAAATTGTTAGAACTCAAGTCCAGTACTGAAGAACTAGCGAAAAATTTTGATGTTAAATTAGGTAGGACATCATATATTTGGTTGTATGAAAAGTTTAAGAATGTTAGTCTAGAAGACAGGTCCCAAAACCAAGCAGGAATGGTATCTGATATTTCAGCAGCGGAGATATCAATGTATGAAAAGTTGTGTTGAGTTCTAAGCCATTCTGGGAATTGCGGCCCTTGTGTGCAATTCGCCAGTAGTATAGACTCCAGTTGAAAAGGAGGAACAAAACCAGAACTAATTTTCACTTGAAATGAGTTAAAAGACAATTCCAGCTCCCGCAACATGGAAAGATTAAACAGATGCACTTCCGAGATTGTGCCTTCCAAGTGATTGGACCCAAGATACAAAACCTCAAGCTTAGAAAGGAGACCGATACTTTCTGGTAAGGTCCCACTGAGTTGGTTATGGGACAAATCCAGAACGTTAAGATTGAAAAGATTTCCAATATCTTCAGGGATTGATCCATTCAATCTGTTCCGTGAAATATCCAAATCTTTCAATTTGTTCTCAGTATGCTGAAACAAGTTCTTCATAACCTCGGGAAGCTCTCCATATAGTTTATTACCAGCCAGGTTTAAAGTTTCTAAAAAGCTTAAGTTCCCAAGGGATCTAGGAATTCCACCTTCAATTTGATTATAAGACATGTCGAGATATGAGAGGGATGGGATGTACCTGAAAGCATCAGGAATGGGACCTTGCAAAGAGTTGCTAGAGAGGTCAACATAACTAATGCTACTGCTCAAGTTGAATATCCAAGAATATATGGAATCAGGACTCAGATAATTATGAGAAAGATCGAGAACAGCAAGAGATGAGAACATCATCGTGGGGTGTGAGCTGGAAAGGATGATTTCAGGGAGGTCACACTCTATCAAGTGCAATTCTCGTAGCAGAGGTACTTTTGATAGTGCTGGCAGCCAATTGGTTACGTGGCTAAGGTTAACAAAACTCAAGGCAAGATACTCAAGTGAATGAAGCGTATAAAGCCAATCAAGGTTTGTGCTATATGCATGAATTGAATAACTAAGGTCAAGATGTTGCAGCTCGGAAAGATTACCTAGCTGTTGTGGTATAGCTCCCTCAAAACCAACACCACCAGAAAGGTCGATATATTTTAATCTGCTCAAATGACCTATGAATTCTGGGAATTTGATCTTCGTCGCCGTGAGAAGAATGTCGCTGAGGTCCAGATGGTTTAAATGCTGCAATTCGAGCAATGATGAGCTAATCTCACCATCAAACACGTGCCACCTGGCTGAATCTGTCAATCTTGAGAAATCCAGAGCGGTAACATGATTTGTTTCATTATCACAGCGGATTCCTCTCCATTTGCAGCAATCTTGGTGACTCTCCCAGGATGAGAGCACGCCTGCAACATCGCCTAGATCCTGTTTGAACTTGAGAAGAGCTTGTCTCTCTCTGTCAATGCACTGTATTTCAAAAGTTGCAAGAAGAGGCGGTAGCATCATGCTTCCAATCACCAACATGACAAGAAACAACACATGTTGTTTAAGTTGAAAGGCAATCATCATATTCATAGTTAGAGTTGTTGCAATAATATATCACAAGTGTGTATGTATAAAAATACATATATATTTTTTTTGAGTTTTAGCAGCAGAATGTCCTTGATGATGCCCATAAAATACGTCAATGATTTTTGTTTCGTTTCAGAAGACTCGACTTGTTTTTTTCTTTTTTGGTGAATGAAGAAGACTTTGACTTAATCATATCCTCGTTTTTTGAGTTTTTAGCAGAAAAATATCAAAGATTTTTGTACTCCTTCAGGTCCATAAAAGAAGCCCTTGATTTTTGTTTCAGAAGACTTGACTTGCTAGTCTTCTTTTTTCTTTTGTGGTGAATAAATAAAACTTTGACTTATATAATTCTAGATGCGTGTACACTAATAGTTCTAAGCAAATCAAATAGATACGTGTACATTATTGGTTCCAAGCAGAAACTTGAAAAGATGAGGATGAAATTATCAAATTCTGCTTTTGCAATTTTATCAACCCATAAACACGTACAAGTAAAAACAAAAAGGTGGTTTTTATAAATTTAATAGGGATAATTACATTCACATCCCCTCAAATGATGGGATAACTATATAAATTTCCCTGTAGGATTGTATTTATCCCCCTTGAATGTAATTCTCATTATACGTAAGAATATATAGTGGTACAAAAGATATCCTATCTACATACAAAATATATGAAAAGATATACTCTAACAATATACAAGGAAATAAGAGAGATCCTAGGCTAAATACAATTAAGGAATAATAACAGAAAATCTTCGTCTAACACGCCCCCGCAGTCGAAGCTGGAGGTTCCCGAATGCTGAGACTGGTGCGAAAATCAGTAAATAATGGCGAGGGAAGACCCTTCGTAAAAACATCGGCAAACTGATAATGGGAAGGAACGTGCAACACACGTAACTCCCCTAAGGCAACTTTTTCACGAACAAAATGTAAATCCAATTCAATATGTTTAGTACGTTGGTGCTGAACCGGATTAGAACATAAATACACAGAACTAATATTATCACAATAAACTATAGTAGACTTAAGAAGTGGAGAATGCAATTCAAGAAGAAGATTGCGAAGCCAACACGTTTCAGCCACTGCATTAGCAACAGCACGATATTCGGCTTCGGCACTAGAGCGAGAGACAGTTGGTTGACGTTTAGAAGACCATGAGATGAGATTGGAACCTAAGAATACACAATAACCAGAAGTAGAACGACGAGTGTCGGGACAACCAGCCCAATCAGCATCAGAATAGGCAGAAAGAGTATCAGTAGAGGAGGGATGAAGAATAAGACCGTGAGAGAGAGTGCCTTTTAAATAGCGAAGAATACGCTTAAGAGCATGAAGATGAGACTCGCGAGGGTCATGCATGAACAAGCAAATTTGTTGAACAGCATACGTGATGTCGGGACGAGTAAAGGTAAGATACTGGAGAGCCCCAGCTAAGCTTCGGTATAGCGTAGGGTCGGAAACGGGAGGACTAGAGGTGCCAGAGAGCTTGGAGTTTGTATCGACTGGAGTGAGGCAAGGGTTACAATTTTGCATTGATGCACGATCAAGAATAGAAGAAGCGAATTGTTCCTGGGATAAAAAGAGACTAGTCGAGGTGCGAGAGACAGAAATTCCAAGAAAATAGTGAAGTGGTCCGAGATCGGTCATGGCAAATTCATTTGAAAGAAGGCGAGTAAGATGTGCAAGAAGAGACGGAGAGGAGGCAGTAAGAAGAATATCATCGACATAGAGAAGGAGGAAGGCGGTGTCACTGCCGTGATTATAGATAAAAAGAGAGGTGTCGGCCCTACTACAGATGAAACGTAGCGAAGAGAGATAGGTCGCAAAACGATGATGCCAAGCTCGTGGGGCCTGTTTAAGACCGTATAACGCTTTCTTCAAGAGACAGACATGATTAGGAAAGGAGACATCGGTGAAGCCCGGTGGTTGCTTCATATAAACTGTTTCAGACAAGTGACCATGGAGAAAAGCGTTTTTCACGTCTAGCTGATGAATGGGCCAAGACCGAGAGAGAGCAAGACTAAGTACGGTACGAATGGTGGTTGGTTTAACTACGGGACTAAAGGTTTCCTCATAATCGAGGCCGGGTTGCTGGGTGTAACCCTGAGCAACGAGACGCGCTTTATAGCGTTCAAGGGTCCCGTCGGCATTAAATTTGTGACGAAAAATCCATTTCGAGCCAACGATGTTGGTATTGGGAGGACATGGAACAAGAGTCCAAGTGTCGTTGTGAGAAAGTGCCGAAAGTTCGGCATGCATAGCCGATTTCCAATTGGCATCTTTTAAAGCTTGAGCCGTGGTACGGGGAAGGGGAGAAAGAGAAGAGGTAGAAGCAGAGAGGTTAAGCATTTGTTTGGGTTTTGTAATGCCGGATTTGTGGCGAGTAATCATTGGATGAGAGGAGGGTGGGAGAGGGGGCGGGGTAGCAGCACGTGGAGACACTAGAGGATGAGTGGATGGGAGAAGTGCGGGACGAACAGCAAGAGGGGGTTCGTCGGGGGGAAGAAGAAACTCATAGGACGTGGGATTAGGTGGTGATATAGATGAGTAAGGAAAGATCGATTCATTGAAGAGGACGTGGCGGGATATTATGACACGGTTGGAGGATAGATCGAGGCACCGAAAACCTCGGTGATTAGACGGATAGCCGAGGAATACACATGCTGAAGAACGAGGAGCTAATTTATGAGGGGCAGTGGAAGAGAGGTTAGGATAACATAGACAGCCGAAAACTCGAAGGTGAGAATACTGTGGAGGGGTTTGGAAAAGTGCTTAGAAAGGAGTTTTAAAAGAAAGAGTTTTGGTAGGAAGAAGGTTGAGTAGATGAACCGCCATGTGGAGTGATTCGACCCAAAATGTGGAGGGGAGGCTAGCTTGAAAGAGTAAAGAGCGAAGAATGTTATTTGTCGTTTGGATAATGCGCTCGGCTTTGCCATTTTGCTGAGACGTGTGAGGACAAGAAAAACGAAAGACGAGACCATTGGCGGTAAATAAATCATGAAAAGGTTTTTGATCAAATTCTCGACCGTTATCAAATTGAAATTGTTGGATATCCATTTGAAATTGATTTTTAACATAATTACGAAAATTAAGAAATACAGTAAAAACTTCAGACTTTTGACGTAAAGGAAAGACCCAAAGAAAATGAGAGAAGTCGTCTAAAAATAAAACATAGTAACGAAAACCACTAAGACTAGCAACTGGAGATGTCCATAAATCCGAGTGAATAATTTGAAAAGGTGCAACAGAATTATTAGTAGATAATGAAAACGGAAGTCTACGGTGCTTGCCTAATTGACAAGCATGACATAAATTGTCTGAAATTTTATTACAAGGAATAAATTTATTTGAACTTAAGAAAGATAGAACAGCAGCTCCGGGATGCCCGAGACGACGGTGCCAAGTAACGTCATCAATGGCAGCGGAAGATAGAGCGACATGAGGCGGAGGAGAGCCGGAAGAGGAAGCTAAAGGATAGAGTTCCCCGGAGCTATCACTGCGGAAGAGAAGAGTTTTGGTCTGCAGATCCTTCACAGAGAAACCAAACGGGTCAAACTCAATAGAACAAGAATTTTGCTTGGTAAATTGACGAACTGAAATAAGGTTTTTAACAATGTGAGGACTAACAAGAATATTATTTAAAACAAGAGACCGGGGATATGTAGATAAAATAGAGGAGCCTAAAAAATTAACCGGAATACACGCACCATTACCAACCATAATCGATTTGGAATCACATTTTGTAAATGAATTTAGCATACCTGTGGAGGAGGACAAGTGAGCAGTTGCCCCGGTGTCCATATACCAATTTGCGTCCTGATTATGGAGTGTCATTGTTTGGAATAATTGAGAGAGATCCGTGGGTTGCTGTGTAGGTGGAGCGGCTGTTTGGGGCAGAATCGGAGCTGCTGGATTGTGGAATGGAGTGGCGGATTGGGGCAGATAATGGGCCGATGTAGTGGGCCATGGTGAAACTGTTGGAGCAGGGGGTAGTTGGGCCGCTGGATTTGGGTGGAAAGTAGTTCCAGGAGGAGTGAAATAATGCGGGCCAGCTGGAGGAGCCCAAGAGGAATTCTGAAATTGGGCCGAAGGTTGTTGGGCCGCCAGAAATGCTGCAGGAGCTGGAGGACGCTGCCATTGGGCTGGCGCAGCAGAATGTGAATTTGAACTTGCAATTCTTTGAACGGGAAAGACACCAAATGGAGTCGAAATTTGATAAACAACATGGGGGGCAGCGCCTAAAATTCCCGGAGCACTATTTCCGTTGTTACTTCTTCCATGATTGTAACCACGACCACGACCACGGCCTCGACCACCATTGTGCTTATGAGAAAAATTATTATGGGGAGGGGTGGGATGGGCATATAAAGCCGTGTTCGAATCAAGAGAGTTGGGAGGAGTATTTTTAAGATGTTGATTTTCTTCCAATTGTAACATGGATCGGACAGTAGCAAACGACGGAAACGGTTGAGTATGTGTAATAACAGTGGCCACACTTTTGAAAGATTCAGGTAAACCGGCTAAAGTTTGAAGAACGAGGACTTTGTCAGAAATAGGGTTTTCCACCTCACTTAAATTATCGGAAATTTCCTTTAACTTACGACAATAATCATGAATGGTTAACGAACCCTTTTTAAGTGTACGAAATTGCTCTTCAAGTTGAATTGAGCGAGCTACTTTATTGTCTTGAAAAAAGTTTTCAATATTGAGCCATATATCACGAGCATGATTACCCTTTTTAACTACGGTGGAAACTAAATCATGAGAAAGAGAAGAGAAAAGCCAAGAGCGAACCTTCGCATCCAAACGAATCCATGTTGAATCAGTAAGATTTTCAGGGGTGGGAGCTTTAAGGACAAAATTTTCGACCATATGGCCTATGCAAATAGCGAGAAACATCTCGCGCCATTGATTATAACGAGATTCAGTGGGACTTAATTGAAACGGCATAAGGTGGGAGACATTAGAGAGGGCATATGCGGGGTGATGGACAAGTTGAGCCATGGGAGAGAAAGAGATATAAACTTACGTAGAGAATATAGGAGAGAGCAATGGTGACGAGAACACGGCGCAGCAGCGTGAAACAATCCTGAAAAATAATAACACCAAAAGTAGTACAACCAAGAGTGAGAGAAGGCAGCCCTGAACAGGAAGAGGCGGTGAACGGCAAGAGGCTGTTTTTGATGAATAAGATGATCGCCGAGGGGGGGAGGCGGCTATAGGGAGGGATATATTTACCTGGTGACTGATACCATGTAGGATTGTATTTATCCCCCTTGAATGTAATTCTCATTATACGTAAGAATATATAGTGGTACAAAAGATATCCTATCTACATACAAAATATATGAAAAGATATACTCTAACAATATACAAGGAAATAAGAGAGATCCTAGGCTAAATACAATTAAGGAATAATAACAGAAAATCTTCGTCTAACATTCCCCTCAATAATTAATAATTACAAATATATCCCTCAGGGAGTCTATTTGTAAGGTTTACAGGGGTGCAATTGTAAGAATTGTTGTACACAAGGGGTGCAATTGTAAGAAATTTTTAACATGAGGGGGTGTGTTTGTAATTATCAATTAATGAGGAGAAGTTTGTGTAATTATCCTATCATTGAGAGGGTGTGAGTGTAATTATCCCAATTTAATATGCAATTCCTGACTATTTAAAAAATTGAATCACTTAAATGAATTATATAGATCATAATAATATCAAATATTTCACTGCAATGAAACAACAATATAATGTTAGGGATATTCAATTAATATGTTTCACACTTCAATTCATCACGCTAACTCATGGTTGTGTTGTGTATATATATATTCACACATATATAGTATACCTATAAACACACACACACACACGAGAGAGGGAAAATTCTAGCACAGATCCGGCTTGACCGCACCCAAGTGTATTTCACAAAGAGATTGTGTTACACTTGTCATATAATTGGTAAGTTATTTCAAAAAATACACATGGGTTTGGCCGAGCCGGGAGCGGGCTAGAATTTCCCGAGAGAGAGAGAGAGAGAGAGTAGCCATACTTTGGTTACACAAGAAAATTACTTTCCTTTTCTCACCTTTTTTCTCAATAAATGGTGAGGAAAATGCGTTGTCTCAAATTAATATTGAATTTTCTCTTCTATTTTCTTTTCCTTTTCAATTTGTCTAATAACCAAATAATGAAAAATAGTTTTTCTTCTGTTTTCTTTTTCTTTTCCTAGCAATTTTCTTGAACCAAACAATCCACATATAATATATACATATATATATATATATATATTACTCATATATGAGTGATTTACATGATTTACATTTCTTAACTTTTATGTTAAGACTAAAATAACCCTATTGTAATAAATTAATGTTATCTTCTAATAAAAAAAATAATAACGATTATTATTATAAAATGAATGTGCGTGAACTTGAAATTAATAGTTCACATGTTTATTCAATGTATATGTTTAGCGGATATTAATGCTAATTGTTATTATGAATGCGAATGGTTCAAAAAGACCCTATAATAAAAAGTTAATATTATCCTCTAATTAAAGACTAATTATTATTGTTGAATGTTCATGAACTTAAATTAATAGTTCACAAAATTGTTCGATTATATTTAATACTAAATAAAATTATTCTTATGAATATGAATGGTTCAGTTTAAAAAATTGTTTATATATATTTTGTCTACATTGTTGGTATGAGGTTTGAAGCACAATGGATCAACCTTCTAATTGGTGTAACCAAATTTGAAAGCCTTACGCAGACAAGATATCGATTGGGTGGACTTCACAAATTTTTCTGGTACTAAGCAGCCGAGGGGCAACGTAATAACGCTAGGAAACCTTCAATGAAAATTATTTAAACAAAAGTAATTTTTATGTTAATCTTATTTCAACATGTGTGTATATAATGTTCTAGAAATAATAGCATGAAGACATTCATAGTAATTATAGGAAATAAATTGATATATATATATAAGCACATAATTTGGGAATGAATTGAGTTTACTTATAAAAGCAATGGAATGTCGATTCACATGTCTCGGAACTCGCTCGGTTACAAGCCTCCTTTGCTTTGACCGAATCACCAACATATATGACTTCATTAGGAATAAGTCTTCTTGTGATGGTGGATTAGCTACGTGAGCAATTCACTATTGCTATTTGTACTTAAAATAAAGTTTCAGTGTGGTATTTCCAACCAATTTCCAGTTAATTTTGACGTGAAAATAGGTCACCTGACCCTTTTTAAGGGTAAAAATATCCGTTCAAATTTTTCAGTTTCATTTTAGTCCCTTAACTTCTCAATATTCGTTTGTTTGGTCCTTAATTTTTTAATAATTTCCAATTTGGTCCCTTGCGGGAATTGCACTATATGTGACTTGTCCTAAATAAAAGTGGGGTGGCACTGCTAGTAGGTGATGTTGAAGAAGACTCGAAAAGGCTTGAAGCTGGAGCACCTGACTGAATAAGTTAGAGAAGTCGGAAGCAAACGACCGAATAGTGTTGAGGTTCCAAATATAGATGAAGAGGTCGAGGAAGATGAAGGAGTGGCGGTTGAGGTAGACTCGAATGGGCTAGCGATTTGACCATGTGAATAGAAAATTTAGTAATTGCACATTATTTACTTGAAAAGAAACTAAATTTTGGTTCCTCAAAAATTAGAATTGCACTCCCACATTTATGTTAACTAGTAGAGTGTACGTGCGTTGCACGTAGAATACAAATTTATATGCTAAAAAATTTCAATATTCAAGTACTATACCTAGAAATATAAAGAAAAATTTAATTCAAACTTGTTCATATGAAACATGTTGATATAGAATGTATTTAACTATAGTATAAAAGTGAAAAAAGAAAACGATAGATTTATAGTCTAAGTTGCACGAGAATTGACAGTTGATTGGTTGATCCCGTTCAAACCATAGTAGTGCACCTCTAAAGAAATTTTGCAGCTGCAACCTGTTCGCGAACGTCGCCATAGTTAACTTGTACACATTATAGATTGCATTTGAAGCCTCCTTATCAATGACGCCATAGTTATGTATGTATGCAACTAAACAAAGTGCAATTTTGAAAAAATCATTTAACAATTGGTATTTATACTAAATCGACATGACTAATGAAAGTGAGTGTTTCCTACTAATTTTCACCTTATATAGAATTCGGATATGGCTCTTAGAATTCTAGTTTATATAATAATGACTATTAATTTAGTGTAAGGTCACCATTCAGTTTCTCTTTTATGACCATTTATTTTTTTAGGTTAGTGGTGGAATAAATATAGGCTAGTTGCTCTTTTTTAATACATAGTTGATCTATATAGTAATGGTAATTAATTTGGTGTGAGGTGACCATTCAGTTTTTCTTTTATGACCATTCATTTTTTTTAGGTTAGTGGTGGGATAAACATGGGCTAATTTGTACTCATTTTCAATATATATTTTTAATACATAGTTGAGAGTAGAAGTGTAAAATCACAATTGAAACAAACACTAAGATATCCATACTTTTAGTAAAGTATAGATAGATTTATTTATAGTTTTTACACTCATGGCTCCAATGATACCCATTCTATTTCCCTATAATGGCTTTGGCTTACAATCTTTTGCGGTTTCCGGTCATGGCTACATTTATCCGGAGTCTATATTTTATAGATCAGCATGACCAATGTTCTTGCAGTAACCACATCAAGTAATTTCCTAATAATGAAGCTAAGTTCATTTCAATATACCAAAAGAAAAAGAAACAAGAAGAAATGCTTATTTTAATATTGTCAATTGAGTTTAGAAGTTACATAATCATGAAAAATAATATTTGATTTGATTATATTTATGTTATCATGAAAAATTATCGTTATAAGACCAATTAGTTTTCAATCACGATGAGAATCAACCTTGCATGTCACATTTCTTCTTCTTTCCCAATCAACATTTTCGTTTATAATCATACCTTTTGATTTACTATCCTTGAATAAAAATGTATGTTTAACCTTTTCAGTTTTGTTTTGTTATTGTTGAACAACTTTGAATAAAATAAGTTGTAGATTATTACATAAAATTAATTATACTAAATAGAATTTAATAATAAATTGAACCAAGAAATTAGATAATGATATTTATTAAATGTTTATATACAATTAATACTATTGATTCTTACAGGTTATATACTTTGAAAGGTATTAATTTTTTAATTGAGCATCAAAAAGTATTTATCGAGGATACAAACATAGTTCTATAGTTACTGTAGTTAAAAAAAATTGTTACAACTCTTATGGATCTATTACATCGACATCCCATGATATTGATGTTAGATTAGAGAAAACCCCGTAGGGAACTTGTATTATTGAGTAACATATTTATAGAGTTACAAGAGAGAGAGAATACAAGAAACCCTAAACTATAAAGAAGGTAAAAGATAAATAAGGTAATAAGAATACTAGTCTAACTAGGAAAGCAATAATAATATTAATCTAATTAGGAGAGCAATAATAATATCTAACACTCCCCCGCAGTCGAAACGTGAAAGTCTTGAACATTGAGACTGAACTAAAAACCGAGAAAAGATGCTACGATAGTTCGGGCATAAAGAATGCTTAGTAGAGAGATTTTGATGAATACGTTTCTCAAGGTGGAGCAGTTTCGTCTGAAAATCATTAAATAAGGAGGCGGTTCGACGAAGACGCTTCTCAATGTGGAACAGTTTCGTCTGAAAACCATTAAATAAGGCGGCAACTCCAAGTCCTTGTTTTTCCAAGAGTGAGCGGCGACAACATAAACAAAGATAAAGAAAAAAAAACTACCCTAAATTAAACTAAACTAGATAAGGTGCGCCGGACGGGGTCGGCGACTTGAGGATGGCGGAAGCGAGAGATTGAGATACCATGGCTCGAAGCCATGACTCTGATACCATGTTAGATTAGAGAAAACCCCGTAGGGAACTTGTATTATTGAGTAACATATTTATAGAGATACATGTAACTGGTAAACAATAAACCCTAACTATAAACAAGGAAAAGATAAATACAAGGAAACATAAAGAAACTTAAATTAACTTAAATACTAGAAAGATATGGAAAGATATAATATTATCTAACACTCCCCCGCAGTCGAAACGTGAGAGTCTTGAACGTTGAGACTGGACCATAGAAATCCGATCACAGAGAATTTGAAAAGAAGACGGCGACAAAAATAAAAGGTGGTGGTTGGCCTTAAGAGGCAGCGGCGGCTGCTCCAAGTCCTCGTTTTCCAATGGTGAGTGGCAGAGACTAACAAAACTAAAGTCGGCGGCGGCAACGGCCAAAAGAGATGGCGGCGTTGGCTAAAACACGAAAAAGATAAAGATAGGTTGCTGAACCCAAACTAAATTACAAAAGATTCACCATAGTGAAAGAAGAACAAAAAGAGAAAGAAAAAAAATATATATATATATATTGGGAGCCGGACGGGGACGGCAATGGTAGAGGCTGGCGGAAGTGAAAGATCATGAGGGTTGAAAGAAAAACCATTTAGCTCGATACCATGTTAGATTAGAGAAAACCCCGTAGGGAACTTGTATTATTGAGTAACACATTTATAGAGTTACAAGAGAGAGAGAATATAAGAAACCCTAAACTATAAATAAGGTAAAAGATAAATAAGGTAATAAGAATACTAGTCTAACTAGGAAAGCAATAATAATACTAATCTAATTAGGAGAGCAATAATAATATCTAACAATTAATTCATCAACCTTTAAATTCTCAAATAACTCTTCCATTTTTTCTTGTTGAAAATTTATAGTTCTAGATTTTGCATTTAGAAGATATTTAAATTTGAGTTAGTAAAAATATGAATATGTCATCTTGATCTACTAAAAATATGATTATGTCATCGAATTGTATTATACTATTTTACTATCATGAAAATACAAATAATTTTTAAATTTCTTATTATATTTACTTTCTGAAAATTAGAATAACTGTATCCAACATATATAAAATTGACTATTGAGTATGAGAAATTTGAATTTCTTTTCACTCAGAAAATTGTCGAGGCTTAAAATATAAAACAATAACTTTTGTGACATAAATAATAAAACAAAAGTATTTATATGCTACTTGTGGATAATCAATTATTTAGCTTATTTTAGGTCCTACACTACTAACAAGGTAAGTCAACTATTAAATTGTATAGATATTATATTGGCTCCCCAGTGCTCTTTAAAATATTATGAGACGCATTTTATGTAGTTTAGCATTTGACTTAGAAGCCGTATATGTTTTATAGTTAACTATTAGTTATTTTCCTTCTAATTTTTCAATTATCTACATAAAGTATGGCCAATGATCTCCAAATCAAATTGTCATAGGTAGACTGAAGAGAATGTATTATGTTATAATTTTTTTAAGAGCATCCTAGGTAAACGGAGATTTTTTTTTAAGGAAACTTGTACAAAAAAAATTTAGTGGATGTTTGGCTAGCCTTATCTAAAGCATCTTATAAGCTCTTATAACATATTTGTTGAATTTATAAGATATTGGATCTTATTTAAAAAATTAGTCATGTAAGTGTTTGGATAAAATAAGATCATCGAGCTTATAAGGTATAAGATGGAAAAGTTAAAGAGGTTGTTAAGATCTTGCAGAATTGAATAAGAGGGTGTTTGAGTGAGCATATAAGCTGTCATGACCCTATCACTCAAAAAGGGCATATTTGGAATTTAATAAAGAAAGGACAGGGGCAAGGTCGGAAATCCAAACACGTAAATACTTGGGTTGAAGTTGTCATGTTATTTTAAATTCTCATTTAACATTTCTTTAGGAATTCTATATAAGAAGATGTAATGTGTACTTGGAAGGGCAACAAATGAATGAATTAAATCTGTTTTCTCCTGCATTATTCCTCTAACTCTCATCCCCTATTTCTTCAATATTGTTTATTTTGCTATTTTATTATCAAATCATGGCTTATTTTACCACAAAATCCATATCCGAGAAGCCGGAACATAACATAAGCTTACAGAGAATCTTATAAAATGAAAAGTTTATAAGTTGCTGCAAAGTGATTGGCGGATGATAAGTTTTGGAGAGAAGTGTGTATATTATTGTATGAAAAATGTTTAATAATGTACGAGATAAACATATCTATATGTGCAGCTATTCAAGATGGCTGCCTACAAATTGGGGACTATATTTTTTGGTTTTCCACAGCTGTCCTAACCCTTTGGGCTAGACTAATACTGCTCGAGCCAGGAACATTCACAAGAAGTGTGGGGCTAACTCTCTCAAGAAGAATTTTTTTCATAACCAATTGGGGAACTATATAAAATATACACTAACATCCCCCACAATTTGGGCAGTGGGACCAACACGAAGATTAGTCCAAAGATGTGCAAAGTTGGCCAATGGAGAGCTTTCGTGAAAATGTCAGCAACCTGCTCAGCTATGGGAACATACTCCACCAAGATATCTTCAGCATCAACTTTTTCACACACAAAGTGATAATCGGTCTCAATGTGTTTAGTGCGGGCATGGAATATGGGATAAAGAACTAGATAGATAACATTAACATTATCGCAATAGACACGAACCAGATGCGGTAAAACAACATTGAGATCACGGAGAATGTACCGAAGCTAACAAGACTCAACAACAACAAAGGCAATAGAGCAGTAGTTAAGATTCAGTACTAGAGCATGAGACAGTTGCTTGTTTCTTAATAGACCAGGAAATGGGATTCTCCAAGGTAGACAACAGAGATAGTGGTAGAACAATGACTGTCGGGACAGCCAGCCCAATCAAAGTCGACATAGATAGTAAGAGAATCTGTGGTGGAGGGGCGAAGAAGAAGTCCAAGCTCAAGCATACCTCAAAAATTCCGAAAGATTTGTTTGACCGTCTGAAAATGTGTAAAATGAGGAACATGCATATCCTGACTAACCAGGGCAACAGAATAAGCTATGTCAGGACGGGTATAGGTCAAATACTGAAGACCACCAACTATGTTACGGTAAAGTGTTGGATCAGAGTATATATCACCCTCAAATGCAGATGGAACAGACGGAGGAGAGGCGACTAGTTTCACACCCACCATGTGAAAACACTCTAGAATATCAGTCGCATACTTCTTCTTCTTCTGCGAGAGAAATAACCCATGGTCTCTGGTGGCGTGAATACCCATTAAATAATGTAAATCACTTAAATCCTTCATAGCAAACTCCTGTGACTAAGGCCCTAAGAATGGTAAATACTGAATATGGAAGGGAAGACGAGAGAGGAGAACTGGACACAAGTGGAAAGACAGTACTAGACGAAGATGCAGAAGACGTGGTGAGATAAGGGGAAGATTCCTCACAAACACAACATGACGACTAATATAAACCTTGCACGAGGCATTGTAATGACATCTGTAGCCCTTGTAATCTGAGGTATACCCATGTGTGATGGATGCCCCCTAAATGAATACATGCATGACATCAATTCGAGAGGTAATTTAATACTAATTTAGATTCTCTTTATCTCTTTATATAAAATTTTTAATTTTTCATCATATTATATTATATTATATTATATATAAATTGCTAAATTTAAGTTTCTAATATATTCATTTTCTCATGGAGATCATAACTCAAAGTATTATAGATGTCTAAGACTTCAAGGATCAACGAAATTTCACTTTCTCATGGCACTTAATAGAAAATCATAAATGAATAAGGGGAACTTAGTCTCATAGCATATGCACTTCAAAGAGTACAATCAAAAAAGGAGGAGAAAAAGAAAGAAAATCAACAATTGTGTGGATAAGAACGCAAGTGAAATTCTAACAAAAGTTTCTATACCAAAGCAACTTTAAAATTAACAAACCACCAATTCTAGAGAAATTGATGAAAACAAAGCAACTAACAATTAACAATAAGAAAGGCGACATCAAAAATATACTTTCAAATAATGATAAAGAGATGTTGAGCATTAAAAAAAACGGAAATCTATAAAGTCAAGTAAAAATAAATGCTGCAACGCCCATCAAGATCAAACAAAAGAAAAATTAATGAGAAGTTCAAATAAGATTAATGATTATTTGTTTATATTTTATGTTATTGGTCATTTCAACTATTATTATTGTAGACATTTTTCTTTAATTTATGAAGTGCCCTTCAGAATTTCAATTCTATTCTTTCAAGCATTTAATTTATGTAATTCTCTTAATAAATCCGTATGAACCACGTGCAAGGCACGTGTTCTTTACTAATAAAAGAAAATACTCTTTGTTTTAATTTATTGATTTTTAAAAATTATATTCATTAGAAATATTTAGCCTCTCAGTGCAAATCTTATTGCTGTTAGTTATTTTTTTCATCCAACATAAGATTTCATTTCTTAAGCTAAGATCTTTTTGCCAAAATTACCATCTCCATCAGAGTGATAATGTAACTACACGTTTAAACTTCCAATATTTCGACAATCGTAATTCGACATGGGCTAATCTTACCATCAAGCACGGGACTTCAAAATCACACTAGAAAAATTGATCACACTTTATTAATAAACGACGAAACATATATAGATAGGAGTAGAAACATGTCCAAGATTGAAATCTCCGAAAAACAACAGAAATTTCAATAGTATAAACTTCCAATGACAAACTGATACTTGATATCAAAAAGGCTGCAGTATGATAAACTTATGCATCTTTCAGTGTTGCAGCAATGTCGATGACGAATCGATACTTGACATCGGCTTTCTCGAGCCTTTCCATGGCTTGGTTAATGTAATCCATCCCAATGACCTCAACATCTGCTGTTATGTTGTGTTTTGCAGCAAAATCAAGCATTTCTTGTGTTTCCTTCATCCCCCCAATACCGCTCCCAGCCACCATCTTTCTCGCTGTTATTACACAACACACCAATTATCAGTATATGACTCTAATTAAAAACATAAATGGACATGCAAAACCAGCAAAAAGACTGGTGGAAGTACAAATGGAAAAAGGGAAATGCTAAGAGGGTGTTTCGGTTAAAGTTATAAGCTAGTTAAAATATATTACAAGATGTTTCACAGCTCATGAACTGCAAGAATAAGATGATAGAATCTTACAAGCTCCTCGGGGAAGACCAAGCTTACTTTAATATCTTAACAGTTACAAAATTTCCATCATATATTAACATTAAGCTACACGATCTTATTTTAGCCAAATAATCCAAATCCTTAAAGATTTATCTGTAAACTAAGATCTAACATCTTTTTAAAGCTCCATAAACATTTTATCAATTGTAGGAGGTAATAACATGTTTTAAACAAGCTTAACCAAACAAACACCCAAAGCTAACACCTTCTATGTTTCACTTCACTCTAAGCAACCACTATCTCCACTTAATGTAAATGATACCGAAAGCTGGCGAACAAAAGCTGTGCTAGATGATAATTACCTGAAAGCAAAGGAAAAACAGGTAGCTCCAAAGGTTTCGGTATTACACCAAGAATTATAAGTTTGCCATTAGACTTCAAGAGATTAAGCAACGGTTGGATAGGGTGATGAGCAGAAACCGTGTCCAATATCCCATCCATGGTGTTCGCTGCAGCCTGCAAATATTCAATAACGTGAGTACATTTTCAGAAAACGGTATACAGAAGTAAGCTAAAGATAAATACCATCATCTGATCTTGGTCACTGCTAACCAAAAACGAATCAACACCAAGATTCTTGATAGCTTCCTCTTTCTTATGGGGGGCTGTACTTATCACTGTCACCTTAGCCCCAAAAGCTTTGGCAAATTTCACTGCTACATGGCCTAGCCCACCTAGGCCCACCACACCCAAGTGGATCCCGGGCTTGTCGAGCCCAAAATATTTCATCGGGCTGTAGGTCGTGATCCCAGCACACAGAAGAGGACAACCGGAATCAAGAGGCATATTTTCGGGCCAACAGATTATGAAATGCTCGTCACAGACCATTATATCAGAATAACCTCCATAGGTGGGGGTCCCATCGAAGTATTTGCTTCTGTACGTAAGAACCATTTTGGGACAATGATTTTCGAGATCATTGGCACAGTTCTCGCATGAACGACATGATCCCGCCATGCATCCCACGCCAACTTTGTCACCAACCTTCACCTTTGTGACCTTGCTGCCCACCTCTGTGACAATGCCAGCAATCTCATGGCTGAATTCATGAAGTGAGTTGTGAAATGATTAATATGTAATTTGTTGAAATAAGTTATCGATCTCAAATGAACGAAAACACAAGAAAACAAAGTTGTTGCAATATGGATCAATATTTCATTTGTATGTAAGCATTCTTGTTCATGACAGAGATTATTCATCACCAAGGCCAGTCCATATTACAGCCATATCATAATCAACAAGAAGAATGAATGAAATAAGAAACATGCCCGGGAAGCACAGGGTACGTAACCTTGCCCGTTTCGTTCTTCACGCTGTGAAGGTCCGAGTGGCATACACCACAGTACAAAATCTTCAACTTCACATCTTTTTCCCAACTTTCCCTTCAAATTACGATCAAGATTTAAAAAAAAAAAAAATTAGCCAAAGTTAGCCTTTAAAATACGGGATAAATGCAAAAAAAAACCCTGCGAAATTGCATAAAAAACCTGTATTAACAAAATAGGCTAAAAACATGCTCTTTTTTTTTCTTTCCAAAAATCCACTATTTGCAGACTTTTTAAGAACACAAGGTGGTTTTTAGCTTATTTCGTTAACACATGTGTTTTTTTGCAATTTTGCATTAACACAGGGTTTTTTTTTTGCATTAATCCCTTAAAATAATAATTATTGTTAATAGAATTAGTAACAGCATTAAAAATCTAAGTTCCAAATCCTATATAAAATACTATATAAAATCCTTTCGCAATACTATAATCGAATCAAACAGTACAATACAAAGTACAATTGAAAAATTTCTCTATAAAATAACATAGCATTCGATTAAAACAATTAAGCATGAAAAATAGAACCAAAAAAAAAAGAATCAGCAGCAAATGTATAATACCTTCTGGAGAAATGAGAGAATTTTAAAAAAATAATACAAAATTAAATCGAAATTAAGAAAATAATACACACAAAAATGGTGATCAGGAAATAGCACATTCCGCGCTGACGTGGCGCGGAATCGGTCAGATTTTAAAATAGATAATTTAATTTTAATTATTAAATAGATAATTTTAAAATTTAATTATTTATTTTTATGAAAGTGCAACGTAAATGAGAGAACACAAATTAACATTTTTTTTCTTAATATCTATTAATACAATTAAGTTATCCAAGAAAAATAAAGAGTAAATCTATGAAAATATATCTTTCTAAAGAAAAAAATTAGAATATAATAAATAGACATATAAATTCACATGAAGTAATTTAAGATTTAAGGTATATTTTCTCTATATTATTGTAATCATATTTTTTATTTTTAAAATTCTTAATTAATCCAGTAATTTTTTTAATTATTACTGTTAAAACAAAATTTAGGGTCAAGAATTAAAATTTAATTATAGAAGTTTCAAAGTACTATATATAATGTAATAGATGGATGCAAAGTAAATTTATTTTTAAATTAAAGGCATTTTGGTCTATGAGAGGGGTGATTGAAAGTTCTTGTTGTACAAGGGAGTGTTTGATGTGTTCTCTTTTAGTAGAGGGGGGCAAAATCAATTTAACCTATTTAATTATCCAGATACTTTAGACGACGCAATTTTTGTTTTTAGTTTAAATATTTTTTCCCTTTAAATTGAACATGTGGGTTCCAGTTTAGTGACATTTATAATACCTCATAGTTGGAACAAATTAGAAGTTTCAGTTTATTATGATATATGATTTTGTTTTGTTTAGAAGGGATATAGAAACATATATGCAGAATTGTAATAGATCATATTAATCAAGAATTATGAACATTTTCTGCAAAAAAATTTGGTTATTGTTAACTTAAATATTTTTTAACAAAATGTATTTCAATTTTATTGTACTATAAGTGTGTAAGAAATATAAAATTAATTTTGTCATTTTTTTGGAGTTAGATAATTTTCACAAAAAAAATACATATAATGTAAAGAATTATAAAGTTGTAAAGTTGTTTGTAGCTTAATTTTCACAAAAAAATACATATAATAAGAATTATAAAGTTGTTTGTAGCTTTATATATAATGTAATATACTACACTCTTTAATTTGCATTAAAATCTTTTAATATATATTCGAAAGTATTTATTAATAAACGATAACCCCTCCATTGAACTAATTTTTTTTTAGATTCCTAAATTGATTTAATCGATTCCTCCTTAATTGTAAACATATTAAAACCTTCTACATGTTCGCTACTCTCTTCTACAAAGTAAATGCAAATTTTGTGTCGTTCTGTCTCAAAACTCGAAAATCGTCACCCCACGACCAGCTCGTTACCCGTTATGATTTATGGTAAATTAGATTCGTTTCATGTCACGATTCTATCTAACACTTATCAGATTTCTCCTTTTCTTCTCTCTCATAGCAACCTCTTCAATCGTGAAAGTTAACGTCCTAAATTTTTCATAAACTCACATTAAGAATTTATTTATAGATTCTAAGCATTTTTCTCAGTTTGTTTGGATTCTTCATAATTTAAATCAACAAAATACGGAAAAGTTATTTGAGAGTCTGAGATGGATAAATCAATAGGATGGGTTGTAGAAGTGACAGATCCATGAAAGATGCAACATTTTTTTAAAGACAGTAGCTATTGAAACTATGTTTCTTTTCTAAATGTTTTTAACTCTCTATTGAAAAAGTAATGTTTTTCAAAATATATAACCTTATTACAAGAATTAATGATGTTAATTGTATATAATTATTTAAATAAATAATTGTTTTCTATTTTTTGGTTTGAGTTAGATAAGTTAATGTTAAATTACGTTTAGTAAGTA
Organism: Buddleja alternifolia; assembly: GCA_019426215.1. Classification (NCBI taxonomy): domain Eukaryota; kingdom Viridiplantae; phylum Streptophyta; class Magnoliopsida; order Lamiales; family Scrophulariaceae; genus Buddleja; species Buddleja alternifolia. The sequence goes on along the minus strand of CM033392.1, from coordinate 16,970,829 downwards.
TAATTTAACTTAATTTAATTGTCTACTAATTATTTTGTTCTAAGTAGTTCGAGGAACAAAACTAAAATTCAAATGCTAACAATACGTCTTTGTTCAAGGTTAGTAAATTAATACTAATTTAATAGATCTAAAACACATACCAAGGTCTAATATAATCGAAAATGCTAATTGAGGAAATAATAAAAAAAAAATGTTGACATGCAAGGTTAATTCTCATCGTGATTGAACAATGACTGATCTTATAACGATAACTTCTTATGTTGAAACAAATTAAATCAACAATTAATCTAACACAAAACATAAGGGTACACAATTACATAAAATTCTAAACTCAATCGAGAATATTAGAATATATAAGTGTTTCCTATTTTTTTATTTTTTTTTAGTTTATTGAACTAAAGCTTGGCTTCAACATATATTAGAAAAATCGTCTGATCTTGTAAATGCAAGAACATAAAACGTACCAGCTTGCAAGGTAGATATATTGGATAAGTGTACACATGATCTTGGATAAGTGTACACGTGATCGGAAACTGCAAAAGATTTTAAAGTGAAGTCCATGATTGAAAATAGAATGTAAAAATCATTGGAGCAATGGCTATAAATAATGTCTTCAATTTAATCATTCATATTCAGAAGAATAATTAGATTTGGTATTAAACTCCACCTGACATATACATTGGACAAAATGACACTAGACTCCTCACATAACTTGCAATTCAAAGCCAAATAGTATATCAACTCAAAATTAAAATTTATTTTTAATTAATTACACAATAAAGATCCAAATTTTACACTTTTATAGGGTAGACACAAGAAAGTAACAACAAAAAATGATGATATTTCAATTCTTGTGCATATGAATGGTCGAATTTCAAGAATTTACTTATAGTCATTGGTCAAATAATTTTCACATTCTATTTTTAAATAAGAGGAAAAACTTATTTAAATATTCTCGATTGACTTTAGAAAATTGATATAATTATGTGGCTTTATTTTATGTGTTAGATTAATTGTTCACTTGATTTGATTATATTTGTATTTTTATAAAAAGTGTTCGTTATAAGATCAATTAATTTCATGACCAGATATGTAATATGTACGATAAGAGTGTAGTTTTTAATTAACAACCGTCACGCTTATTAATCTTTTCAGACTGGTTCACGGCTTCTTGAATGGACTCTAATTAATAAGAGACTATATAATTTACTAATATACGTTTATCTTTCCAGTGACCATATTTAATTTCTATCAGTTACATTCAAATATATGACTCCCAAAGTACGAATTATAGCGTACCTTCCAGACTCAAAACGAGTTGATATTTGGTTTGTACTATCCTTGAAGTTAGCTCTTTTTGTAGCCTCAAGCAGATTCGAAACACACACATAATAAAAAATAAAATAAAAAAAAACTTAAAAACTAATGGATGTATTACCTTCAGAAAATTTATTTCTCACTAATTCCTCAAGCAAGATCCATAGTTTGCGTTCATATAGTGTACACATAAAACAGGGACAACATAAAATGATGGTGTTTCAACTAAAAGCAATAATCATTATCATAATCCATTATGCACAAACATCAGGAAATTCCATTACATTGATAAATTTGTATTTATTCTTTATGTTTTGGCATCAAAAAGAAAAGGAAAATAGGGGACTTGACAACACTTAACTGAATTCAGATCGTATAATATAATGAACAATTTAAAAGATAATTCTAAGATACCATAAAGTAATTCTGCCAATACTTTAAGTTTTGCATATAGATCATGATTTAATCAAAAAAGAAGAAACAAAAGCGGAAAGCAACATAGCAGATTACTGTAGCTAACTTATTACAAAGTCAAAGCAACATAAGTAAAAGAAACTTCGTTGCCCAACCTGAACGACTACTCGACATCACAGAAGCCCCATCCGTCTCTTGTAGTCAGCAATGAATCCTCCAATGATATAATATTTATTTAGAATAGAAGCTAAACAATATGTTCAAATAACATTGACTCAATGTACAACTGAATTGAATGTAGATTAGAATAATAGTTTTGATATATATATATATATATATATATATATATCAAAACTATTATTCTAATCTACATTCAATTCTATATATATATATATATTTTACTCGAGGCTCGTAGCCTCGTATCCTCGTATAATGATATATATCTAGACTCGTAGCCTCGTATCCTCGTATAGTTGTATAGATAAATTATGATCGAGGCTCGTAGCCTCGTTGCTGCTAACGGTCAGCTAAATTACCACTGTTATACGAGGTTTGAGCATCAAAAAATCATTTACACGAAAGGTCCTTAATGGTACCATAATTGCATAACACTACAAGATCCGCGTGTTTTTAAGTGATCCGGGTCGGGTTGACCCGTGACCCTACCCTACAATCCAAGATTCTAACCCTTCATAGCACTACGTGTCATCATCTGTATGAAACTCCTGTCACTATCAGATCCGTACAACATGGACATTTATAAATACCTCCCCTCAACACATATTGAGGAGGACAATCTTTAGTCTTAAATCTCTTGAGCTAGCATCATATCCACTGATATTTTGACAATAGACTCGAAGTACGTTCCCAATATACAAATTTGGGCTACTTAGCCTCGTAGACATACGACCCTATGAACTACCCTACATATATAACCCTATAATACGACCTAAAAGGATACGAACCCATTAATAGAGCTTAAACTTTTGAACTATGTTATGACTTGATCCTCCAAGGAGGTACGTAGGCAGCTTGGACTAGAATCTAAGTGCAGTCGTAAATTTATCATCACCACCTTCGTGTGCCATACGAAGCAGCCCAGACTGAGGCAGATCGAACCACCAAAATCGACCTAAATCAGTTGACGCCGTCTGTGAAAAACCTACTTAGAGTTGCTGAGAAGAGATATCAGAAGAACAGATAAGACTAATCAGAGAGATAAGCAAGTGCAATCTGAGGAGTCGACCAAAATACGAAGGTACGATCCACAAACTCATCTAACATCTTTTGAATTCACCATAAGATAAGAAGCTACAAGCTCAAAAGCAACAACTACGAGGCAACGAGGCAACGAGCCCAAGAGCTCAAAAGCCACAAGTTAAAAGCAACGAGGCAACGAGCCCAAGAGCTCAAAAGCCAAAAGCAAAAGCTACGAGCCCAAGAGCTCAAAAGTCACAAGATAAGCTCAAAAGCCTAAAGCTACGAGGCAATGAGCTTAAGAGCTCAAAGCCAAAAGCAAAAGAAGCTACAAGCTCAAAAGCTAAAAGCTACGAGGCGACGAGCCTAAGAGCTCACAAGCTCAAAAGCCACAAGCTAAAAGCTACGAGCCCAAGAACTCAAAAGCTCAAAAGCCAAAAGCAAAAGCTACGAGACAACGAGCCCAAGAGCTCAAAAGCCACAAGATAAGCTCAAAAGCCTAAAGCTACGAGGCAACGAGCCCAAGAGCTCAAAAGCCACAAGATAAGCTCAAAAGCCTAAAGCTATGAGGCAACGAGCTTAAGAGCTCAAAAGCCAAAAGCAAAAGAAGCTACAAGCTCAAAAGCTAAAAGCTATGAGGCGACGAGCCTAAGAGCTCAAAAGCTCACAACCTCAAAAGCAAAAGCTACGAGGCAACGAGCCCAAGAGCTCAAAAGCCAAAAGCAAAAGCTACGAGGCAACGAGCCCAAGAGCTCAAAAGCCACAAGATAAGAAGCTCAAAAGCCAAAAACTAAAAGCTACGAGGTGATGAGCCTAAGAGCTCAAAAGCTCACAAGCTCAAAAGCAAAAGCTACGAGGCAACGAACCCAAGAGCTCAAAAGCCACAAGATAAGCTCAAAAGCTAAAAGCTAAAATCTACGAGGCAATGCCCAAGAGCTCAAAAGCCATAAGATAAGAAGCTCAAAAGCCTAAAGCTACGAGGCAACGAGCCCAAGAGCTCAAAAGCCAACATTGAAAAATCTACAAGCTTAAAAGGCTACGAGCCAAGAGCGATGAGCCCAAAAGCCAAGATAAAAAAAGCTTCAAACTCAAAAGCTACGAAGCTACAAGCTCAAATGCTATGAGCGAATAATCTACACTCCCATCCTATGGAGTGCGCTAGGTCTAATTAGACCCAAAGTTGCGATATGAGAAATCATATCGCCAATGTCGTAAACGACCCAAAAAAATAAAAATAAAAATTGTGGTATAAACATCATATCTTCTAGGTCTAATTAGACCCTAAGTTGCGATATGAGAAATCATATCGCCAATGTCGTAAACGACCCCAAAAAAATGGTGGTATAAACAACATATCTTCTAGGTCTAATTAGACCCTAAGTTGCGATATGAGAAATCATATAGCCAATGTCGTAAACGACCAAAAAAAATGGTGGTATAAACATCATATCTCCTAGGTCTAATTAGACCCTAATTTGCGATATGAGAAATCATATCGCCAATGTCGTAAACGACCATAAAAAAAAAGAATAATATATATATATATATATATATATCAAATCTTCTAGGTCTAATTAGACCTTAAGTTGCGATATGAGAAATCATATCGCCAAGGTCGTAAACAACCCTAATGATCTTTTTCTATAGTTCAATTCAAGTTCCCTCTATAAATTGGAGCACCTTCTAATACGATCCAACAAATATGACCTACGATACAACGACCTACGAAAAATGTTTAAAATGTTTAAAATGATCGTTCTAATTGAAGAGTCCAAGTTTACTTACTTTTACTTCCTCAATAATAAATTTAGAGCCATAAATGTCTCCTCTTTAATACTAACGAAGTGGGGGACTTAATGATATATATATAAATTTTGCTTGAAGCTCGTAGCCTCGTATCCTCGTATAATGATATATATCTAGGCTCGTAGCCTCGTATCCTCGTATAGTTGTATAGATAAATTATGATCGAGGCTCGGAGCCTCGTATCTGTTAATGGTCAGCTAAATTACCACTGTTATACGAGGTTTAAGCATCATAGAAGCATTTACACGAAAGGTCCTTAATGGCACCATAATTGCATAACACTACAAGATCCACGTGTTTTTAAGTGATCCGGGTCGGGTTGACCCGTGACCCGACCCTATGACCCAAGATCCTAACCCTTCATAGCACTACGTTTCATCATCTGTATGAAACTCCTATCACTATCAGATCCGTACAACATGGACATCTATAAATACCTCCTCTCAACACATATTGAGGAGGACAATCTCTAGTCTTAAATCTCTTGAGCTAGCATCGTATCCACTGATATTTTGACAATAGACTTGAAGTATATTCCCAATATACAAATTTGGGCTACTTAGCCTCGTAGACATACGACCCTACGAACTACCCTATAATATGACCCAAAAGGATACGAACCCATTAATAGAACTTAAACTTTTGAACTACGTTATGTCTTGATCTTCCAAGGAGGTACGTAGGCAGCTTGGACTAGAATCCAAGTGCAGTCGTAAATTTATCATCACCACCTTCCTGTGTCATACGAAGCAGCCCAGACTGAGGCAGATCGATCCCCCAAAATCGACCTAAATCATATTTTACATTAATTAAAATATACTCTTTGTAGCTCCTTGATGGTATTGCTAGTGGTTGATATTGATCAACATCTTCTCTCACGAAGTATTGACTTCAAAAGTCTAAGGCTTTTTCGTCTCGGGTAATTTGCGTTCTTTCAAATTAATGAAGAAAATGCAATTCTACTGTACTTTCTTAAGCTCATATTTCTTAATGTGCAATTGGGAGTCGCTTTTCGACTTCGAGCATTTTTCCTCAAGTTAACAGTTATATATATATATATATATATCCATTGTCAAAACATTTCAATGCTATATATATCAATTATAACTTGTAGTATCATGACATAGACTTTTAGATAAATTCATTATAGATTGTGCAATTGGGAATTGCTTTTCGACTTTGAGCATTTCTCCTCAAATTAATAGTGTATATATATATATATTCAATGCTATATATATCAATTATAATTTGCAGCATCATGACATAGACTTTTAGATATATTAATTATTTTTTTTTGATAATTTTTTAGATAAATTAATTAACACCTAAACAATATTCACTGTCATTACATTTTATGTAAAAAATTCAAATTGAAAGAAAATTAAAATCAATTGAGATTGTTGAGACATTTCTGCATCATATACATCAAAGAATAGAGTGTTGTATATACACAGGCACCCTTGCGATCCCCCTTGTAATCGCACACAAAAAAAGGTCTATACATGGGCACATCTATATCTATATCTATTCTATATCTATATCTATATCTATCTATATTTATATCTATATATATATATATATATATACTAAAAGTGTTGATCTTTTATGTTGTTTCTTCCAATTGTGAAAAGACCAAATAGCCCTTAACTTCTTTTTTTTGATAGAAAAAATAAAAAAATAGCCCTTAACTAAATAACATACTTACCTACAACTTTTTAATTACCCATATGGAAACCTAAGAGTCTAATTCATCACATTCACCCTCTCATAATCTTTTTTTTTTAGGTGAACTATAAATATTATTACCCAACCAACGAAATTTACATCACAAAACACACATGCAGATAAGAAAGACATTACTGCATGCCACAAAAGCTAACATCACAGCTACTTTGCAACAAAACAGCAACCCTCTTACTATTGTAAAAAAATTTCTAAGTAAAGTGTATCTCTCTGTGTCATTTTCTGTATTTTGCACCCTATAATTCTAATTCTCATAATCTTTTCAATCGTTACAAGAGTGTAACATCCATGGAAGTCTAAAAGGTTACGCAAATCACTTGTAACTGATTTTCAAGTATTATGGAGTGTAACTTTGCAATTATACAATATAATTAAGACTTGTAAGTTAATTACTTCTCTATAAGAATGGACATTGTGAAGTTTCAGGCAAGAAATATCGAGCGTGTTGATTGAGTCCACCAATTTTGAGGATGAGTATTGCGTAACAGAAGTATATGCAAATTAAGAAGAGCAATTCTCCAATTCTTGAAGAATAGCTATGAAGTTTCTGAAATTTAAATCCCAAGAAAGCTTTCTCATGGAAACACAACCAAATTACCATGGTATATTTGATGCATAACTTTGATCTCTTTATTTTTTGTTACCTTTGTCTTATATCTATTTTGTTTATTTTCTCATCATAGAACTTGATTCGTCGACAGAAGAATCGACAAAGGTACTAGCAAAGGTCAGATTAAGGAATTCATCATACTAAGTCCTGAAAAACGTGATGCTACTGAGAAAGTAGAAGAACAGAGAATCAAAAGAAGAGCCTGTTTCTTCATGATGATCAGTCACCCAAAATAATTGGAAAAGGCCACAAGTTAAGCGATAGTGACAGAATTCACTGTGTTTGTGTTGATGCTCTTGAGCGGTTTTATAACCTAAATGAAAGAATATACATCATTTAATTTTATGATTATGTTCTAAAGAAATGTGAATTTCATTACTTTTCTTTCAGTTATTGCAATTTTATAAGAAGAATAAAGTTTATGAAGGGATATACATTGTTTTTATTATTAGCTATATTGATATAATATCACACATAATTAAGTTAATAGAATAAAGTAGAACTTTTATATTAGTTTAAGTGCTAATAACAATAACAGGAAATGTTGTTTGAGAACTGGATTAATTAGAAATTTTTTATAACTTTTTCACCAATTTCAAGATGTACTACATGGAAAACCATTAAACTTAAATATACTTGGCTCATATTGAAATAAGATCAAAATTAAAATATTTGATAAGTAATAAATAAATTCTGGAGATCATAATGGTTTTAAAATAACTAATTAACTATATATTCATGCATACATATATATATATATATATATGTATTATGTATGTATATATATCTATGTATTATGTATGTATATATAGTATTGTATGTAGTATATATAAATACATATAACAATACTAAAGTATATATATGTCCTTGGAATCCATCATACATTATTTTTTTCCTATTTAGAGAGACGTACTCACTCTCATCCTTCAACACATATGGTCAATAAATGAGTAATATTGTGACTATAAGAAGAGGTTAATTCCATACCAGCTCATCCTTTAAGATTATTACCAAATAGTAGTTTTCAAGAGAAAAAGAATAATAAGTACCAATAATAATAATATAAAAGACAATGACAAAGGAGAGTGAAAGTAGAAGTCGTCTAAGAACATCATTTCTTTCTATAATTATTCATTTATATGCATTTTTAGCATATTAACTAACTTTTGTAATGATAGGAAGATAAAGATTTTCTTTTTGTTATTTAAAAACTAATTATTTATTTGATTTTATTTAGGTATAAATACTAAATCACAAACAAGTATTCTTAATTGTAAATATTTTTAATTTTAAATTGTCTTCAATCATATCAAAAATCCCATGTTTTCATATGCAACGCACGTGCTTTTTGCTAGTGCACATAAATGTACGCAAAGAAAGAAATTGCATTACCTGTACACTTTTTATGGAGTATTTCTAACAAATGGGTGACTCAAAAGTAAAAGATGAAATATCAAGAAAATTGAATATAATTTGTAGCAAGGCAAAAGGAAATGGGAAAATTAGGATTAGGGGAGTAGGAAGTTTCATAATTGATAAAGACACAGTAAGTTTTAACTAATTAGGGAGAAGGGATTATTAAATTTTACATATTATTAAAAAGTAATAATTTTATCACAAAATCACATTTATATTACTTCCATTCATTTCTTTTCTAAAGAATGTCTATTTTCTTCTTCCATATTTATTCAATACTATTTAAAGTTTTATTATAAATTGTTTTTTCATGTTCTATAATATTTTTTGGCTGTTTTGAGAGAGAAAAATTGCAAGCGAATCCAATAAACTATAATTTATTGAAAAAGTTTGACAATCTCAATGTCTTGTTAATTGATTTTTTTTTTTTTGAGAAATTTTAGTTCAGGGGAATAGGAAACTAAAGAATTATTAAACTTTAATTTACAAATTATTAAAGCAACATTTTTAACAAAAAATCTCACTTATACAAGTTTTCATTATTTTTTCGAAAGAATGTATATTTTTTGTTTAAAATGTTTTCAGCATCACTTAAAATTTTATTATTAAAATATCTTTCACGTTCGATAATTGTTCTTTTGACCTTTTTATGGAAAACCTTGTTAAGTACTCGGATTTTTTTTCATTTTATTTAACTTCCGTATCAAGCAACACAATTGACAAAAGTGATGTAAATTTTAACGGAGCAATATAGTTTTACTACATGATTAATTGCATTTTCATTCTATTGTTTTCTCTAATTTTTTGACATAAATAATATCATCATCAATGATTTAACGGGGAAAAATTCCAATATCATCATCAATGATTTAATGGGACCCCAAGAAATTTTAGATTTATTGATTCAATGGGTAATTTGGCATACAAAGTAGAGAAATTATTTCACAAGTAAGTTTATTATAATCATGACTACGTTAAGCTACTAATAATTCAATATTTTTTAAATTAGCTTATTTGCAAGACTCAATTATTTAATTTTTTTTTTGCTTTTATTAATTTTTTGGTAATGAAACACAAAATATGATTGTTATGTTGACAAACATCATATGTACAACTATGAGCCAATATGAATTTTGATATTGATTTTGCTTCATTATGCAAAAAAAAATTCAAATTAGCATGAAACAAGAGTAAAAAAAAAAGAAGAAAACTTGTCAATTTCTTATATAAAATATAATTTCCTGATTCACTTCCAATTTTTATCAATTAAAACATTGAAAAAATATTATAGAACATGAAAGAAAGATTAATAATAAAACTTTAAGTAGTGTTAAATAAATTTTGTAAAAAGAAATAGACATTCTTTAAAAAAGAAATTAATAGAAGTAATATAAATGAGATTTTGTGATAAAATTGTTACTTTATTAATTTGCAAAGCTTAACAATCCCTTCTCCTTAATTTGTTAAAATTTTCTATGTCTTTATTATTTATGAAACTTCCTACTCCCCTAATCCTAATTTTCCCAAAGGAAATTATATGTGCATTCACCCATTCATATTCTTGTGAACCACTAATATTAATAATATACATTGAACAAGTTTGTTTACTATTAATTTTAAGTTCATGGACATTCATTCTGATAACAAAAATAAATGCTTTTCTTATTTGAGGATAATATTAGATTATTAATATAGGGTTATTTTGGTCTTAATAAAAAATTTAAGAAATTTAAATCATTCCAAAACATTCATACTTTTAAAATAGTTATAGGTTATAGATTATAGATTATCTATTATCTAATTACTATGACATTTATTGAGGGTCGTTTTAGTCATCAAAAAAAGATCATCTTGAGTTATTGGTGGGAAAAATTGCAAAATTAGTCCTATAACTATATGGGTGTGGCAAAATTGGTTCTGTAACTTTTGAAAGTGGCGATTATAGTCCTTTATCTTTTAAAGAATGGCAATTCTGATCCTTTATCTAGGAAATTGGAAAAATCTATTCTATTTTAACTAGGATATCGCAAAGTAGTTCTACGAAAATAGCTCAGGCCCAACATGCTTCCGAAATAAAATTAACCTTACATATCGATACCTTCTTTTGACCGCCTTATCGTCGGGTATTCCAAGTCCTCGATTTTACGGATACATTCCAACCACACAACCGCAGCTGATGCTTCGCAGGTCCTTGGCTCCTTCAACGATACACAGCACAGCCCAATTTTCGTTTCCTACCTTAGGGCGTAAAAGGTATAAAATATATGAGTATAATTAGATTTTGGACAGACAGTCGGACATAGACTTTATTTTTATTGATAAAATACAAGCTAAAATTACATAGTATTATTCTACTCCGCTATTGCAGGAGAAAACCTTTAGCCTCTCATGAGAGAACTACTATTGGGGAAATCCCCATACACTCGTTTATTAAAACTACAGAAGAAAGATTACAAATTTTCTATGAAAATTTGTATTATGAAAGAGTTGGAGAAATTTTCTGATGATCCCCATCTGCTTTCGTCTTCTCTTCTTATAGACTTGATTTCGGATTCCAAAACGGACTCCAAACTTGTATAATTTTCTTGACGTCATTGCTTTGTTGTCAAGATTCCTTTTTAATGCGTGTGGGTCCCTGTGTTTGCCACGCTTGTCTATTCACATCTGTCTTCTTTTACAATTGTTACCCTTAATCAGTCACATGACTGACCCTTTAGTTGGTGCGCCTAATTATTTAGGCTTCTTTTGTCGTTTACATGGTTTTACCAGGGTTTTTGAAAACCTTTTGGGTAAAATATCTTTCTTTTTTCTTTGTCCTTTTCGACTCGGGTTTTGCTTTTGTAACCCGTATCCTTGTCCTGAATAGGGGTTTTTCTTGAAATTCACAACTTGAGCACTCCCGGTTGTGCCATTGATCAACATGCATCATGTTGCAGGCTTTTTTCATGGTTGCTTCAATTGTTGGTAACTTGTTTTCCCAGATAAGTGTCCTCTTTTGTTCAAAGAGCTTTTCAGCGAATTCAGTACTTTTTCCTGTCATGGAATTTAACAGGAATGATCCATTCGCCGAATTTGTGAATATTTTGAATGGATACTTGACTTTTCCATCTCTGTAAGACAAACCCACATTCCCCATGCTCTTCTGGTGGAAATCTCGTCTTCGTTGATACTACTGACCAACAGAGCTTCACTTGTTGCAACCTTGATTCTGCTGTAGGCTGCCATATCTGGTCTCTGTAACTTGATGAAATGGAACACTGGATGAGACCTTTTTCCTGCAATTTCTGGTGCTGCTGAAGTAAATTTCAGCTCTAGAATATCACCCTTTTTTAGGAGTGGGTTATTTTGCCATGAATCATACACGGAACTAGAGATCCAATCCGGAAGTTTGGCGATCTCTGGAAAACCTGGTGACATCGTATGGATTGAAGCTAATGCTCCAAAATCATACCATTCTCGGACTTCTTCGGTTTTGATCCCTCAAGCATCCAAATCCTAGGATATTTCCCTGATATTTCTATCAAGGACTTATTAGGATTTATTCCCTGTCTTGAGATTAATTTTTCCCAAGAACGCTGATAACCCTGCCAATGTAAATTAATCGGGTTAGTATTAATCTTAGAAGTGTCTGTCTGTGGCCTAAGATTAATCTCTCCCTCTTTAACCCCAGAGGTGGTGGGTTGACTTGAAGCAATAGGAGTGTAAACTCCCGATTGTTCAATTGTTTCCTTTTTTTCAGAATCTGAAAGTGGACTTGTGCAAGTGGTATTTGAATCCACCGCTCTGGGTTTAGAGCCTCGTTCTCTAAATGCAGGTGTAGAGTCCTGCTCCCTCAATTCTCGAGTCATCACTAAAGATGATGCTTTTTGAATTGGTCCTTGTAATGTATTCCATAACATAGTCAGGGCATACGTAGATCCCTTGATTGTTTCCTGGACTGTGTCCAGATCAACTCGTTGAACTTGTCCATCTACTTCAGCATTTGCTGAGAGCTTTCCAAATTGCACGTTAAGCTCCTCAAGGTTTTCCTTGAGATGCCTATATCTCTTGATGATGGAATTGGCTTCAGACACTTCCATCTCTTGTTAGGAAATCTGCAAGAACATTTTCATGCGATTTTACAATAATAATGTCAAAACAATAATATTGACATTCAGCTTGCCATTTGAGAATACGTGCTTTTTCGATTTTTGATTCAAGTTTATTTTTCAAAAAAGCTTTTACATTCGTATTATCAACTTTTAATGTAAACTCTTTGGCTAGTAAGAATAATGGCCATTTTGTAAAGGCCTTCCAAACAACAAAGAATTCTTTTTCATTTATGTGCCAAAGACTGGCTTGTTGTTCGGTGAACAATCCTCCTGCATATCTACAAGGTTCTTCCCCTGTAGTTGTTCTTTTCATGAGCATTGTTGCCCATTTATAATCATTGGCGTCTGTATAGACTACCAAATCATCCTTGTCTTGTGGTATTGCGAGTTTAGGCAAGTTATTGCAAATTTGTTTCAACTCACGAATTCTCTGAGTGTGAATTTCTTCCCACTTCCATTTCTTACCTTCCATTTCCTTTAAAAGAGGCTGGAAATCTTTCCTGTATTTTGCCAGATCTTTGATAAAAATACCTGCAAAGTTAACAACTCCCAGAAAGCTTTGAAGCTGTTTTTTATCTTTCAGAACATCAGGAAAATTTCGTATTTTTTCTACAATATGTTCTTGGAGTTCAATTCCTGTTTCGTCAATAAGAATGCCTAGAAATTCAATTTTATTAACTCCAATTATTGCTTTCCTTTTTGAAAGCACTAATCCTTCATGAAAACATGCATTAGAAAATATTTCAAAATGTTTAATATGCTCTTTCATATTTCTAGATGCAATTAAGACGTCGTCAATATAGACAAACATGAACTCGAAATAATCTTTAAACAAATTATCCATCTTTCTTTGATATATCTGGGGTGCGTTAGCTAATCCCATTGGAAGGACATTCCAGATATATTGACCTTGTGGAGTAGAAAATGTCGTATATTATCTAGACTCCTTTTCCATCTTAATCTGATAGAAACCAGACTTACAATCAAATTTTGAAAACACTTTAGCATCTTTAATGCACTCGATTAAGTGTTCTCTGCTTGGGATATAATAACCATCAAATTCCAGTATCTTATTGATACCTTGATAATTGATTACTAATCCTGTCTTTCCTCTTTTTACCTCACCATGGCTTCTCACCAGAAAACCAGGGCTACTATAAGCGGAAACTCCAAGTTCTATGAGTTTAAGATCAATATGTTCTTTTATGATTGTTTGCATATCCTTCTTATCCTCCATATTCATCTGGATCGGCTTATATCGAACATACTCGTACTTGCATTGTTCTTTTACTTTCAGAGTAGCTTCGATCTTGTTTTTATCCCACCAAGCCAAAGGATTCTCGTTAAAGTTCCTTTGAATTAGTCTCTTACTACAAAAAATATCATTTATTGCGAGGACACATTTCGTCAAAATAATGCAAAAATTCGTCACAAAAATGTCGTCACGAGGTCGTCGCAGTAGGGCCCTTGCAATAACTTATTGTGACGAAAACAACGTTCCTCGCATAAAGTTATTGCGAGAACATGTATTTCCTCACAATAAGGATATATTGCGACGACTATTTCCTCGCATATGAGTATTCCATTTCTCGCATTTGATCTATTCCTCGCAATAGATTACCTAAAGTGACGACATCTTCGTCGTGTTAGATAATATGTCCTCGCAATATATCACAATAAAGTGACGAAATGTTTGCTCTCAATATCTGTAGAAACTAATATGATGGATGTTCCCTCACAATAAGTACCTCAATTTGACTCCTTAGCTTGCAGATGCGACGAAATATTCCTCATAATAAGTAAACTTAATGTGATCAATATTTCCTCACAAATATTCATCTAATGCGACGATCATTTATTTCCTCACAGATATCCATCTAATGCGATGATCATTTCCTCACGTTAGGGTTTTCATATTGAACCAAATATCTGAAAATGCATATGTGAAGAATTATCCCTCACAATATGGACAAAATTTTCGAAATCTAATTTTTAATGTGAGGAACCTGTCATCACAATACTCGCCCAATGCGTGAAATATACCTCACAAAACCTTACTTATCATCACAATAAACTTCCATACAAATGTCATACATTCCAAATCTAATTCATTCATTACATCCAAAACAATAAAAATGCAAGCACTACTCAAGTGCATCACATAACACCCTTAATATGTATATAATAAGCTAACAAATGTAGTTATAAAGTCATCCTAATATCTTCAATATTCAATTCACAAAATATCCTCTTGAGATAATTCATCCAACACCGACGACTATAACATTCTACCTCGGAATTGACTATCCCTCATAATGAACTTCAACCTGTCAACGACAAAAAAATAGAAATAAAATATAAGATAAGTAAATATAAAAATAAATATTATAATGGCTTGAAGCACATGATTAGTACAATTCAAGTTAAGCACAAGACATGAAAAAAAAAGCAAAAACAAAAGCAAGAACTCAATGAAACTCGATTTTCAAATTCGAACACAAACACGACAAAAAAAATCAAGAACCAAATTCAACTACCACATCATAACACCCAATTTCAAACTCAATTTAAAACCACAATTGATCATGCAATTGGAACACATCATGAACAAGATCACCTAGCAAAGTTTTCAGCTCATAATGAATCAAAATCTACTTCAAACTTCTAAATGTACAAAGCATGCAATCACAAACCCCATATCACCCGCAATGGATAAAATTTAATACTTATTATATTTCAAAACCATTTGTAGAAAGAAGATACCATATATATCTCCTAGACAACATACATTGTCCATGTGTGATATCTTTCAGAAATTCATTCAAAGAAGCATACATTAGCTAATTGCATTTGAATACTAAATACTTGCACTCTGAACTAAAAATCTAAGAAAAAAACTTCATTTAAGTATATATATACACCTCAACTTCTGTGAAATAAAAAGAAAATATGTGCCACTAGATAACTAGAAAAAGACAATTGAATCACAAGCATTTCTCCAAACATTACAAGCAACTAGTGTATATCAGTTTCTAGATAACTAGAAAAACATTACAAGCAAGAAAATTCATCCTTCCCAGAACATTATCAACAAAACTTACCAAACCCAAAACCAGCTCATGTTGGTTTTTGAATTATATAATACTATTGCAACATTAGTAACAACGTAAATGCCTAAGCAGATTTGTGGCTCAAGATCTATTTCTTTTGACTTTTGGGGTTAAATGTAACTTCTGAATCTAATTCAAGAAAAACCCTTTTGAAAAATCATTTTTCATCAATCCACACAAACCAGGTATATATATATATATAGATATGCACCTTACCATGTACTAGTTAAGTCAAAGAACATCTGTTTTGTCCTCTCTAGCGAGTAGCAACCCTTTTCCAACCTCTGGCTGCAAATGACAACCATTTTATATTGTTCGAGGGATTAAAAATTACAAGAAGAAAAAGAAACAGAGACAAAGACATAAGTGTAATGTCTTTACTCTTATGACGTCATCATATTCTCATCCAACAAATCACAATCTCACTTGGGCAATGCCCTGACGTATATAATGC
The DNA here is from genome assembly GCA_019426215.1 of Buddleja alternifolia. Lineage (NCBI taxonomy): Eukaryota > Viridiplantae > Streptophyta > Magnoliopsida > Lamiales > Scrophulariaceae > Buddleja > Buddleja alternifolia. The sequence goes on along the minus strand of CM033392.1, from coordinate 16,954,671 downwards.
AGTCCCTTAACTAGATTATTATAAACAAAACCCACTCTATCAACTTGTGCTGCAGAATATTTTTCTTCATTTATTAAAATTATCCACAGTTATGATCATTACCAAGTAAAGCGCTGGCGAGGCTGTTGTTCTCCAAATATTCGTACACCAATATTCTATTATTGCCCTCAACGCAACAACCAATCAGCTGAACAAGATTCGGGTGTCGGATATTTGATATCGAATTAAGCTCCGTCAAGAATTCATCAGTTCCTTGCTTGGATTCAGCAGAAAGGACTTGACAGCAACTTGAGTCCCATCTCTCCAAACTCCCTGCAATTGCGTAGAATGCCACAGGGTAAGCGTAAAACATAAGGTAGAAAAATTGGCCAAGGGGGAAAAAGGCTGCAACTTAAAAACCAACTACAAAACGTTATATAAGTTATTGACTTCAAAGTTCAAACACACCTTATAGACTACGCCGAAACCACCTCTACCAATTTTGTTCGAAGGATGAAAAAGCCCCGTGGCTGATCGCAACGAGTTATATGAAAAGAGCTTAACATTGTTTGTGGCAATTCCTGACCAACAAAGAAACCATGAAACGAATAAACATTAGTATGTCGAACTATAAAAACTCCATGATTGACGACAAATGACAAGGGAATTCTAAAGTTAAATGTTTAGCAGGAAATATGTCCTCTTTATCAATCTAAATTGAGAATAAATTATATCAGCCTGAGAACAATGAGTTAGAAAATGCAAATATTGACTTTCAAGTGTCAATTCACCAGTTGCAATTCAAAGTGCATAAATATTTTAAGATTCTCACGTTTCAATTATATATATATATATATATATATATATATAGGGTATGGATCAAATATATCCCTATACTGTAGGTAAGATATAAGACTCAATCTAAACCATTTGATCCCAAGGTCCATAATTAAAGCTATTATTTCGGTTTTAATCTTTAATTTAATGATGATGATAGGGGCATTTTAGTCAATAGGGAAACTTTCGCTCTTTCCTGCATCATTCCCACCAACTCCAATTCATTCACCAACAGTAGCCGAATTGTCTTCTTCCCCACAGGTCTCCCCTTTTTCACATGTAATATATATACACAGGCATATATATATATATATATATATATATCTCATAACTCTCACAATACCCCAATTTCTAAATTCTTGATCAAAAGAAAATGTTGATTTTTTACATATTGTATCATTTCACTTGTGCATTCATTTCATTTCTGCACGTTTGGTAGCAATTTCGTTTAGCCACATGAGACTACGCACAGGTAATGGGATGATGAATGAATAATCCTTCGGCTAATATACTGTATAATGAGTTATAATATACTGTATAATGTGTTATAACATACTGTATAATGGCGTATAAGATACTGTATAATTGAATATTTTTAATATGTTATAAACACATATTGTATAATGCGTTATAATATACTGTATAATGTGTTATAACATATTGTATAATGGCTTATAATATATTGTGTAATTGAATATTTTTAATATGTTATAAACACATACTGTATAATGAGTTATAATATACTGTATAATATGATATAACATACTGTATAATGGCTTATAAGATACTATATACCATACAATATAGAAAGTTCAATGTTGTTGCCCACCTTCTGTGTAAATGGGGCATTCAATCCACCTTCTGCTCCCACCTTTAAATATATAATGTTTATTTATAAAAAAAAAAGATATTCAATCCACCACTTATTGAAATCGTCTTCAGCTCACAAATGAGAATCCACACTGCAATTTCAATAAAAAGGAATCACAAATGAATTGAAAGGTATTCACAGCAAGAACGAGAGGAAGAGAGAGAGAGAGGAGAGAAGAAAGACCTTTAATGCAATTTGGTTTAAATGTGAGAGATTTTAGGGAGATCGTGGAGTTAATTTAGGACGTGCTTTGCTGTACAATGACATGCATTTTACTATTATACCCCTCAGCCAGTTACAATTGAGTTTCACGCCTGTTTCTAGTGTTTAATTTGGACTGTTTGATTTAATTGATCCAATGGTGTATATTGAGTCTTATATCTTATCTAATATAGGGTTATATAATAGATCTTGACCCTATATATATATATATAGTACTCCATTTGTTATGTAATAATAATAGACTAATTCTCAATCTTTTGGGGTTTTAATCATTGTTAATATCATGAAAATACTAAAGAAGCAACCAGAAAAAGGAACATAAATAAAATCGATCGTACATAAACCTACTACTAACCTGGGGCTTCCGTCGCAGTTTTATGTTTGCAGGAGTCAAATACACCAAAACAATTCGAAATCCCCATTAATTATACTACTCTTCCACGTTTGTCATAAATATTCAATCTCTTAATCACGTCCCTTGATTAATCCAATCAACCAACCCCCCTATAACTGCAACGCCACAGATAATCACACACATATGTGTGTGTCTATATATTTATACCACATTTAGATTTAAGAGGGAAATAGAAACAAGCCATATGTCTCACCAAAGACCACCATTTGGATTTAAGCTGTGTCGCACCGCTACCGGCACCAGCAACAACCACACGAACTTTTCCCATCGTACACCTATCCACCCAAACAGAGCAGCGGCGGCGATCGAGAGCTGTAAGCGGCGGCGGAGATCGAGATCTGGAAGAGGCGGCAACGATTGAGATCTGGAAGAGGCGGCGGTTGTACAGCGGCTGGCGGAGTTTGTGGTCCTTGCGCACAGGCGGTGGTGGTGGTTAGGGTTCATGCGCCATGGACTGAGGGCGAACGGCGGTCATAGCGCATTGATTTATCCTGAGAGGCGGGCAATGGGTTGTGGGCTGGCAAGGGTTTCCAGTTTTTCTTTGGCTTTTTTCAAGCTGGAGTTCACAGACTGTTCAGTCCTACTTTATTCTTAATTATTGTTTGTTTTTATTAATAATAATTGATAATACAAATTTCTAATATGTTAAAATCTGAAAATCTTCGAACAAATACAATTGGGTTCAGGCTCGACTCAATAGGAAGTTGGGGATCGTGAAACTCGACCCGAGTTCGAACTTGGCGAATCTAAATTTGTAAAGCACGAGCTCGAGATTGAACTAAAAATTAAATTTAACTGATTCTTAAAAGAATAAATAAAATAAATTTAATTCTAATGTTATATTTTTGATTAACATATTAAAATATGCTAATAGTGTTATCATAATCAAACTTATAATTACAAAGTAAAATGATAATAACTATAACAATATATCTTAAGATAATATAAATAGTATTTTACGTATCTAATCAATGATATTTACGAAATATGAAGTAATTGAAAAATATGTTATTTTTCTGAACAAGAAATTAAAAAATATGTTTATTAAACTCATGTTGTAGCTATATATATTGTATATGAATAATTATACATAGGATATATATTATTACAAGTACTATTATGATTAACATTATTTTGTTGGGATTATCAAATAAATGGAGATTTATTGGGACATATTAGATCGTTGAACTATCTAACATTAGGAATGTACTCAGGTTGACCTCAAATGATTCGATTCCAAAAAGTACATCAAACTAGATTTAATAATAAATTGGTTCGGGTTTGTGTTAAAATTGAATTTCGAAAATCGTTAATATATTTTTAATTTTTTACCTATTATTTAATTTTTCCATTGACCGAATAAGTCAGGAAAAAATGAATTAGTGTTAAAGGATATCGGAGGCGACCCTGACTTGCCATAAGTTGGGTGGAACTTTAATAATATCATAGACACATGAATTATAGCGAGTGACTTTTTATATTACGATCAATCTCAATTTTGACCCTAACCCCTAAACCCTAAATAATGAATTTATTAATCTTCAATGAAAAATAGAAAATAAATGATAATTACAATAAATACAATGTAATTTAATATTATAATTATTATATGTACTTTTTCAAGTTTTTTTTTCCAAGTTTTTTTACTAACTGTAATGTATAACATTAATTTAGTATTTCTTATTTACATTATGTGACTGAAGATATTATATAATGGAAATAATAAGCAATTTTATTAAGAAAATTTTGTGGTGTAATGGAAAGTGCCTTAGATTGGCAAGAGAGAGGTCATGATATCAAGTTTAGGAAGCCACATACTTAATTTTATTTTGTTTTTAGACATTCATTATTTTTTAATTTATTTTTATTTCCATCTTTAATTCGAACCGATTTTACTCGAGTTGCACCCCTAATTAAGAACAATGGACATGACTTGAGTTGCACCCTGAACAAGTTGTCGTTCAAATTTGTTTGAATTATTATCGAGTTCTAAAATTTGTGTTTGAACTTTGTTTGATTGTTAATTGAGATGAACTCAAATGAACTTTAATCGAGCCGAAACGAGTTAAGTTCGAGTAGCTTGATTTTTTGCACATATTTTATTAATTTTTACTAATCGAGTCGACTTCGAGCCGAATTTCAAATTTATTGAACACAAAAAGATTTTTCAAGTTTGGTATGATATGGTAATGAACCGAGCTCAAATGAGTTTTAGTGAACGATCTAGAGTAGTTTGGTTAGCTTTTTTAATCATATGTATACCAAGAAGTAAATGAACGATTAGGCAAACAATGTTGTTCCTGTAATATATAAAAAAAGAACATAATAAACACAAATAACGTCGTTTATTAGAAATGCTTCAAAATTGATACTTATTGTAACAAATTAAATTCTCACAAAGTTACATCATGGAGGGAATACTAAAATGAAAAATTGAAATGATTGGGAGGGAAAAAAAATGAAAAACGAAAAATTGAAATGGAAAAAAAATGAAAAATTGAAATGATTGGAAGGGAAAAAAATAGCTTGGGGGAAATAATGATTCGTTTTTGTGTGAGAAATTCATTTTTCCTCGCAATAAATCAAGTTATTGCGACGACGAAGTATTCCTCACATTAGTTAAGATTTAATATGAGGAAAAATGAGCGCGTCGCATTAGCGGACATATAATGCGAGGAATTTTGTTGTCAGTATAAGTCAAAACTTATTGCGAGGAATTTTGGTATCTATTGTGATAAGCAATTAACGTCCTCACATTAGATGGACTCTATTGCGAGGAAAGTCAATTTCAACACAACATGTGATATGTAATGTGAGGAAACAAAATTTCGTCACATTAACGCATTTCATGTGACGAAATTTAATTCCTCACAAAAGTTTTGTCACATTAGAAAACATTTTTTGTAGATCTTAACATTTTCAAGAGAGAGTAAGCTCTCTTCATCAATGTTTTCTATGGACTTACTCTGTAATTCATTCTTAAGAAGCTGTATTTCTTCCTTAGAATTTTCATAACAGTGTTGGTCCTCACTTTCAATTAGATCGTGTAGTCTAAAAGACAAAAGGGCTTTTCCAAATTTCCATTTATCCTGCATTTTAGAATGGGTTAATTTGGAATCAGGATTAAAATCACCACGTTTGCTGCGGAAATTAATAGGCATAATCCTATTAAAAGCTTTTGCTCGCCGCAAAACTTGTATTTCACTACCACAATTAGTAGTAAAAATCAACAAATTTTTGTTGTTATCTTGCACATATTTTGCAAAGGTTTGGAGAAAATTGTTACCCAGCAAAATATCTGCTCCTGTATCATGAAAATAGATAGGTGGCATTTTTACCTTGAACCAAGGTGTACCAAATGCTCCTCCGATCATGATATGTGTCTCTCTTATTCCTTTATTGAGAATGAGGATTTTCTGAGAGAAATCTCTTCCTGCAATAATGGGTAAAGCTTCCATAGCATTGCTAGGGAAAACACCGGGTTTTGATGTACAAATCCCTGATCCAGAATCAATATAAGCTGCAAAATATTCTGACTTATATTGTTCATATAACATACCAGTAGATATGTATATAGAAAAAGGACTAGTCATTTATTCAACTTGGATTGTATGTCCATCCAAGCTAAATTCCATACCTTTTCCTTTTCTTCCCCAAGGTTTGTGTTCCTCCAGAAAGCTTAATCCCAGGGTAACAATTCCTTGGTCTCGTCCTGCAACTCCTGTAACAAATACTTCGTATCCTGCTAATTCTAGCATACATTCGTATTTGCCAGTAGTCGAGTGTTGCAAGTGATATAAATCATCACAAGGAAAGCAATTGTCTTTCTTTGTAAGGTCGAACAAAGCTTGCACTTCCTTCTATCTTTCAGGGCATCTAATTTTTACATTATCTACCCGAATAGCTTGAGGAGTTAAATCTTCAATTAACTCTTTTCCTTTTAAACTTCTAATCCTTTCTTCTGAAAAGGACATTCTGTTTAAAATATGTTCTAGTACTCACTGAGCGATCTAGAACTGAATGGTCTCGGATTAAGATATCAGCACCACCAATCCTCAGAATTTGAATAGGATCTGGTGCCATTACCTTAGCAAATTTCTTGAAAATTCTTGGAATTTCAATATACTCTTTCCTAATAAATAAATCAGAATGATGTGTATTGGAAAGTGCATATGCAATTCTATATGTAATAGAATATGGTCTATTTCCTTCTTTCATAAGATCATTTCTTTTGAAATCTTGATGAAGGGTTAAGACTCGACTGAAATTTTGGTCAGCTAGGTTATATGCAATTCTTGGATGAATATCAAACATTAGTTTGCCTGCATATAAATTTCCTACCATGGTACCAAGACAACCATCTCTTAAGTTATTAATTCTCTTGTCCATTATAGATAAATGTAAAGGAGAATTAATCCCTTCTTTACTACTTCAATAGTTTCTATATGGATCCATTTCATGGTAATAGCTACTTCTTCTTTGAGCTTACTTAATTCCTCCAGAATTTCTTCTTTAGGAATTAGTTGCATATCCATTACATTGCCTGTTAATTCCATAGGAATTGCAAATTCCCCAGAACTTACTTTGTATTGGATGTTATGTCACCTTTGATTTAAACTAATCTGGTTTAAAATTCGGCTGACTCCGCTAACTCTAAACCCATCATATTTTCTTAGGTTAGAGTCCTGCCTCATTATTTTTTCCATAGTCTTATCTGAGACTGATGCTTTGGAAAAGAATCCTGCTAGGCTATCCTATGTTTGTAGCCTATCCCCTTCGTTGGAGTAATCCATTAGAAAGGATCGTTTCGTGCTTGGAATATAGAACGATTATTTCTAATCATACTCTTGATAAGTCCTTCTAGAGTATGAATATTTCCTGACCAGATTTGAATCTTAGTCTCATGCTCAATTATCTTTCTTCGACGAAGTGGTGTTTCGCCTAATAATTGAATAGTATATTCATAATGCTGAATCATGTTTCTACTTCTTTCTATTTTTTCTCTGAAATCAGAGATAATAGTTCTAAGCTGCAGAACTGTATATATAGGAATTCCAGGCATTATTTGTTCCTGAAATTATTCTGATTCGGTTGAAGAATCATCTGAATCTATTTCTTCCTCGTAGACGCTTTCGTCTGAGGGAATATTCTTAAATTGGTACCAAATCTCCACTTTCACTCATCTGTTCATCTGGTGGAGGATTATGTGATGCGGTACTTTCTCTTGGCATCGTTAAAGCCAGAGGATTTGTTTCATTGGTTTTGACATTAACCAAATCTACACACGCTAGTTGAGAGAAAGATTCAGCTAGCTCTTGAAGATCAGAAGGATCTACTCTTGATATATCCATATTAGTTAATACTTCTAAGGATATCCACTAGTAGTTCTTCCTGAGTTTTAGGCTTTGGAACTTCCTTAGCCTTACCTTTCTGATGTAGAAGAGGTACTCGTCCAAGCGCATCACCAATTTGGTCCTTTCTTGGTTTAGACGTTCCTGTAATACCTTGTTTTTCCTTCAGATCTATGACTGTTGTTTTTAGATCTGTTATAGATCTATTTAGATCTAGAAGAATATTGAGGATTTCCTCAATTTTTTGGTTCAAGTTTTCGATTTTCATAGGTAGATGTTCTAGCCTATGTCCGTAATCTTGAACTGTCTTTTGGATTTCTCTAAGATCTCTAGAAAACTTAGAGGTATCTGGTTCAATCTCTTTCCAATTCATAATTATAAATGAATTTAAATAAAAGAGTTACCTTTTTTTCGCTTTCCCGGGCCATTTGCCTTGGATTTCTGCGAGCTGTAAATCCTTCGCTACATTGCCTTGAAATTTTTTGTCCATGGCAAAAGTCCTTTCATAATACCGGATGGATGCCAGTATATCTTCTGCAGGAGTTTTTGTTTGTACTTGTGCTATCACTTGTTTGATTTCATAAGAAAGTTTCTAATGCCTTAGGATTAAGTTATCAATCCTTTTTTCTCTTTGTTTTTCCAATATATGGAAATACTCCTCGTTTTCTTTATAAATTGACCACTTGGGCAGTTCCATTCTTGTTTTAATTCTCCTCAGTTAGGGGTAAACTAACTTTATGTAACTAGTTTAAATATTTTATCAATAAAACCTAGGCTCTGATACCATTTAGGGTCCGAGCCTCCTCACTCCTTTAGCGATGGATACACGTCTTATCAGAGCCGGGTTTTTACACCCAATGGAGGTGACACCCCTAGTGATACCCATTAGTTTGCAACCTCAGAGGTGTCCATACAGGTTTATCTCCGTGGATCACATCAGGCATCCCCTACGGAGAGTCGTGCTTCGTGTCAGATCACACGATAGAGGCTCGGGGCTTTTCAACATATTGCTCTAATGCTCTGATACCATTTTTGAGCGCAGATCCTTTTTGCTGATATTCCTTGGTTAAATAAACTAATCTTGCCAATTAAGAAGTTAAAGGACTAAAATTGCTAAAACTTAGAAGTTAAGGGACTAAAATTGCCAAAGGTAAAAGTTAAAGGACTGAAATTGCTACCCCTAATAGTTAAAGGACCTTTCTTGCAGTTTTTCCTTATTGGTGCATGGTTTCCTAATAGGACTTGATGTTCTGGGGGTTTTCTTTAGCTAGCATATCGCTAAAGAGAGAGATTAATAATTGTCTCCAGAAATGAAATGCATGTTTGATATTCTCATTATGTTTAGGATAAGCCAAAATTGTAAAAGTTAAAACTAAAGTTCAAGCCAAATAGGAAAGAAGTTCTTACAGAGCATTCCATTTTTTATGAGTTCACCACTTCTTCAGTCTATATCTGCAGAATGTTCAACTCCTTGGAGCCAGTTTTCATACACTAAAGATTACTTGTGCAATGATCTTATATGAACCTTGAAACTCTGAGTTTACCCGACATCACAAGGAGGTATATGGACGTAAGTACGTAACAGTGTTCAAAGGCATTCTGGACTTATATAGGATAGTTAACGAACTTTTGAGCCTCTACAAATCTTCAACCAAGATTCAGGCCGAGCAAGCCAATAATGAGTTAATTAGTTATCTAAAAAGCAGCATATGGTGACGAACAAACCAAACCAAAGCCGTGAGACATTGTTTGTAATAAGAACTCTAGTACATGGACACAAATGTAACTGAAGATAAATGAAACAGCCAAAAAAAATCACATATTCAAAAAGTTGACGTTGAAATATAAAATAATATATCTCCAGAATAAGATAGCACTCTGGAGACGCATCGAACTTTTGGAATCTTAAGGATATAAGGAGAAGCAAAGAGTATCCTGGCCTGCCGTTATTTTTTAGTATGGCCACTCATGAATACTATCACATCACACCTTAAAGAATGTGTGCCTCCATGACTTCTTGAACAATAAAGAGCCACAGGTTCCCCAAAATCCAAAGACAAAACCAAGCCCTAAGCTGATGTAAAATCCTGTAGTTATCAAAGTATCCTCCTCATCGTGGTGTCCGGTTTTCTCCGGATTCAGTATCACTTCATCTCCTGGGCAAGTATTAGTCATTGGTGGCCCACAAAGTCCTGAATTACCTTTGTATGCTGAAACATCGAAGGACTGTAACTGTGTGCTTGATGGAATTCTTCCAGATAAGTTGTTGTACGACAAATTCAGGACCCCGATATAAGTGAGGTGAGAGAGGCTCATAGGAATAACCCCAGAGAGTTTGTTTCCAGACAAATCAAGAAAATCTAATAAATGCAGTTGACCAATTTGTGGAGGAATGGATCCTGCTATGAAATTTCTTGAAAGATTTAGCGAAACAAGTCCTACTAGACTTGTAATCTCATTTGGGATTTCTCCAGTTAAGTGATTTCTTGAAAGATCAATGGTTTTCACCAGTCTAAGAGTACTTTTGTACTCAGACTCCACTCCTTTCCACATTATAATGGCACTGTCATCATAATCCAATTTAAGAGAGCGCCCATTGGGAGTAATCATACCATATGAGATGGTGAGGGTTGAACTTTGTTCTTGAGCCATAGCAGTAAGATTGTTTAAGCATTTCGGTATGGTTCCATTTATCTTGTTCAAAGAGAGATCAAGTATTTGAAGCTGTGTCATGTGGCATATGCTTGAAGGTATTTCACCATATAAATCATTGGATCTCAGGCTTAGAACAACCAAATCTGACCAGTTATCTCCTATCCATGCTGGTATGCTACCAGACAACTTATTTTTTCCGAGATCAATCACTTGCAAATTGCAGTCTCTAAGCGATTGTAGCAATTCTCCCGCAAAACTGTTGTTTCGTAAGTTCAATGACTGTAAATAACAATGTGAGCTGACTGGAAATATACTTCCTGACAAGTTATTATTTGCCAGATTCAGTGTTATAAAAGATGATCCTATGTGTTGGAAACAATCAGGAAACTGCCCAGTTAGTAAGTTATCTGAGACATCTAGATGAGATAGATCTCCACTATTGCACAATGACTCAAGCGATCCCGAGAACCTATTTTGGGAAAGATTCAATGACCAATTACTGGGAGGTAAAAGTGGTAATGTACCTTCCAAATTATTAGAGCTCAAGTCCAGTAATGCATGATGAGGGAAAAATTTTGATGTTAAATCGGGTAGCTTACCATATAAATGGTTGTGTGAAAAGTTTAAGAATGAAAGCCCAACAGAAGACAGGTCCCAAAACCAGGCAGGAATGGTGTCTGATATTTGAGCTCTGGACATATCAATGTCTGAAAAGTTGTGTTGAGTTCTAAGCCATTCTGGGAATTGCGGCCCTTGTGTGCAATTCGCCAGTTGTATAGATTCCAATTGAAAAGGGGGAACAAAACAAGAATTGATTTTGAATTGAAATGAGTTAAAAGACAAGTCCAGCTCCCGCAACATAGAAAGATTAAACAGATGCACTTCAGAGATTATGCCTTCCAAGTGATTGGACCTAAGATACAAAACCTCGAGCTTAGAAAGGCGTCCGATACTTTCTGGTAAGGTCCCACTCAGTCGATTATCGGACAAATCCAAAAACTTGAGATTGAAAAGATTTCCAATATCTTCAGGGATTGATCCATTCAATCTGTTCCATGAAATATCCAAATGTTTCAATTTTCTCTCAAATAAGTTCTTCATTACCTCGGGAAAGTGAGGAAACTCGCCATATAGATTATTATAAGCCAGGTTTAGAGTTTCTAATAAGCTTAAATTCCCAAACAATCTAGGAATTCCACCTTCAATTTCATTATAAGACATGTCGAGATATGAGAGCGATGGGATGTTTTGGAAAGCATCAGGAATGGAACCTTGCAAAGAGTTGGAAGAGAGGTCAACATAACTAATGCTACCGCTCAAGTTAAACATCCAAGAATATATGGAATGAGGACTCAGATAATTTCTAGAAAGATCGAGAATAGCAAGAGATGAAAAATTCATCATCGTGGGGCGTGAGCTGGAAAGGATGATTTCAGGGAGGTGACATACGCTCAAGTGCAACTCTCGTAGGGAAGGTACTTTTGCCAGTGCTGGCAGCCAATTGGTTACTTGGCTAAGGTTAACACCACTCAAGTCAAGATACTCAAGTGAATGAAGCGTATAAAGCCAATCAAGACTTGTGGTATATACATAATATGAACCACCAAGGTCAAGATGTTGCAGCTCGGAAAGATTACCTAGCTGTTGTGGTATAGCTCCCTCAAAACCAACACCACCAGAAAGGTCGATATATTTTAATCTGCTCAAATGACCTATGAATTCTGGGAATTTGATCTTCGTCGCCGTGAGAAGAATGTCGCTGAGGTCCAGATGGTTTAAATGCTGCAATTCGAGCAATGATGAGCTAATCTCACCATCAAACACGTGCCACCTGGCTGAATCTGTCAATCTTGAGAAATCCAGAGCGGTAACATGATTTGTTTCATTATCACAGCGGATTCCTCTCCATTTGCAGCAATCTTGGTGACTCTCCCAGGATGAGAGCACGCCTGCAACATCGCCTAGATCCTGTTTGAACTTGAGAAGAGCTTGTCTCTCTCTGTCAATGCACTGTATTTCAAAAGTTGCAAGAAGAGGCGGTAGCATCATGCTTCCAATCACCAACATGACAAGAAACAACACATGTTGTTTAAGTTGAAAGGCAATCATCATATTCATGGTTGTTGCAATAATATATCACAAGTATGTATAAAAATGTTTTTTTGAGTTTTAGCAGGCAGCAGAATGTGAATGATTTTTGTAGGACTCCTTGATGATGTCTATAAAATGTAAGTCATTGCATGTTTTTCAGAAAGACTTGACTTGTTTTTTCGTTTTTTGGTGAATAAAGAAATCATTGATTCTAGACTTGACTTGCTTTTTCTTTTTTGGTGAACAAGGAAGACTTTGACTTATATAATTCTACCTCATATTTCCATTTAATCAAAATGTCTTTAATAATGCCTAATATCCCCCAACTCCAAGCAGAAACTATAAAAAAAAAAAAAAAGTAATTTTTTTAATTAATATGTAATTCCTGACATTATGTAGAGAACGTGAATAACTTATATGAATTATATAGATCACAATAATGTCGAATATTTCACAGCAATAAAACAAGAAGTAAGTATTACTATTTGTAAATCATATTCTTACCGCAGACTATCATATGAACATTATGATATTACTGTCAAGATTTGACATTATGGCTTTTTAAGAATATGATAGTAATTCTTACTCTGCAGTAATTGTTAGATAATTTTCAAAATAAATAAGTATTTTGCAAAATATTAGTTATATTTATCTCCAAAAGGTGTGTCTTTTCACAAAAGAGTCAAATACGATTTGATGAGTTATGGAGTGCAATGTTAATTTCCAAACGTTTTTATTTGAATGAAAAGATGCATAGTTTTGGATTCTTCTATATATAGCCACTGTTTGTAGAGGAAGAGAGATACAACGTTTTTCACAATTTTCCTTCTCTATTTTCGCGCAAGGGCAGCGGAGTCACGACTCACGACCCCCACCGCCCAAAACACCCATTTTCTCGTAAAGGCAGAGGAGTCTTATGAATTTTGAACACGTTTACCTTATGAATTTTGCGCCTACAAATTAATAAGTAATTATTGACTAAAGTAATATATTATATAGGGATAATTACACTGGACATATCTGAGGTATTGCGAAATTACAAAAAACATCCCCTAGTTCAATAAATTACATCTAACATTCATTCCGTTTTTACCGTCTAACATTGAGCACCTTCCGTTAGGGTTCCGTTAAATTTTTAAGTGAACTTCCAAAAATACCCCTGACTTTTTCTGGACCAAAAAACTAAATTTTTCTCGGACAAATATACCCTTTTGGTGTTATTTGTAATATTTTATAAAAGTATAGGTGTCATATGTAATGTTGTGTATGTAAAATATATAAATAATTATTTATAATTTATAATTATTATCAACAAAATAAAAAAATTATAAATTATTAAAATTATAAAATAAAAGTATTTTGTGTAAGATATTATTTTATTCTTTTAATTAAATTAATATATAATAGTTTATATACATAAATTTAAAAATTGTATTTTAATTAACTAAATTTTTAATATAAATTACTTATTAATATATTAATTTATAAATTAAAAAAAAAGTAAAAAAAAAAAGAAAAGAAAAGGGGGGGGGGGTGGGTATCGTCTTCTCCAACCCACCCCACCCCCAATGCGGTACACTGTACACACACACACACAACAGAGCACACACACACAACAGTACACACATACAAAATTTATACACACAGTCACACACATTACACGCACACACACGCACAATTACACACACACACACACAATTACACACACTCACACACACACACAAACACACACAATTTCACACACACAGTCACGCACACACACACATATTCACATTCTAACATAAAATACATACATATACATATACATATATATATATATTTTAGTATTTTACTTTTAAGTTTATTTTTTTATTTTATAATTGGTATTAAAAGTAAATATAGAGAGGTAAATGGGCATTTTGGTAATTGAGCTTTTTTTCATTTTTCTTAATTTCTTCTTTTTTAAAAAATAATTTTCAGTAAGGGCATTTAGGTCTTTTATCACTTTCCATCCATTTTTACATCAATACATGAAAACTTTGGATGTTAGATGTAATTTATTGAACTAGGGGATGTTTTTTGTAATTTCGCAATACTTCAGGTATGTCCAGTGTAATTATCCCTATTATATATAATAAAAATTAAGCATGTACTACAAAATTAGTGAAATAATAAAGTAATATATTACATGTATTTCTGATTTTTGCTTGTGGTCACTCATAAGATCAAAGTGTTACAAATAATAAGATGAGCTTCTATTCCATCCTTGATAATCACAAAATGGACACCTTAACTTAAATTTAGAATGGTCATAGATCTAATTGGATTCTAAATGATTTTTCATTATCACTTATATACTTCTCAATTATTAAGTGACTAATGCTGCAGTAATAGCATATATACATGCCGATGAGATTACATAACTTGGACAACCCTCATTGAATTAGTACATGAAAAGTACTAAAGATTATATGGCAGAAATCAATTCACTAACTTAAATAGAAGAAATGATAAGGTCAAGAAATGACAATGCAATAAAAAGTTAAAAGTATAAATTTTAAATCTAATAGATATTCAAAAGCAATAATTAAAAATACTGAGAAAACATATAAAGCAAAAAACGATAGAATATATAAAATAGTTATATAAAATTTATATTATATTAATAATGTGTTTTAAGTACTTAGTTTTGTTAGGAAATATTTTTCTTTTAACTGGCCAAGTTTAAACAGAGTGCTTTTGATGGGGATGCTTTTTTTAAACAAAAAAAGAAAAAAAAACCTTATATTATTACCAAGCAATATTATAAGTTTGGTATTATAATGTAAAAAGGTAGTATGTTATACAATTTTAAACAAAAATCACATCTATAATTATTTATTAGGTATATTAAGTAATATTAACAATAAGTAATTAATACTATTTTTTGTAATATATTTTTTATATATTGAGTTAGGTAATGATAGATCTATATTTTAATACTTTTTTATCTACATGCTTGCATAACAAACAATTTTCTGATAAAGTAACTTTTTAATGTTATCAAGTTCAACTTCAAATTAACCGAAACATAATTTTTTATATATATTTTTTTATACCATTCATAAACCAAGCATGCGATGGAAAATTCAAATCATGATTATATAGCAAAATATATTTACTATGAAATTATTTTTTAAACATATTATACTGAGAAGGATAAAATAAATCTTTTAATAAAAATTAATAAGCTACGTCTATGATTCTTAAATAGAGTTTACTTAGTGAGATTTATTAAATCAGAATAAATATTATATTATTTTTGTAATTTTTCTTAATGCTTAGAAATGAAGAATTTGTTAAGAGTATATTTGTATATCCTTGATCATGCTGTCAATCTTTCAACAAATAAAGGAAGATTATTTCAGTTACCATTCAGACATGCATCTTCACTAATGTAACCGTGGATAAGAAAGAGATATCTTTAACCAAGTTCTCTATTTACGTTCCTATGAGCAGAATAATATTTTCCTTTATAAAAAAATTACGGTGGTTTTGAGAAAATTAGAAGTCAGTCTTCTGATTTTTTCTTCCAAAATAAATTTCTAGTGAACTCACAGAAATTCAGAAACCCAAAAAGAATATCTGCTTTTCTAAAATTGATCTTGTTCCTGTTAAATTAGAGAAGAAAAACATCAAAAAATTGTCTCAATACTAAGGATTAACTGATCTTCTTGTTAAGTTTTGGTGCAATAATAATAATAATAACTGGCACAAAATTCTAAAAACTTATAAAAGTAATATTTTCAGTGCATTTAGAGTTGTTCTCAAATCACTTAACAAATTATAATATCATATCAAAAAGCGAAAAATCATCAAGCAAAAATTCATTATCTTGTTTACTTACGCCACAAAACTTGATCATTCAAGTTTAATTTGCAAATCTTACCCTAGAATAAGCGTACAAATGAAAAGAAATACAATTAACATATTAAATTGATAGAATAGACAGCTTAAAATTAAAAGTGAGACTTACCGAGAGAGAGGTTGAGCAACGTGAAAGTAAAAGAACAAAGAAGAATTAGAAATGCTTTTCATCTTTTAAAGATTAATTAAATGGGTTAGAAATTTACTCTATAACAAAATATAGGAAATTAGGCATAAATTATGGCTGAAAATCTTATCAAAAATTATTCTCATTATGAGAGTACGGCTGTTAGAAGGAAGAAAGCAATAGACATAAGATTTATTATAACAAAATATAGGAAAATTAGGCTTAAATTATGGCTGAAAATTTTATCACAAATTATGGCCTATGGGAGTAACTCCTTGAACGGCTGGCCGGAGGAACAAAACATAGACAAAAGATTTGAATTGAAATCCTCATTAATCACTTAATTTAAGGAAATAAATAATAGTCAAAATCTTTTTGTCATAATAAGAGTATTTGATTAAGGAAATTCGAAATGACATAACCTATATGCAAAGAAGAACATATATTGATATTTTTAGAAAGTAGGGAATTGAAACTATGTTACAAAAATGAAAGAATGAGTTACAGATATATGTATGTATATATTACCAAATTAAGATCAGTAACTTAAATATGGAATTAAGTCCACCTGGTACAATGGAACAAAACTAACTCATCCAAAAGAGATGGAATCATGGGCTTGGATTCATTTTAAATATTATAATAAGATTAGGTCGAGAGATATTTGGGCTTGAGGCCATTGCCCCGCTTACTCTTTTCTTTTTCTTTTTTAAACAGCATCCCACTTTTTCTTTTCCTTTTTAATTACGACTATACCTGCTTGAGGAAAAAAGGAAAGAGGAAAAAGCAATTAAAAAAAAAGTTAAATTGTGAAGAACTCTAGCTTTTTATTGGATTAAAATCAATAAGAAGTGTTTCTAAAATTTATAAAAAGACATAGTTGAAAAAGAAATAAAATATAAAATTAATAAGCATTTTTTTAAAAAAACCTATAAAAAAACATTATTGATAAAGGAAAAATAGATGAAATCAATATTTAAAGACAACAAAAAGCCTATCACAATCCAAACCAACAAGTGCACCTCTTAAGTAAAGATCGAGTGCTCGATTCCTTGTGGATGAAGTCCAACTTGTTGGGGGCACTTTACCCCTTTGTGGCCGACCCGGTGCAAATAGAATTACCTTGACCCAATGTGGTTAAGGGATACCTATGATTTAGACAAAAAAAAAAAAAGAGTTATTATCCATCAGATATGCATAAAATAATGATAATAATATTAATAGTTGTTACCTTGTACCTTTTTTTTTTAAAAAAAAAACTATCATTATGATATAGCTGAAATTTGCGGTTGATTTATCTTTTATTTTTTATTTAATACTATTTTCTTGATTCCTATTAATTGTACATTGATTTATATGTACAACACATTATTATTTTTTTAGTTAATTGCTTGCATATAATAATAAAATAGATAAAACCATTAACTCCAAATAAAATGATACAAAAAGTCAAGTAAGATTACATATATTGGAAAAAAATAAATCATTTACTAATAAATCAAATATTATTCAATCATCAAAAATCTTGATGTTACTACAAGTACAATGAGTAATTGAGTATTCATATGAGCAATTAGTTTCAATGTCATCCTCAAAATTTATTTGCCCCGATGACTTCGGATTCAAGGCCAAAAAGGATGAAATGCTCACATGCATTGATAAAATGAGATAAAGATATGACTTGTGTCAATGTCTCAAAATTTTCATGTATGGATTGATATTCTAAAAGAGGATACATAAATTGTTCTCATGACAATATATTTGCTACAAAAATACACTATTACAGCGCACCCATTACAACGATTTTGGTAAAACCGCTGAACGGAGGTACCCATTACAGCGGTTACCAATGAACCGCTGTAATAGGGTATCGCGGTCTTGACCTATTACAGCGGTTCAAAAATAAACCGTTGTACTGTAATAGGCGGTCCAGGGACCTATTACAGCGGTTCGGAGTGAACCGCGGTCAAAAAAAAAAAAAAAACCGGCCTATTACAGCGGTTCGGACAGAACTGCTGTAATAGGCAGCGGATATTTTCAAAAAAAAATTAAAAAAAAAACAAGCCTATTACAGCGGTTTCGGACAGAACCGCTGTAATAGGCAGCGGATATTTTCATAACCTGCCCCCCCCCCATTTTACTTCACACACACACCTCTCTCTCTTTCAACTCTCTCTCTCTACTATCTCTCACTCTCCACCACCACCACCACCAGCCCTCCACCGCTACCACCACTCGGCGCCGCCGCCACCGCCACCACCACCAACCTAAGTTTCTCTCTCTCTCTCTCTCTTCGTCTCTCTCTCTATTCAGTCTCTCTCTCTCTACTCTCTCTTCCCGGTCGCACCACCACCACCACTAGGCGCCGCTGCCTCCACCACCACCACTCAGTCTCTCTCTTTCTCTCTCTATATATATGTATATATTCTCTAGATATATATATATATATATAACTCTCTCTCTCTCTCTCTATGTATAGCGCCGCCGCCGCCATCACCACCACCATTTAGTTTGTGCGAATTTGGGGTACGTTTTTTAGATAAATATATATATATATATGTATATATTATAGATGCACACACATATAGAGTTTGTTCTAGATAAATATTTGTGTATGTGTGGGTGTATGTTGACACGCTAAAACTTAACGTGCTATGATAGCAAGTGCACTAGACGTGTGTAGTAATAAGTGGACAAAAAGTCCGGGTTGTCGAACCACGGAGACTTGAATTCTAGTTTATGATTTTAATGAAAGAAAAGACAATTAAAGTAAAGCAAGAGGAAAACAATTAAGTAACCGAAAGATCAAAGGAGGGAACAAGCTATGAATTAAATCTCACGTATGATAAAATGACTAAGGCACATGCTACAACCAAATCTACTCGTCAATATATATGAACTACTCTTCGAATTATTAGACTCCTATTGCTTTGGTGGAAACTCCTAAATTAACTATTACCCGATGTCTCGGCACATAATAATCCTATGATTAATTGACGGTTCTCTAAATATGTCTATCCGAGAATCTAATCAAAAATCACGCATTAACGTTCTAGAGCTTCCCCGAACGAATCCGGCTAACAACACCCGGAATCTTTACCTATTTCTAGGGCAATCCCTCATTTGTTTCGGATGATGTGTTAATTCTCTTGCACCCTAATCTATTTCTCTCGAACAACTAGATTAGGCAAGATAGCAAGCATATGGTGATCAAACACATGATTGGAATAAAAGCATAGAATTAACACACAAAGCAATAGGAGAATTAATACAAAGAGCAACTTCACATATATTGATTCATAAATTTGGCCTTCACATGGCCTTAGTTCTACAATATTAGCCTCTCATCAAAGCCTTAAGAAAATCTAATACAAACATATACATACTCATGGAAATAAACATGTAAATGCAAATAATTAAAACTCCCTCAATTGATTGATGATGGATCTTTGCTCTTGATCTTCAATCCTTAGCTCCTCCCTCTTTGTTCCCCTCCAAAAGTGATGAAGAAATATGGTGATGAATGATGATGAGTGAAAAGTGATGGATCCAATGCCTCTCTCTCCCTTTCTCCCCCAGAATTCGGTCAATTGCTCCCTCAAATCCTTAAGAAGACCACCACCAATCAGCCCCTCATGTGTATGTCCCCCCTAGTGTCCCCTCCACTACTCTTAAAGTGAGTAGTATAAAATTCCCAAAAGTAGATCTAGTAAGAAACATACTTATGACATCCCCCCCATACATGTGATGACCTCTTGGCTTTAAATCTTCCATTCCCCCATCAAATGATGATCTTTTGGCTGAAAGGAATCAAATCTCGGATGTGGGCGCGCCTAGGCGCGGGTTTTACGGCGCTCGGGCGCCCAAATCAGAATGTTGGGAGTATTTGCCTCTGTCTTGCGCAGCAATTGTATTTCCTTCATAACTCTCTCCACAAAACTCCGATTTGGATGATTCAAGTCCTCATTTGAAGCTAACACATAGTTCTACAACTTTGTAGAAGGAAACTTCATCAAATTAGGTCTCTAAAAATACGAAAATATCGCTCGAACGTAGAAAGTGGTGCTGAAACGGCGCCCGGGCGTAGGGGTGCATAGAAATTTGGCCTAAACTTGTTTTATACGTCATTTTTCATCCCGTTCTTTGATTGTATCCATTTAAGATCTGAAATCACTTAATGCACGAATTAAACGCACATGTGGCAAGAATCAAGCGATAAATGAACCTAAGACATAAACGCAAAGGGGCTTAAAAACACGTAAAAATGCCTCTTATCATATGTATATTTGTGTATATGTGGGTGTATGTATATTTGTGTATATGTGGGTGTATGTATATATATTTGTGTATGTGTGGGTGTATGTATATTTGTGGGTGTATGTATATATATTTGTGTGTGTGTGGGTGTGTGTATATTTGTGTATCTGAGATCGTTTAAGGCCTCAAATTAGAAATGTAACGGGTTTGTGCTATGTGTCTGTATTTGTGCGGATTTGGGATAATTCTTTTAGATAAATATGAGGAAAATTTTGTGGTATAAGTAATTCTCGAGATTTGCTTATTTTTGTGGAAAATTAAAAGGAAATAGGGACTTGACTGAATTTAGGGTTAATTTGGGTTAGCTGGGGGTTAATTACGTTTAATTTGGGATTAAATTGTGGTTTAGGGTACATTGATCCAACTGGTGATCAATATTTATACTTAGTTGCTGAAAATATGATGCTTTATTTGTAGTTTTATGTGATTTATGTGATCCAACTGGTGATCAATATTTGTAGTTGCTGAAAATATGATGCTTATGTGATCCAACAGGTGATCAATATTTATAACATGATGCTTTATTTGTAGTTTTATGTGATTTATGTGATCCAACTAGTGATCAATATTTGTAGTTGCTAGAAATATGATGCTTTATGTGATTCAACTGGTGATCAATATTTTCGTATAGTGAGATCGACATTTTGGGTTTGTTGTGGGTGAAAGATTAGAATGTTGGGTTTGTTGTAGTTGAAAGATACGAATTTTGTTGGTTGCAAGTTTGGGGGAAGATTAAGTCGAGAACTTGGTAGGAATTTTTGCGTCGTTACTCTGCGAATTTTTTCTAGAATAATGAGAAATAAATTAAAATTAAAATTATTTAATTAATTCAACTCAACTGATGTTAAAATTATTTAATTTAATTAATTCAGAATCAAGATGGATCGAAGTTGGATTTTAGCGGATCGTAAGATCCGAATTTTGTTGGTTGCAACCCACCCGAGGAAAGATTAAGTCGAGAACTTGGTAGAAATGTTTGTGTCGTTACTCTGCCGAATTTTTTCTAGAATAATGAGAAATAAATTAAAATTAAAATTATTTAATTAATTCAACTATCAACTAATGTTAAAATTATTTAATTTAATTAATTCTGAATCAAGATGGATCGAAGTTGGATTTTAGCGGATCATATGTCGGAACAGTATGAGAAAGGGGTGAAAAAGTTCATCAAGTTTGCGGTTGAGCATGCACCAGATCGGACTAGGATCACTTGCCCGCGTTTACGTTGTTGTTTTGGAAAGAGAATTAGTCCACGTGACTTGGAAGATCATTTGGTGTGTAATGGAATTGATAAAAACTACACACGTTGGACAAGACACGGTGAAAACAGTGTCACGTCAGATGATTTGGGTGGTACATCATATCCATCACAGGATTTCAACGTGAATGATTATGAGTCTGATCATTTGGAGGAGATGACAAATGTGATTGAGGAGGATTTGCGAAACTATCCTAAAATGTTTGACAATTTGATAAGTGATACAAAGACACCACTGTATAGTGGTAGTAAATTCACAAGATTGAAAGCATTCCTAAACCTATACAAGTTAAAAAGCAACAATGGGTGGAGTGATAAGAGTTTCACAAACTTACTTGGTCTATTAAAAAGCAAGCTACCCGAGGATAATGTGTTACCTAATCGTACTTATGAGGCTAAACGGATGTTAACCTCAATTGGCATGGGATATGAGAGGATACATTTTTGTCTCAATGATTGCATATTGTTTAGAACTGACTATGCATCATTGAAGGCATGTCCGAAATGTGGCGTCTCAGGGTACAAGAAGAATGGATCTGCTCCTATCAAAACAATGTGGTATTTGCCCATAATACCTAGATTTAGGCGCATGTACAGTAGTAAAGAGTTTGCCAAGGACTTGACATGGCATGCTGATAGAAGGCTTGAAGAAAGGATTGAAGATGACAAGATTCGACACCCCTCAGAGATTTTCCTCAATAGAAAAAGACTGATGATGATTTCCCTGAATTTGGTGAAGAACCAAGAAACCTGCACCTTGTATTGGCTACAGATGGCATGAACCCATATGGCTTGCAAAATAGCTCACATAGTACATGGCCGGTGATTTTGATGATCTACAACCTACCCCCATCGCGATGCATGAAGCGAGAGCATATAATGATGCCTATACTCATTTCTGGGCCGAAACAACCTGGAAATGATATAGATGTCTACTTGGCTCCTTTAATTGGGGATATGAAGGTGTTGTGGGAGACCGGTATTGAAGTATATGATGGGTTCAGAGAAGAAAGTTTCAATCTCAGAGTCATGTTATTTGGAACAATCAATGATTTTCCAGCAAGAGCAAATCTCGAAGGATATAGTGTACATGGCAAAGTGGATGCCCCATATGTGTCAAGAGTACAGATCAATATCGATTGTCACACTCTCAGAAATATGCATTCCAAGGGCATCGGAGATGGATGAATAGGAACCATCGATATCGTCGGTGGAAGAAAGCTTTCAATGAGAATATAGAAGAAGATCGAGCTCCTAAGTGCTTGACTGGTGAAGACATGTTTGAGAATGTAAAAGACTTGGATATCAAATTTGGAAAGACTTTCACAGGTGGTCTTGCAAAAACTGGGTGGAAAAAAAGGTCAATTTTCTTTGAGTTGCCGTATTGGAAGTCCTTACATGTTAGACATTTTCTTGATATTATGCATATTGAGAAAAATGTATTTGATAGTGTCATTGGTACACTTCTAAATGTGCCCGGAAAGAGAAAAGATGGCATAAAGGCAAGGTTAGACTTGGTTGAAATGAAGATAAGAGGTAAATTGGCACCAACAAATAAGAGGAAACGTACTTATTTGCCTCCAGCAGCTCACACTCTATCCAGGAAAGAAAAACTTGCATTATGTGAGTTTCTTAATGGAGTGAAAGTTCCAGAAGGGTATTCTTCAAACATTAGCAGTCTTGTATCAATGAAGGACTTGAAGCTAAAGCACATGAAGACTCATGATTGTCATGTAATCATGGATCATTTGCTACCAATTGCTATACGGGCCATTTTGCCAAAAAAGGTGAGAGACACGATTCTTTTTCAAAGCAATGTGGAGCAAAGTGTTTGATCCTGAACAATTTTCTGCACTTCAGAAACAAATTGTCATCACTTTGTGTGAGCTTGAGATGTATTTTTCACCTGCGTTTTTTGATATAATGACTCACCTACCTATTCACTTGGTTAGAGAGACACAACTATGTGGACCGGCTTTTATGAGATCTATGTATCCGGCTGAGCGTTATATGAAGGTATTGAAAGGCTATGTGAAAAATCGTAGTCGACCGGAAGGTTGCATTGTTGAACGGTACATAGTTGATGAAGCCATTACATTTTGCATAGAGTATCTGGCAGATTCTAATGTTGCAGAGCTTCCAAGTCTCATGTTGTGGGAGGGAGAACAGAAGGAAAAGCGTAATTGAAAAGCAATTAGTTAGTGTTCCTTGCACACAAAGGGAGCACGCACACCTATATGTGCTCCACAACACCGATGAGGTTGACCCATATGTTGAAGAGCACACAGACCAACTTAGGAGATTCAATGCAATTCAAAATGAGAGCTGGATTTCAAGAGAGCATAACAAGAGTTTCATCGATTGGTTTCGAAAGCATATTGAACAGAACAGAAAGAGAATTCACTTTCAGTTTCAGATAAATTGACACGGTTGTCGATGGGTTCGACACGGTTTTTGATGGGTCCGACACAGTTGTCGATGGGTCCGGATAGACTAGTATTTTGTTATTCATGTTATCGTATAAATGGTCACACATTCTATATAAAAGCCTAAGATGAACGAAGTACAATGCAGAATAGTGGGGTGAGTCTTGTAGCTCAAGCAATGCATATCTCAAGTGCGAAAGATAATAACCCTATCTATACCGATTTATCATATTATGGGGTGATTGAACGTATATGGGAGCTGGATTATAGTTGGTTTCGGGTGCCTGTATTTCGGTGTAGGTGGGTTGACAATAAAAATGGTGTCCGAAATAATGAAATAGGCTTCACTCGGGTAGACCTTGAAAGGGTGGCATACAAAGATGAACCTTTCATTTTGGCATCACAAGCTAAGCAAGTATTTTTTTGTCACCGATCCTATTGATAAGAGGTGGTCCATTGTTTTATCGGCAAACAAAAATACTTGTATGATGATTATGAAGAAAGTGAAGATGATGGAGAAAATCCTATCTTAGGTGATTCACAATCAATTGATAGTGACGATGACTTGGATATAAGTGATGATGAATTGTATATGCGACAAGATCACCAAGAGGGGATATGGATTAATCCATCAGTTCGTCGGCGTACTAAAAAAAATGGTCGTACCGATGGGAAGCAAAAGACTACTAAGCAAGTATTTTTTGTCACCGATCCTATTGATAAGAGTTGGTCCATTGTTTTATCGGCAAACAAAAATACTTGTATTGATGATGATTATGAAGAAAGTGAAGATGATGGAGAAAATCCTATCTTAGGTGATTCACAATCAATTGATAGTGACGATGACTTGGATATAAGTGACGATGAATTGTATATGCAACAAGATCACCAAGAGAGGATATGAATTAATCCATCAGTTCCTCGGCGTACTAAAAAAAATGGTCGTACCGATGGGAAGCAAAAGACTGCTAAGGCAACGATAAAAAGAAAACGATGAAAGGTATTTGAACTTATTTGATAATTGTATGATAGACTTATTTTTTGATCAATATTTATACTTAGTTGCTAGAAATATGATATTTTATTTGTAGTGTTATGTGATTTATGTGATCTAACTGGTGATCAATATTTGTAGTTACTGGAAATATGATGTTTTATGTGATCCAATTGGTGATCAATATTTATACTTAGTTGCTGGAAATATGATGCTTTATTTGTATTTTTATATGATTTATGTGATCCAACTGGTGATCAATATTTATACTTAGTTGCTGGAAATATGATGCTTTATGTGATCCAACTGGTGATTAATATTTATACTTAGTTGCTGAAAATATGATGCTTTATTTGTATTTTTATGTGATTTATGTGATCCAACTGGTGATCAATATTTATAGTTGTTGGGTTTGTTGGATTTGTTGTGGTTGAAAGATCCGAATTTTGTTGGTTTCACGTTTGGGGGAAGATTAAGTCGAGAACTTGGTACAAATTTTTGCCCCGTTACTCTGCCAAATTTTGTTTAGAATAATGGGAATGAATCTAACTTCTAATTTATTACTTCTATTTTAAAATTATTATTGCCAAATAAATCTGCCAAATTTATATGAATCTAACTTCTGTATTTTTGGCTTTTGTAGGTCGATGGCTTCAGATCCTACTGGTAATTTTCCTGAGGATGATGTACGTGGATCAGATAGCCGTGCTGAAAAGGAGATACGTAGAGGTGTCACGGCTATGAGAAAAGTTATCAATGCTAAAAGTAAAGGCATCAGGTTACCTATCGGTTGGAATGACAAAGGCCTAGCAGTTGACCTAAAGAAATCAACATTTGTTGGTTATATAGGAGTCTTGGCTCGCCATAAGGTGCCGATTACCATCAATGATTGGGGAAAAGTCCCGTCACAAACAAAAAGAGCAATTTGGGATGAAACAACGATAATTTGGATATTATCATGTTTCTAATTGTTAATGTATTTTTTTGTTGATTTAATTTTCTCTAAATTATAATTTCATATATACTTTGTTGTTTGTTTTTTGTAGTTGGCATTTGATATTGAAGAAAGTAGAAAAAAGTACGTACTAGCAGAAGCTGGAAAGCTAGCACGTAACTTCAAGAGCTACTTGAGTAGAGTGTGGGTGCGGGATGATGATGGGAACATTAATTTCTACCCACCCTCACAATATGAGATACCTCAAGCCGATCGAACGGAATTTGTAGATCTTCTCCTAAGTGAAGAGTTGCAGGTAGTCATTTTAATTCACAATTTCATTTGTTGGTTATTGCGTTTATATTTAACAAATACTTTGATTATGTAATAAACAGCAACTAAGTAGGAAAAATCAGGAAAGAGCAAAGGGACCTGAATATCCTTACAGGAGATCACGTCTTGGACATGCTCTTGTGGAGCAAATTGAGGTACGTACGTAGTTCATTTAGCAGTGAATCCTTACAATTTTTTTAATAAAAATTCCTTGTTAATAAATATATATTTTTGAATCAAAATATAGATGAATAGAAGAAGGGATGTGGGGTCCGATTGCACAGAGGTGACATGAGCACTCGTGTGGAGAATTGCGCATTCCGATAAAAAGAATGAAATTGATAACGCCAATGTTAGAAGAGTAGTGAATGAAATGGTGAGTTATTTGCAATTTTAGCTCTATAATGTGTTGTATGTTTGTGCTGAAATACTTTTGAAAGAACAAAGTTCACTATTTTTTTTTATTTTTTAAATGTATTATTACAGGAGAGCATTTCACAAGAGAGTACTAGCCATATTGGAAACGAGAGGAGTCGAGATGATCTATTGGCTAAAGCTCTTAAAAAGAAGGAGCATCGGGGTCGCGTTAGGGGTGTTGGCTTTGGGGTCTTACAAAGAGAGTATTTTACGAATCCAAAGCCTTCTAAAGATATGGAGATGGAAAGCTTGAGAAACATGGTGAAGGGCCTCTCCGAATCACTGGTTTCCTTGCAACGCCGGATTGATGATATGGAAGCGTCTAACTCGCGTCAGCCACATGAAGATGAGGTGATTTCTTTGAAAGATAGCTGTCCAGAACCAGTTAAGATGCTTCCTGAGGTAATGATTTGAACTTGTTTATTGATCATGTAACTTGCAACTCTCTATTTCTGTAAAACACACAAAACTTTCTAATATAATGTTGTATATATATGTAGGTTATCATGCCATGTCAATTAGCACTTTCATCACCGTCATATCTTGTGGTGGCTAAAGGACAGATGTACAATCGATTGACTGATAGAATACTTCACAACCGTCCTTTACCCACCAACCATGTGAAAGTGCGCATTGACATTGCAGTTGAGGCGGATACACCCCTATCCGTCCCTCTCGATGATGAAGTGCTCACCATTTCTAATGCGTTGGGTACCTTTGTTGCTTGGCCTGTGAGTCTTGTCATTGTCACTGATGCACCGGTATGTAATTAATAGCTAGTCATTAATAAATTATAACAATTGTTAAAGGTTACTAAATATACTTTGGTGTGTAACATTAACGTTTTATTTTCTTTGCTTAAATAGTCTCTTGGACCATCCAAATCATCTGGAAACCACAAATCAGGGACGTCGAAGCACTCAGTTGTCAAACCAAATCCTCCAGTAGCCAAGCTTGCACATGAAGGTGACAGATGTGCAGACCTTGTACTAGCTGGACTCCCTATGGACCTTTTATTTCTTGGAAAGTACATGAAGAAGATGCCTTGTGCTGACCAGATCCCTATAGACATCGAGGAAAGAATTATGAATCAACAATTCCAAGAGTTTATTGCGAGAAAGGATATCTGTCACCTTCTGCGTCAAGAAGAGATAGGAGCCTCTCTCATTTCAGTGTACATAAAGTAAGTTTTTTAATTATTTTATTGCATCTGAACTATGATTATTTTCGTTACTCGAAATTTAATTTTTATGCTCAATTTAGGTTTTTGTGGGTTAAGTACGTGGTCCCCGAAGGTAAAGAAGTTTTTTTCGGGTTCCTTAGCCCACATTTCATATCTGCAGGAACATGCACGCAAATTGAACAAGTGCAGTACATACCACGTGCTATGATACAGAGTGCACAAATGAATAAGTTATTTCTTGCACCTTACAACACCGGGTGAGCTACTAAAGACTCAAGTTTAATTTGTGAAACTAGTTACGCAAAACAATTTTTGAACTTATCTTTTGAATGCTTTTTAGGGGACATTGGTTGTTGCTTGTGATTGATCCATTTCAAGAGGTCGTTTACTATCTGAATTCTTTGCATGGTGATCCGGATTACCGAGATGACATGAAAGACAAAATCAATCAGTAAGTTTTTCATTCAATCAATGTATCCATTATATTTAATATATTTTTTAAAGTGTATATATGTTCCTAGATTTCACATAATTGCTTATTTTTGATATATTTCCTTATTTTTTGTATTTTTTTACAGGCCTGTGCTCATATTTCGTGCAAATCGCAATGACCATTTCAAGAAATCCAAAAACAAGGCCTGTAAATGGATTAAAATAAAGGTTCGCGTTTTCTAGTTTCAAGAGATTATTCGTATAGAAGTTAGTGTTCTAATACAACTTTGATTACTTTTGTAGTGCCCCCGGCAGACAAACGAGGTGGATTGTGGCTACTTCGTTATGAGATTCATGAAGGAGGTTATTAGCCACGGACAATCCACAATCTCAACAACGGTATGCATAATCCTAATATTTAATTTCTTTCCCTTTTGAAGTTATTAAACCTTTGGTAGGTAACTGAAACGTCATTTGAGTTTGCAATCTCTATATATATCTTGCAGTACTTTGATGATTCTCAATCCTTCTATACTCAAGAGCAAATTGATGAAGTATGCTGCGAAGTGGCGCAATACATTTTCGTAGAAGCGGATTAAAAATTAGGTAATGTATGTTTTGTACGTTGTGACTTGTTGTAAATTGTGATTTGATTTGTTGAATTTAAATTTTGAGTTTAATTAGTTGATTGTAAATTAACACGTGATCATTTGTTGGAGATTATAAAATTTTGTTGTTGGAGGAAAGAATTGGTTATATTGAAGTTTTGGGTTTTTGTTGTTTATGTTGAATTTGTTTTACTGTGCAGCTGGTTTGTTGTGTTGGTTGATTGAATACTGTACAAGAAGGTTCCAAACTAGTAGGGAGGAAAAAAAAATTAATTGCCTATTACAGTGGTTCACATCAGAACCGCTGTAATAGGGTTAAATAAATAAAAAAAAAACTAAACCCATATTACAGCGGTTCAAGCTAAAACCACTGTAATAGGGTTCCAAAATAAAAAATAAAAAAAATTGAACCCTATTACAGCGGTTCGGTTCAGACTAAAACCGTTGTAGTAGGGGTGCCCTATTACAGCGGTTTTAGCCTGAACCGCTGTAATAGGCCTAAGCCCTATTACAGCGTTGCCTACTACAGCAGTTAAAGCCGCTGTAATAGGTGGAAAAGAAACCGCTATTAGCCTTTTCTGTAGTAGTGTTGTGTTCTTCTCGTGCATAAATCCGAGAAAGAAAAAAAATCATATGAAAATGTCACAAGCTTCAGAAATAATGTCAAAGAGTTGTGATCGATTAGCTTGCCAAAGGAGGTTCTATAAGACCCGTAATACTCTGTTTTTCTTCTCGAATATAAGCTTGAGGAAGAAAAAAAATGTTCATAAAAAATATCAAGCTTCAAAATATGGTTGAAATGAGATCCATCAGTTTGCTAGAGGAGGTTCTATAATACCGCTAATGATATGATACTACTGAACGACATGCAAGGAGAGTTATTTATATGCTAAAAAAAATGAAGAGCATGATTTTCGTGATTTAGCTTTCTCTCAAAACGGAAGTGTATACATATATATGCTTGCTCAAAATCCAAAATCACGAGGGGCATTTGTTGACATCAAAATTTTATATATATTTTTGTCATTATATTTAATATCTTAACATTAATAAAATAATAATATGTCATGATTCTATAACCAAAATACTTAATATTTCACTACATGAAATTAGTGCAATAAGAAGTTTTTATGTTTAAAAATCACATTGGAGGGTCTTATTATATATACATTATATGATAAGAGTTCTAAGAAATAAAAAGTGGTAATTATTTAGTCCTTAAATGGAAAACTAATAATGCCACCAAAAAGTGAAAATACATCATATCTATATCTATCTCTATCTCTATCTATTCTAAAAGTATGAATGATTTGGGATGATTTACATGATTTAACCCTATGATAATTAATTAATATTATTAGACCTATGATAATTAATTAATATTATCCTCAAATAAAAAAATAGATTTATTGTTATTATTATCATCATATGAATGTGCATGAATTTAAAATTAATAAGTAACAAATTTGTTCATTGTATATGTTAAGTGGAGTTTAGTAAGGATATTAATAGTTAAAGGAATATGAATGGTCCAAATTACATATTTTCCCAAGATGCAAATATCATCCAATATTTTTCAATATATACCTACCTATATGTGGGCCTTCCTTCTTACTGCCGGTGTAACTGAGGCCCTGGAATTCCAAAAGATTGGGACCCTGTTTCCTTTGATGCTACTGTCCAGGTTGAACGGACAAAATTCCACAGTGGTTCTTGGAAAATTAATGGTGATGTTGCTGTCAGCAGCACTCGATGCAACCATATAGTATTGTTGTCATCGGCGACAATTCACAATAGGCGAGTGACGGGGTTCAATGGCACCATTGGCTCATCTAACGTTTTCCGAGCAGAGTTGCATGCTATCCTCTATGGTTTTGAGATGGCCTGCAATGCTAATTTGCCTCAACTCACCCTTGGGACCGGTTTCCACGATGTTGGTATGCATCAACGAGGCCTCTTTTGCACACAGCCAGTTTGACACCATCTCTCATATTCACGATCTTTTTGATCAATCACTGCATATTAATGTCTCTCATGACTCGTGTGGGGGAAGCAAAAGTCGCTGATTTGATGGCTACGAGGGGCTCGAGCTCACTTCGAGGATTATTGATACCCCAATCGAGGTCTCTGATTTACCTCTCAAAGAAGATAGGCTCAACACTACTTTGCCTTGACTTTTGACTATAAACCCAGGTTTGTTAGGTATTTGGGTTAATTCCTTTTAGGGTACCCTTCCTCATCCAGAAATTAAAACAAATAACTAATTACACTTATCTTCTTATAAATTTGAAATGTACTTAGACATGCTAAGTCAAGTTGTGCATCTCATGTTAATCTTTGATTTTCTATTCTCTTCGTTTCTATTAGTGGATTAAAATATTGGTACATGATTTATCAGGTATATATATGTAAGCATGCCTTTAGTTATTCTTGTAACTCTATATGTTGAGGACATCAAAGTCTTTTATCCCAACGAGGCCTATGATAAAATTAGTTTTCTTTGCTAATTATAGTTCGTTTCTGATGTATGTTCTATTTACAGGTTTTTATTCTAAGTTACTTAGTATACTCATTCCATTATATTTTGGTTCCCTCGGATTTGGAGTTACGTTTTAATCTACAAATTCCTCAGCATTTGTATATTACAAAGGTAGTCATCTTTTTTCCCGGAACCAAAAGAATATAGTATGTGTTTCTTTTTCGTATGAAATACTATCTAATTAGGTAGCTCTACTAAATGTGTCGTATACATTTTCAAATTTACATGACACTTTATTCCTTGGAGCATTTTGATCAAAATTCATATTGCATTATCAATCTGTAAGAAAAATTGTGTGAACATGACACGGCTAAAAGCACATGACTATATATGCGTGTGAAATGTTGTGATTGTGCAGGTTTCTTATCCGACATTTTCTTTAAAGATTTAGACTAATATACAGTACTTAGATGGAAATATGCAACTAAACGTCTTTCTCTGCTTTTTACTTTTAAAGCTCATTGGTCACTCTTTAAAATCTGTACGCGGACTTTTCTTTAGTGTGTGCAGTTTGAATTAGTTAGCACAGGAAAAAGAATAAGACATGCATGAAATATGTATGTTATATTGCCTATGGATATGTATTAATAAATTTTCTTTTGACAAATTACGTATTAATGTTTTTGTGAAGTGTCCTATTCCATTATTTTAAAAAATTTGAATTATAAAGTTGCACGCGTGTTCATATTCGGGAAAATTGCACTTTATATCCTATAACTTTGTCCGAATTCAATTTTGGTCCTACTCGTTACAAAAATCTCACATTGCAATTCCCATATCTTTCAAAAAATCTCACATTTGATCCCCTTCGTCTATCTCCATTTATTTTTAACGGCAGAAGGCATGTGCCTTGCACATAGGCCGTTAGTCAAAGCCTTGACCGTGATATGCACCTAATTTGGGCTCCAAAACAAGGGATAATTGCAAAAAGGTCCCTGTTTACACCATAAAATAATTTGGGCTTTCAGATTATTTTAAGCCCAAAGAGGCCCAAATACTAGAGTGTCGAATAAGAGGAAAATTGGGTTTGTAAATAAATAAGACAGGCCCATTGAATTCGAAAAGGCTGTAAAAACATGGGCTGAATAGCTTAAAGTCCAATAAACAAAACATGAAGAAATAAAGTGAAGTCCAAAGAATCAGTAATCTGCAGTGGAGAAAGACGTGCTAATTTGAAAGATTTAAAAAAGCAGTTGAGGACAGTTAAAGGCGGTGCCCGAAGAAAAGAATCGTGGGTTCCTCAAGGATTGAGATATAGGCAGCCAAGGAGAGAAACAGGGGATCATCATCAGAATCACAACTTCTACATTTTTATTTTCTTAGAATTAGCTCTAATCTTAGGAGTAGTTCATAGTGTAAATTAGGAGTAGCCGTAGAATAATTAATAGTTGCTTGTCAAGAATCGCCGGGATTCGGCTGCGAAGCTTGTATCCGCAATTATTTGTAATCATCACGATCGAAGACTCTCATGGAGGAATAAATTATTCTTTTTCAGATTTAAGTATTTGCTAGGTAATTTTATCTTGACTTGAGTTTTCGTTCATTATTCTCGTATTCGAAAGTAACAACTAAGAATTAAAGACTTGAACCACTGTTTAGCGAATCGAACGCAGGTGTTGAGAGATAATCTCAAGTTATAGATTATCGCGGGGATAGGAACGAATATTCGGATCCACCTCATTCTGATTTGTTTTATCGCGAAACAAATTTTTTGGCGACCACAGTGGGAGTTAGTCGAAATTGACTTCCATAAATTCATTATAAGATGTTAGAAGAATCTTCTAGAGAAGAGCTAAATGACGATCTCGAAAACACAGCCTGTGTCTAGGCACAGGATTAGAGCAGATAAGATGTATGAGCAATTTGTTAAAGTCATGAAACAGACTTTAATAGGGGCTCGTGATGATCAACGAAGAGAGTTCAATGAGCAATATCGGGCATTGGCTCAAGAATCTGCTCGAATATTCACAACGATAGTACAAGATATCGTTGTGAGTGCCCAAGAGGGTCTCGCTCGAGAGGTTACTCGAGTTGTAACCGAGTTAGGAGAAATATTTAACCAGACTTGCGATGCATTCTCGAGAATGGTAAATGTTCAAGTAGTTGCTGCTCTGGAACCGTTAATCGAAAAACATAATGTTTTGATAGAAAAAGTTTCATAACTAATAGCAGCTAGAACTCGAACAAGACACTTAAATGTAGAAGAACCACCTCCTGGTTACCCTAAAGAAACCAGAAATAGGAGTAACCGTTTCGAAATTGGTCAAACATCGAATACTTCCCCTGCAAATGCACACAACTTTATAAATTTATCTATACCTGGGGGGCAAACAGGAATGGGACAGCAAAATTTTACTCAAAACATGCGTCCTCCTTCAAATAATCCTCAAAATGTTAATGCAAATCAATTTTAGTCACAACCTTCGAGGCCATACTTTCCTACCCCACCGGTTGGCTACGGGAAGTGTCTGCAAGGTACCCAACTAACGGCCGTTTTAACAATTTTGAAGCAATTCTGATTTTTACCCAAGGGCAATACCCTGGGGGACAAAGTCAAACACCAGCCTATCTAGGAGTCTCGAACGCTCCTTTGGGAAACAATGGCTTCCCGAATGTATAGATAAGTCAAGGAATTCTTACGTTCCCAAATAATATTCAAGTACCATATACAGAGGGGCAAGCTATGTTGATGCCCATATGGGAGGAAATGTTGGGGAACAATTCTTTGATCCTCTCCAAAATCAGATCGAAGTGATCATTGAGAGAATGTATGGACCTGGGTTTCGAAGAAACCATAGGTTAATGCCAGGAAAACCTTATCCTGATTGGGTAGATAGAAATTTTCCTTTTCCTCGAAATTATAAAATCCCCGATTTTGCCTTATTTTCTGGAGACGACCAGGTCTCCGCCCTCGAACATCTATCTAGATTTACTTGCCAATGCAGAGAAGTCTCAGATCAAGATTTTCTTAAATTGAGGCTTTTTCCCAGTTCATTAACAGGATCAGCCTTTAACTGGTACATAAGCCTGTCCCTAAACTCTATAAATAATTGGGATGAGATGCAGTTCCAGTTTCAGAATTACTTTGCTCTAACAGATCCAGGGATCTCGATGAGTCATCTTGCAAAAATAAGGCAAAATATCGGGGAATCGGTCGAAGAGTTTCTAGCACGTTTCAAGAAAGCTAGAATTAAATGTCACCTGAGTTTACCCGAAATCGAATTTGTCCAATTAGCCCAATAGAATATGACCGTCGAATATAGACTAGGGTTTGACGGTATGCTTTTCTCCGATTTTAGAAGTTTGGCTGAGAGTGCTATAAGATATGAAAATATGCTTAGAGAAGAAAGTAATGGAAAACACCCAGGTTTCGAACCCCATGGGTTCTCGAAGACGCTTACGAAATTTGTGAAAGGACCTCCTTATCAATGTGGAGCCCTCGAACAAAAGGACTGTATGGCGACTGGGTCATTGCAAACGAAAAAAGAGAAGAATTACACTTTTGATATAACGAAAACTGAACAAATTTTCGATTGGTTACTCGCCAACAAGAAGTTAAAATTTAAGGGAAAACATAGAATTCCTTCGATATCTAAAATAAAAGGGAAATCGTATTGTAAATGGCATAATGCATTTTCACATGACACGAATGACTGCATTTTATCTCAAAATTTGATTCAAGAAAAGATAGATTCGAAAGATCTCATTTTTCCTGATATTCAGAAAACTAACATAGATGAAGATCCATTTCTTGTTATGAATCTCGAAATTAACACTCTCGAATGTTCTGAATCGCAAGTCACTATCGAGATAAAGGTGGCAATCAGGACTTTCAACCGTCTGATTGATGAGGGGATTCTGACTTTCCCCAAGGTCAAGGATGAAGGTCTCGAAGCGATGTGCAGGTGGCACATGAACACTCTTCATACCACTGATCAATGCCAGATTTTTAGGCATTTTGTGGCAAAGCAACTCGAGCGAAATTTGATAAGCCTATCCTGAACTGAAAAGAGGATTTTAGGTTTGGATCAAAATTGGAAACTGAAAGAAAAACAATTGGAAATCGAACTATCCAGTGAAAAGCAAATGAGTAATGAGAAAACATATAAACGAGCGCTCGAAATGCCTTTGTGTGAAACCATTTACGAAACTCCAGCGAAGGTGGTGAACAATTTGACTAAACTGCAGAGAGCATTATGCAACCAGTGTTCTGATGCTCTCCATTTCGAGCTGGTAAGGCTGCGGGTGATACCAAATGACCCGAATTGGGTCCCTGCATATTAAAAGGCAGAAAATTGGAATAAAAGGTCGAGACAAGAGTTTGTCAACAGAATACCAGGCCATATGCCTTCTCAGAGGCATTTTCGAGGGCGTGGGAGAATAGGCTTGCTGCATAATCATCCAAGGGGGAATGATTATCGCGAGAATTTTGAACAGGGTAGAGATAACAGGGCGAAGTCGATAGCCCAGTAAGTGGCCTACTCGAGGGCCGCAGTTGCAATGGAAATGCAGCAAGAAGCAGTTATCGCCAATTTGAGAATTGAGGAAGAGGCTCTTGCTAAATGGATCCTGAAATCAAAGGTGGTGAGGAAGTCGAATCAGGACGACTTCAAAATAGAGTTGGACAGTCTAAGCGATCAGATGAAAGATACGAACCTTTAAGGTAAGAATGCTGAGGTAGGAGAAGATGATCTGAAGGATTTTGAATCGGGGGATGATCTGGACATCCTTTTAGACGATACACTGGATGAAGTTGAAATTAAGGAGAAAGAAGCTTTTGTTCGAAGGGCCATGAATTTCGAAGAAGAAAAAAACTGTAACATGGTAACAATCTTACCGTCAGAATTCACTGCGAAAGAGGGTGAATTGGATGAGGAAGAAAAGACTCTGGAAGCATTAACTACCCCCAAGAAGAGGTAACTCCCCTTGTTTTGAACTTATCAACTACAAAACTGATGAAAGAAAAAATGAAAACGAACATTTTCTAGAATTATTGTTTTCGAAAGAAACAATAAATAATAACCATATGAAACCCTTATATGTTCAAGTGGAAATTGATGGCATTAAAGTTAACAGAGTATTAGTAGACAATGGGGCAACCGTCAATGTATTACCCGAAAGCACTTTAGTTACATTAGGAAAGTCCTCGAAAGACTTGGTGGCTGCCGATGTGGCAGTTTATGGTTTTTCAGGGCAGGCAACGAAGGTGTTAGGAGTCTTACCTTGTCGGATTAAAGTAGAATCTATGAGTTCTTGCTCTGCATTTTTCGTGGTGAAAATGAATTCATCCTTCAATGCATTACTTGGTAGAGATTGGATTCATCAGAATTACTGTTTGCCTTCGACTTTGCATCAATTTCTAATATGCTGGAATGGTGTCAAATTCGAAATAGTCAAGGCCAAAGCTAATTCATATTTTGTTGATACACAAATTGTGAATGCTAGGTACTGAGTCGAAGACCTCAAAATAAAGGACAATGAGGCTTCAACTTTCCCGACCATCGAAAAGGCTAAGGGAGAAGTTAGCAAAGGAACGAAAGGAGGAACCGAAGACCAGTCCACAGAGATGATGAAGGAGTACACTCAAATCGAAGGGGAACCGGCTTAGATTAAGAGTAATCGAAATATATTTTAGTTTGTATTGATGGATAACGCCAAACAATTAATTGTAATCGACAATGTTTTTAAGAAGTTAGTACTCGAAAAGCTTAATATGAGTTTGCATGATTATTGTGCTAATGTGATTGAAGAAAATGATTCGAATCCTGATATGCATAAGGATTATAATTTCGAACAACAAAGTCAAAATGTAGAAAATATAATTGAAGAAGGGATTCTAGAACCTGATAAAGATATCAGGCAGGATATTCAAGATTCATTAGAAGAGGTTAATCTTGGTACACTCAAAGAGCCCAGACTAACTTATATTAGCTCGAAAATAGGCCAAAATGAAAAGGAAGAATTAATCAGAGTATTACATAATTATAAAGATTGTTTTGCTTGGGCTCATCACGATATGCCGGGAATAGACATGTCAATAGCTCGGCATGAATTGCCCATAAAACCTGGATTTAAGGCAATTATTCAAGCCCCGAGATGGTTATCACCTCACTTAATAAGCTCGATTAAATCGAAAAGTTAGTCGAGGCTAAATTTATTAGACCAACCAGATATATCGAATGGCTGGCAAATATAGTCTCTGTAATAAAAAAATGGCAAAGTTCGAGTTTGCATTGATTTTAGAGACTTAAACAAGGCTACACCAAAAGACGAATATCCAATGCCAATGGCTGATACTTTGGTTGATGCAGCGGCTCGATATCAATTCCTGTCTTTTATGGATGGATACTCGGGATATTATCAGTTGAAAATAACCGAGGTCGATAGGAATAAAATGGCATTTTGATGCCCAGGTGCTATAGGTACTTTCGAATGGATAGCAATGCCTTTTGGCTTAAAGAATGTCGGGCTACTTATCAAAGGGCCATGAATTACATGTTCCATGACCTTATTGGAAAATCAATGGAAGTGTATATTGATGATATTGTTATCAAGACCCAAACTCATCAAGAACATGTAAAGTCTCTGAGCGAAGCTTTTGAACGAATGAGACGTTTTAATTTAAAAATGAATCCTTTAAAATGTGCTTTTGGAGTAAAGTCAGGGAATTTCTTGGGATTTTTATCCATAACAGAGGCATCGAGGTTGATCGAAATAAATCTAAAGCAATCTTAGATGCAAAACCTCCGGAGAATAAAAAGGAGTTGCAACATTTTTTAGGACAAGTGAACTTTCTAAGAAGATTAATATCAAATTTAGCGGGAAAATCCGAAGCATTTTTCCCACTTTTACGATTAAGAGATGGAGAGAACTTTACTTGGGGAACAGAACAACAAGAATCTTTCAAAACAATAAAAAGATATTTAACGCAGCCTCCTGTTTTAATTCCTCCTCGAAGAGGGAAGAGACTAAGGTTGTATATATCAGCGGCAGAATACTCAATCAGATGTCTTTTAGTACAAGAAAATGATAGAGGATTCGAGCAAGCAGTCTTTTATTTGACCAGGTTATTAAATGATGCTGAGCAGAGATATACTTCAATCGAGAAGTGGTGCCTCAGTCTTTATTTTTTGTCTGTGAAATTACGGCATTATTTTTCTGCATATGTTATAGAGATTGTATCACCAACAGACGTGATTAAATTCATGATGAATCAACCTCTAGTAAAAGTTCGTTTAAGTAAATGGAGTCTTACTTTACTCCAATTCGATTTGGTATACGTACCCCAAAAGGACGTAAAAGGGCAAGCATTGGTTGATTTCTTGGCTGATCACCCTTCGAAGATAGAGGAAACGCCTAACAATTTCGAACTTGGATTTATAGAATTAGTACCTTGGACTCTATACTTTGATGGTTCTAACACTCGAGATAGTGCGGGAATCGGGATATACACTATATCTCCAAATAAAGTAATCACCAACATGTACGCATTGCATGAATAATAGTGCAGAGTATGAAGCCCTTATCATAGGATTGGGAATATTACTCGAAATGGATGCTAAAAGCATCGAGATAAAAGGCGATTCTCAGTTAATCATAAATCAAGTAAAAGGAATATTCAAACGTATAAGCCCTGTAGCTATATCCTCATTTGCTCGAGTCCACGAATTATTTAAGCAGTTCGAAACCATTAAAATCACTTATGTCTCGAGAGAAAATAACCAAATATCCAATGACTTAGTCCAGTTGGCATCGGGGTATAAGGTTGATCACCGTCTACTC
The DNA here is from genome assembly GCA_019426215.1 of Buddleja alternifolia. Lineage (NCBI taxonomy): Eukaryota > Viridiplantae > Streptophyta > Magnoliopsida > Lamiales > Scrophulariaceae > Buddleja > Buddleja alternifolia. The sequence continues at coordinate 16,915,015 of CM033392.1, read as the reverse complement.
GAAGCAGCGACCCAACTTGAACCACGGGTTTTATTACCCTTCGAACAGAGAAAATTGTGTGTTAACAAAATAGATATTATGAAAGGAAAAGAAAATTGGCGAATTGAAATTATTGATTATCTTCAAAATCCGTCTAAAGGAGGTTTTTCGAACAAATTAAAATTAATGAATCACCATTATTTTTATAATGGGCAAGAATTATACAGGAAAGATTCTCAGGGGATTTTGTTAAAATGTCTCGATTTAGAAGATGCCTTGATCACGATGGCAGAAACACACGAAGGAGTCTGTGGTGCCCATCAAACAGGCCATAAAATGAGATGGTTGATACATAGATATGGGTTCTACTGGCCTACAGTCCTACGGGATTGCATAAATTATGCCAAAGTGTTGGTCCCAAGTGGCATACGAAAGGGTCTAGAAGGGGGGAGGGGGGTTGAATAGACCCTGAAGTCTTTTTCGACTTTAAAAAATTCGTACTAAAAGGTTTTGGACGCTTGAAATGTAGACGCTTGACTGAGTGTTTATTTTGAAATATAGACGCTTAGGTTAAGTGTCTGATGAAGACTGTTTTAGAGAGTTAACTTAGATTTCAAGATTTGAATACTTTAACCGAGTAGGCTTAAGCGTTCAGTTCTTTAATCAATGTTAGCACAGCGGAATAATTTTTTTAGTCTTCTTTTAAAAGCTTTAGCGTTACAAAGAGTTTCTTAGTTGCTTAGCGTTTGATTGTGTTTTACTTAATTAGTTTATGCAATGATATGATAGATAAAAGAATTGACTGAAAAGTAAATGACACAATATATGTAAGGTTCGTTGGATGGTGTAATCCCAACTACGTCCTTCTTCTCCTTGATCACTTGGAGGCAATCCACTAAAATGATTCTCAAAGAATCACACAGAACCTTCTACACAGTAGGGAGAGATAGATGTCAATGACTTGAGCTCCTTGATCACACAGATTTTTGCTCCAAATCACTTCAATCCCCTTGCTTTTTTCACCCAGAAATAATGCAAGTATCCAACTTCGACTTCACACAGATCGCGAGGCTTGGATAGGGTTTTCAAAAATGATTTGTTTGATTTTGATGAAGTTCAAACAACTGAAAATATCTCAGTAGTAATGTGGTTTCTTCGAAAAGAATGTTTGAGATATTTGTTGACTGTCTCAGGAATTGAAGAAAAGCAAAGAGAATGTTTTCTCGAATATTCTGGCTTTTCTGAGAGTTTAAGGAATGAGACTTCAATGCAACAGCAATTCGGCTTGAAGATTAAGATTGTTGTTTTTGGCTTGTTGTTGAAGTCCTATTTATAGGCATTCTTGGAGAAAGTGTCCGTTTGACACATGCACAGGCGCATGTCTCTCACTTCCGCGAGTGAACAACTTTTGTCCTTTTTCCTGAAAATCTGCTGCACAAAAGTTGGTGCTGCAGTCTGAGATAGTTGACAGTCCAATGGGGTGGCTTCTCCGTACGTCTGAAAGTGCTTATCTCATTTAATGCTCTTATCAGCATTTAATGCGTTTGAATTAAATACCCGTTGGTATTTAATGCATTGAGAGTATTTGCATTAAACTCCTTCTGGACTTAGAAATAAATTCAGGTGGAATCACTTCTGTCCTTTAAGGTAACGCTTGATATAGCTGGTCAAATGGACGCTTGGAGACTTTATCATCATTCAGACATCAGGCGCTTGAGTCTTCGAACTTTACCACTGATAAACTCACTCAGAAATTATCAGACGCTCAGCCTAAGACTACTTAGCCTAACTATCTAGAATAAAGAATAAACAGAGCCTATTAAACCTATTACAAATCTAACGCTTCAAAGCTTATACATAATTTCTTACTAAAATCAAACTTACATATTTTGGGGTCTAACAAAAAGTCCTAATTGTCATCATCAAAACATCTAACATGAAATTCCTAACAATTTCCCCCTTTTTGATGATGGCAATACTTACTCTTTTATAGTTCAAGAGTTAGACAGCCAAAACATAAAAGTTAGCTTTGATTAGATAATGTTAGTAAAAGTTAGTTACGCTTCAACGAGATGTTTCAGCCGAAAAAATGCATTTTATATATATCAGTGATTACAAGCATTTTTACAACTAAACAAAAAGGTATAAGAGACAAGAATATAGATAATGCAAAATCAGAAAGCTTTAACGTCTTGGTCTAACTTTGTATCGCTTGGGCATTTCAGCATCGATAGCTTCAGTCAGATTGTCTTCCAAGGTCATCATTGCTTCATGATCTTTGTTGATTATGAGCTTATTTTCTTCTTGTTGTCTCTTTTTGAAGGCAGTAAAATGATTGTCCCAGTCAGTTGGGTCAATACCAATATACCTTAGGCAGATTCTAAAAGCTTGGATAAAGTCAGTCATCTTCCTCTCTTCAGCTAAGATTCTTGGATCTGTAGGTTCTGGAATGGACGTTCTTTGAAGAGGGATGTCAAACTGTTCAAGCAGTGCTCTTGTAGGTATTGGAAGATTTGGATATAATGCTCGTGGAGGTTCCCTTAGTGTACTACTAGGCGCTCCAGATGTACTTTCTTTCAGAGCAGTTATCCAAGACGGAAGATTAAGCGCAGAAGGAGAAGGAAGCACTTGACGCTTAGGAGACGGAGGCTCTTCAGCTCTTGAACTAGACGCTTTCCTCTTTTCTCCTTTCTTCTTCTTTTCCCCCTTATTGCCATCATCAGATTTTAGGAAATGATCTGTGAGTAAACTGACCTGATGAGCAATCTGAGACATAGAATCTGTGATGTCATCCAGACGCTTGTCGAAGCGTTCCTGCAGAGCGAGAAGCTTGGCGTTGGTAGCATCATTCAGAGAAGTCTCAAGGGTTTCAAGGCGCTTTTCAAGCTCTTCTTTCATGGCAAGTTGGTTGGCTTGAGTGGCATCTTGCATTTCCTGAAAGTCTTGTTTGCACTCACCAACAGCCGCTTGAGCTGAACTACGCATATGAGCAATTTGAGCGCTCATTACGTGAGTTTCAATCTTTGCCAGATCGTCTTTAATCCAATGGAGAGATTCTTCGTTCTGAGTAGCGTGGGCGCTAATATTTTCCAAGACGGATTTGAGCAAAGGACCGAAGGATTGACTCTCATCAGATTGAACCGCTTTAGGAGCCGGTCGCTTGAACCGTGATGAGTGTTTGAGAGAGTCAAAGGAAACTTGATAGGCTGGATCAAAAATAGTACCTCGAATGTCAAGAGAAAGATCTTCAGCACTATCAGCAGTGACAGGTTCAGAAGCGTCAGGAATATCCTCTGGTGGAGACGCTTGAACGGGTTCATCAGCAGGCGCTGGAATACTTGTAACCGCAGACGTGAACGCTTCAGTGGACTTAGCAGGCGTTTCCTCAAGCGCTGACTCAGGTTGACGAAAGTCATCGAATTGGAAGTTCCAATTTGCGAAATCGGCATAAGAGGTGGATGAAGCTTCCAAAAGTTCAGTGAGTCTGAGTCGAGATATACAAGTACCGGAAATGAATGTGCGAAGGGGACTATCAATAGCCCTGATGTGCATTGTTAGGAATTTCATGTTAGATGTTTTGATGATGACAATTAGGACTTTTTGTTAGACCCCAAAATATGTAAGTTTGATTTTAGTAAGAAATTATGTATAAGCTTTGAAGCGCTAGATTTGTAAAAGGTTTAATAGGCTCTGTTTATTCTTTATTCTAGATAGTTAGGCTAAGTAGTCTTAGGCTGAGCGTCTGATAATTTTTGAGTGAGTTTATCAGTGGTAAAGTTCGAAGACTCAAGCGCCTGATGTCTGAATGATGATAAAGTCTCCAAGCGTCCAATTGACCAGCTATATCAAGCGTTACCTTAAAGGACAGAAGTGATTCCACCTGAATTTATTTCTAAGTCCAGAAGGAGTTTAATGCAAATACTCTCAATGCATTAAATACCAACGGGTATTTAATTCAAACGCATTAAATGCTGATAAGAGCATTAAATGAGATAAGCACTTTCAGACGTACGGAGAAGCCACCCCATTGGACTGTCAACTATCTCAGACTGCAGCACCAACTTTTGTGCAGCAGATTTTCAGGAAAAAGGACAAAAGTTGTTCACTCGCGGAAGTGAGAGACACGCGCCTGTGCATGTGTCAAACGGACACTTTCTCCAAGAATGCCTATAAATAGGACTTCAACAACAAGCCAAAAACAACAATCTTAATCTTCAAGCCGAATTGCTGTTGCATTGAAGTCTCATTCCTTAAACTCTCAGAAAAGCCAGAATATTCGAGAAAACATTCTCTTTGCTTTTCTTCAATTCCTGAGACAGTCAACAAATATCTCAAACATTCTTTTCGAAGAAACCACATTACTACTGAGATATTTCCAGTTGTTTGAACTTCATCAAAATCAAACAAATCGTTTTTGAAAACCCTATCCAAGCCTCGCGATCTGTGTGAAGTCGAAGTTGGATACTTGCATTATTTCTGGGTGAAAGAAGCAAGGGGATTGAAGTGATTTGGAGCAGAAATCTGTGTGATCAAGGAGCTCAAGTCATCGACATCTATCTCTCCCTACTGTGTAGAAGATTCAGTGTGATTCTTTGAGAATCATTTTAGTGGATTGCCTCCAAGTGATCAAGGAGAAGAAGGACGTAGTTGAGATTACACCACCCAACGAACCTTACATATATTGTGTCATTTACTTTTCAGTCAATTCTTTTATCTATCATATCATTGCATAAACTAATTAAGTAAAACATAATCAAACGCTAAGCAACTAAGAAACTCTTTGTAACGCTAAAACTTTTAAAAGAAGATTACAAAAATTATTCCGCTGTGCTAACATTGATTAAAGAACTGAACGCTTAAGCCTACTCGGTTAAAGTATTCAAATCTTGAAATCTAAGTTAACTCTCTAAAACAGTCTTCATCAGACGCTTAACCTAAGCGTCTATATTTCAAAATAAACGCTCAGTCAAGCGTCTACATTTCAAGCGTCCAAAACCTTTTAGTTTGAATTTTTTAAAGTCGAAAAAGACTTCAGGGTCTATTCAACCCCCCCCCCCCTTCTAGACCCTTTCGTATGCCACTTGGGACCAACACAAAGAATGTAAGCAATGTCAAAAGTTTGGCAAAGTCTTAAGGTAGCCTACAGTCAAATTGAATTCGATAATCAAGCCCTGGCCCTTTCGAGGATGGGCTATGGACATTATTGGCGAAATTAAACTAGCCTTATCCAAAAGGCACAGTTATATTCTGGTAGCAACAGATTATTTCACAAAGTGGGTCGAGGCCAAGGCTTTTGAGAACATTAACTCGAAACAGGTGGCAGACTTCATCAGGGAAAACATCATAACTAGATTTGGAATCCCTGAATCTATAACATTTGATCAGGCAAGAGTCTTTAATAGCATGGAGATGCTCGAATTTTTGACTCAATTCGGTATAAAGCTACTAAATTCTACACCATATTACGCACAAGCGAGTGGACAGGCCGAATCGTCCAACAAGTTGATTAAAGGATGCATTTCAAAAATGATAAACAACAATCCAAGGAATTGGCACGAAATATTAATTGATACATTGTGGGCCTTAAGGATGATTAAGAAAGATAGTATTGGGGTATCTCCTTTTTAGTTGGCTTATGGCCACGAGGCAGTAATACCAATGGAAATCAATATAAGATCGAGGAGGATTTTGGAACAAACACTACTCACGGCAAAGAAATATGCTGAGAACATGAACATTGAACAGTTGGATCACGAAATATTACAAATATCAGCCTTACAACAAATCGAACTCCAAAAGAAGAAGATTGAGAAAAGTTATAATAAAAAAGTAAAGAAAAGATCCTTCGAAGTAGGAGATTTATTTTGGAAAATGATTTTATCCGAAGGATCAAAAGATCATTTTTATGGAAAATGGTCACCTAAGTGGGAAGGACCTTTTTTTATTTCAAATAAGTTATCAGGAAATCCCTTTAAACTTCAATATTTAAATGGAGACGAATATGGAAAAGCTTTAAACGTGAAATACTTAAAGAAATATTCACCAAGTATATGGAAAGAAAATGAAGCCATTATATTCGAAAGATTGCCCGAAACTGGCAAAAAAAATTTACATCGAAATTAGTGTTGTCAAAAAATACATCGCTATATCCTAGAATTGGATAAAATGTAAAGAATTGACTAATACTTCAAGGGCCGAATCGAAAGCATCCCTCTCGAGCAGGGCCGGCCTGACCACTTCCTCAAACTCATTAGTCAATTGAGCAATCTGGTGATTGAGGGCTACGATGTCTTCTTCGACTTGATCGGCTAAGTTGGCAAGACGATCCCTCTCAGCTTGAAGGTTATCAATTTGTGCATCTAGAACAGCAATTTGAGCTAAGTAGTCTGCTCTAGTATTTTCCAGGATAGGAGCGCGATCTTGGAGTCGGTTTATCTGTCGAGAATGCTCAAGGGACATTTCCTCCTCTAAGGGCTTAATTCCCTGGTCAATAAAGTCACAAAGATTAGCAAGGCAAGCTTCGAACACCTGGAGAGCTGCTTGAAACATAGGTAGACATGGTTCGGCCACCCTCGAGTGCATTTCGTAAAAAAAAAAAATGAAGCCTCCTCAGCAAAGCAGAATCATTAGGACGGCGCCTAATATCATGAAGTGCCTCCATTAAGTCAATTCGGGAAAATGCAGGAGGTGCAATATCTTCTAAAATAATCAAAATAATAGCATAAATAAAGAGTCAAAATTAGCGTAAAATTACGAGGAAAAAGTGAAATGCTTACCTGGAGATGGGGCGAGAGTTGTGGGAACCACCGACCTCGAAGGAGATGGATCCAAAGCTGATTCGGCTGGAAGAGCTAAAGTATGACCAGGCTCGATTTCTTCAATCTAGACTGATGGAGCAGTGATTCGAGAAGGGCCAGGTGGAGTTTAAAGATGAACGCCACCCGATGTGTTTACTCCAAGGCCACTCAAGATAGAAGGATCCACAAAAATCGTAGACGTCTCTGTTTGAGAAGTAAAAGATAGTCGTGTTGATAAGCTTGAGTTTTACGTGTTTTAGGGCCCGATAATTGGTTGGTTTAGAGTCGATTATGAGTGATTTTTACCACTTGTGGCTTTCATTTGTGTGTTAAATGAGTACAGGGGTAAAATCATGACAATAGAGCTAAAGGGGCGGAAAAACATGATTTTGGGGAGAATCTGCACTTAACATTCGAACGTGGAGAACTTAACGTTCGGGTGTCGCCACGTCATTAACGTTCGAACGTGAGATTTCCAACGTTCGAACGTTAGTCCAGTCAATGCCCAGTCAAACAACTTAAGCCATGTCACCACGTTCGAACGTGCAGGGGCTAACGTACGTACGTTGGAGTCGGTTGGACGAATTTTGGCAAGTTTTGATACCTAATTCAACTAGGAGACTTGGGGGATCCTCTTCTATAAATACCTCTTCTTACAACAAGAAGGGGGTTCAAAAATTTCAGCATTGGAAGAGATCTTGGAGCTAGAAAACGAGCAAGACGAAGAGAACAACAATTCTGCATCAATTCATCAATTCGTAATAGGGAGATTTTTATTTCTAGAATATTTATCTATGAATAATTCTATGTTTTTGATTGTTTTTCCAATTACAATTATGAACTAAATTTCCGTTAACTAGGGCCATGTGGATGCCAAACTTATGAGTTTATATATATGATGTGATTTTTCGTATCAATTCTATTATTGCTTTGTGTATTGATTTTGTGTTTTAATTCCAATCATATGCTTGATCACCATATGCTTGCTAATTAGCCTAGTTTATTCATTCGAGAGAATATAAGTTAGGGTTCAAAGAAATCATCACATCATCCGAAAAACATGAGGAATTGCTCCTAGAGATAGGTATAGATTTCCGGGTGCAGTTAGCCGGATTCATCCGGGAAAATTCTAAAACGTGAATGCGTGGCTAATGATTTGATTCTCAGGTAGACATATTTAGAGAACCGTCACGTAGTCATAGGATTATTACAGCCGAGACATCGGGTAGTAATTATTTAAGGTTTTTTCCACCAAAGCAATAGTAGTCTAATAATTCGAAGAATTACTTATATATATATTAACGAGTAAGACGGTTGAAACATGTGACTTAGTTATTTTTTATCATAAGAATCTCAATCTAATTGTCAAGTCTTGTTTCCAATTTTTCTTTTTATTTTTAATACAATCGTAGTAAATTAATTTAATTTCAATTGCTTTAAATTCTGTCAATCTAAAATACGAGTCTCTGTGGGTTCGACATCCCGGACTTAAAATCCATTTTATTACTGCACACGACCAGTCCACTTGCTGTTTCAAACACGTAAGGATTTTTCGTGTCAAGTTTTTGGCGTCGTTGCCGGGGACTTGTTTTATTTTAGTTTAAGTTTTTATTGCAATTTCTAGCTTTAAATTTTCTTTTATTATTTTTATTTATTTATTTATTTTATTTTTATTTTCTAGCTTAAATTTCTGTGGTTTGCTTCTTTGTTTTGAGCAGGTTGATCTTTTGGTGAATGACCTGAGCCTCAGGAGAGGCTTTAGAGGAATTTGATCCCGAGATCGAGTGTACGTTTCGTGCAAACCAGAGAAATCGAGCTATGGCTGGACCATTTCCTGATATGGATCTCCTAGAGAACAGGGAATGGTTGCTAAATTTGTTTCAAGCTATGCAACCAGCACCTCCAGCACCACCTCCATCGGTTCGTGGCAATCAGCCCCCCCGTGTGCATACTACACTAGGACCAGTGATTCTCCCAAACTTTGCTACACCAAACTTTCACATTCCATCTCACATGTTTACCATGGTTCAGGCTGAACCGTTTTATGGTGACCCGAGTGACTCACCTCACGACCATCTGGAGCACTTCGAGAATGTGTTACTTACCATGCAATTCCACCCACGAGATTTGGATGCAATCCGCCTCAGACTATTCCACTTCTCTTTGAAGGATAAGGGGACCTTATGGTACAAATTGTTACCCCCCACAATCAATTGAAACGTGGGGCGATCTAGTCGAGGAGTTCCTCAACAAGTTTTTTCCTCCATCAAGGATTAATGAGCTAAGGAGTGAGATTAAAAGGTTTAAGCAAAAGCGGGATGAGTCGTTGGCTTCAGCTTAGGCAAGATACAAAGGTCTACTTTGGAAATTCCCCAATCATAACTACACACGGGATGAGAGAGTGCTACACTTCTACAATGGAGTCCGATCTCGGATTCGACACCGACTCAATACCGGAGCTGGTGGTGATCTTTTGGGTTTTGATAGCAGAACAGTGTGGGCAAAGCTCGAGTAGATGGCACGAGAAGATGAACTTTACCCTGAAGATGATGATGAGATCCTTCCCCAACCCCGACGGGTTCCCAATGTTCAAGAGGTAGAGGAAGGGCCCATGCTTGGCGATGTAAATTATGTCGGAAATTCAAATAGACCTCAAGTAAACTTCCACATACCCGAGAATTTTTTGAAAAGACCGAATCTGGCACAGAATGCACAACCGGGCATCTATCAAGCACCAAGGCCTCCGTTAAACAATGCTCAACCTCAAAGGCCTGGAAATTTTAGACCACAAGGTCAAGCTCAGAGACCTCCTACTGTCGAAGAAAGATTGGATGCTCATATACAAAAATCGGACGAATAATTCGCCGAGATTTGATTGATGCTGAAGGATGTTTCCATGAATATGAGAGAGATGCAGCGTCAACTTGGGCAATTGTCGATGAATGCAAGTGGAAGAGCATCCGGGACACTGCCAAGCGATACAGAGAAAAATCCGAAGGAGAAGTGTCATATCGTTAGCCTCCGTAGTGGCAAAGAAGTGAAAAATGCATCTCCCCAGCATCCAACGTCCGAACGTGAAGAGTCCAACGTTCGAACGTTGGACAATTTTGAAAAATCAGACACATTGCCTCCAACGTTTGAACGTGACCATCCAGACGTTCGGGCGTTGACCGGTCAACGTTCGAACGTTAGGAAGGACAACGTTCGAAAGTCAGAGGCAGAAAGGGCCCCTTCTGAAACCTTATCTCCCTCTTCGTCTAAACCTATTGAAATACGTCTCCCCTTTCCCCTAGCACATAAAAGGAATAAAAAGGAAATGGATAGGAATTTTCTTAGGATTTTAGAAACTCTTCGAGAAGTTCGAATTAACATTCCTTTTATTGATGCGATTTTGCAGATGCCCAATTACATCATGTTCTTCAAGGATATTCTCACCAATAAGCAGAAGTGGGAAGGCAATGAAACGGTGTGCTTAACTGAAGCATGCTTAGCAATAGTGTTGAACAAGTTGCCAAAGAAACTCAAGGATCTGGGGAGCATCACAATTCCTTGCACAATTGGGAAACTCAAATTCGACCAAGTGCTATGTGATTCAGGCGCCAGCATAAATCTTCTTCCTTACTCGTTGTTCCAAAAACTGGGTTTGAAAAATCTGAAACCAACTTCGATGAGCCTCCAACTTGCAGATCGATCGATAAAACACCCGAAGGGAATCATAGCGGATGTCATCGTGCAAGTCGACAAGTTTTACTTCCCGGTGGACTTCATGGTTCTAGAGATGGATGGAGATACTGATGTTCCTCTGATCCTAGGAAGACCTTTCCTAGCCACTGGTAAGGCCAAGATCAACATCGACAAGGCTAAGTTAACATTGAAGGTAGGAGAGGAAAAATTTATATTCGATGTTTATGATAATCAGAAAAAATCTACGGATAATCATACTTGTTTAAATGTCGATGCTCTTAACCCTCTGATTGATGAGAAATGTCAGAGTGACAAGACTAAAGTTGCTCGCGAGTTGGATGAGGACATTCCCAATAAAAAAGTGGACAAGGTGAGAAGAGAAAATACATGTACGAAAGACATTAAACCATGTCAAGGTGCTCGTGAAATTGATAAACATGAAAAACCTCAATATAAGTGGAGGAAGCTTTACACTATAAATTTATTTGGTCCGGACGACGCCACTCGGGTAATACATGGAAGAAGGGGTTCAAGTTGCAATTTGGCAACAAACAGGGGTGTGCAACCAGAGGATAGAGAGAGAAATGACAATGATATTGTCGTGCTAAATGGGCCACCCATTTAAACCTCAAAAAGCGGAACAGTCAAGCTATTGACTATAAAATAGCGCTTCTTGGGAGACAACCCAAGTTTGTAAGTTTTTCTTTTGTTTTCTAGTTTTTGTTTTGCTTAGTTTTTCTTAGGTTTCCTTTCTGTTTTTTTTTTTTTCTGAGCATGCACTTTTGGCATGTGTCTTTTTCTGCTTGATGGTTTAGTTGTTTGAGTATAGTGGGTATGGATAGTAGCGGTTTCCCATTGTTTTGAGATGCTTATCATAATGGGAGGAGATGAGTTGGTTTTGAAATGCATATAAGATAACGGATTGCTTGTCAGCATCCTTGGTTGTAAGTACTTCTTTCACCCTTTTCACGGTATGAGTTTAGATGTAACATTGAGGACAATGTTAGATTTAAGTTTGGGGGTGTTAGGTAGTGCTTAGTTATATTCATGTTTTGTGCTTATAATGAGAAATTTAAAAAAAAAATTGAGCATGAAATTTTTTTTTTGAATTTTAGCCACCAATTAATGCAATGAAATGGATTAACTTGAATTTGATGGCATAATTTCTTGATTTATATTGGAATTCAATGCAATACACATATCTTTACTTCGCTCGTGGGACCCTAGATTAGAGTAGATTTTCCTTAGATGAATCACAAATGCACAATAAATCGAGGGTAGAGGAGTTAAGTTGGAGAACCATCCTGCAACACTTAAGGAATTTCTCCCGGAAATATTGACTTAGATTCTTCATAAGGTCATGAGTTGAGTAGTTGCTTCATATGCCTAATAATTAATGAATAAGGATAATAATTGGTATGACTATAAAGTCAGGCTAATATGTACTGGAGGTGAAAAGTAACATACCTATAAACTGTACTATTATGCTAATTTGAGCTTTGCTCAAGCTAATTAAAGTTATAAGTGAATGAAAGGTCTAGTTTTATTTCGTGGCCTTTGGCACTCGAGTGATTAAATCCATAAGGAGTGTCTGGACACTTAATGCCCTAAAATTATCTAGTTTGGGAGTCATTGATCTAAAACTCGATACATGGGTGTCATAGAAAGCCTAAGGGAATAGAACATTGCACATGACCTAACCTTAATGAATTTAAATAGAAGTCTCATGTGAGTTTAAAGTTTAATTGGTTTAAGTAATGAAATGTAAGTGGATTTGAAGTTGTCTATGAGGCTTGTGCTTTAGGATTGATTGAAGGTTAATAGATATGGGAGAAAATCTGAAATTTGGCAAGGGTGCCTCTTGACTATAATGCCGTAGACTTACAATCACTGCACCCTTTGGAGATCTTTTCGAGTCTAGGTGTAACATGAGCAAGTCTTTGATATGTGTACATAAATTTGAGCTTTAACGGTTGATTTTGTGCCATTAATTTTTGTTAATTTTGTTGAGTTGTCTTAATTGGCTGTGGTTGACAATGTTTGATTTTGTGGGTAAATCATCTGCAAACCCACACAAGACAAAACTCGTCCTCTTTTGGAAAAATTGAGGTTTAACGGTTTGTTGCATACGCTAAATGCAATCGTGCTCTCTACGAAAGCGAGCTATCTTTTGTTTTTGTTTTATCCCTTATCTTGGTGTTGTTTGAGTCGTAGTTTTCTTTTGTTTACTTGCTCGGGGACAATCAATGTTAAGTTTGGGGGTGTTGATAAGCTTGAGTTTTACGTGTTTTAGGGTCCGATAATTGGTTGGTTTAGAATCGATTATGAGTGATTTTTACCACTTGTGGCTTTGATTTGTGTGTTACATGAGTACAGGGGTAAAATCATGACAATCGAGCGAAAGGGGCGGAAAAACATGATTTTGGGGAGAATCTGCACTTAACGTTCGAACGTGGAGAACTTAACGTTCAGGCGTCGCCACGTCATTAACGTTCGAACTTGAGATTTCCAACGTTCGAACGTTATCCCAGCCAATGCCCAGTCAAACAACTTAAGCCATGTCACCACGTTCGAACGTGCAGGGGCTAACGTACGTACGTTGGAGTCAGCTGGACGAATTTTGGCACGTTTTGATACCTAATTCAACTAGGAGACTTGGGGGATCCTCTTCTATATATACCTCTTCTTACAACAAGAAGGGGGTTCAAAAATTTCAGCATTGGAAGAGATCTTGGAGCCAGAAAATGAGCAAGATGAAAAGAACGACGATTCTGCATCAATTCATCAATTCGTAATAGGGAGATTTTTATTTCTAGAATATTTGTCTATGAATAATTCTATGTTTTTGATTATTTTTCCAATTACAATTATGAACTAAATTTCCGTTAACTAGGGCCATGTGGATGCCAAACTTACGAGTTTATATATATGATGTGATTTTTTGTATCAATTCTATTATTGCTTTGTGTATTGATTTTGTGCTTTAATTCCAATCATATGCTTGATCACCATATGCTTGCTAATTAGCCTAATTTATTCATTCGAGAGAATATAAGTTAGGGTTCAAAGAAATCATCACATCATCTGAAAAACATGTGGAATTGCTCCTAGAGATAGGTATAGATTTCCGGGTACAGTTAGCCGGATTCATCCGGGAAAATTCTAAAACGTGAATGCATGGCTAATGATTTGATTCTCGGATAGACATATTTAGAGAACCATCACGTAGTCATAGGATTATTACAGCCAAGACATCGGGTAGTAATTATTTAAGATTTTTTCCACCAAAGCAATAGTAGTCTAATAATTCGAAGAATTACTTATATATATTAACGAGTAAGACGGTTGAAACATGTGTCTTAGTTATTTTCTATCATAAGAATCTCAATCTAATTGTCAAGTCTTGTTTCCAATTTTTCTTTTTATTTTTAATACAATCGTAGTAAATTAATTTAATTTCAATTGCTTTAAATTCTGTCAATCTAAAATACGAGTCTTTGTGGGTTCGATATCCCGGACTTAAAATCCATTTTATTACTGCACACGACCAGTACACTTGCTGTTTCAAACACGTAAGGATTTTTTGTGTCACGTATCGAAGACGGAAGGTTAGGAATGGCCAAATTCTCCGGGGACAATAACCATGCAAAAAATTTTATAATGTTTTACAAGAACTTTGAAAAGTTTAAATGGTAGTAAGTATACGAATAATGTAAATAAATTACCTGAGAGTGAAACGACTGGAGGGTAATGGCAGCAATGGCCGAGGCATGACCACCTTCCTCTCGAGTCAATTCCTCGGGGACGGGAGGAATGGGTGTAACATCAACAGCAGCTTCCTCTTGAATCGAATCCACTTGGACTGGAGGAATGGGTGTAGCCTCAGTAGAAGTAACTGCAACAATTTTCAAAAGATACACATATGAAGAAATGATAAAAAAAATGAAATGATAATAAGCAGCCTCGAAAGAATAATGAAAAATACCTGGTGGATTTTCATCCACACCAGAAGCTCCAAATGATCCATGTAAACGTTGAAGTTTACTATTCTTTAGAATAAGCGACTGGGGATCCTCATTAGCATCTTCCTCTTCAGTTGCTATTTGGGGGCTTGGAATAGGAGGTTTTCGAATGGTAAGGAACGATCGTTTTCGAGTAACAGGAGCCGAAACAGTAGAAGGTTGGGCTTTCGACCTCATCACCATAGATGAACTTGTGGAAGACCAAACTCTAATAAGAGGCTTAGTTCGGGCAGTGGCCTCCGATTCTCGAAGGGCTAGGAATAACCCCTCATGGGCTTGAATAAAGAGGTCATCTCTTTCAAATCTCCATCCCGATGTTAGCTCGTATGGGATGAGATAAGCATCATCCTACCAAAACAGATTAATGAAATCAATAAGACAGAAGTTAAAGAAAGAAAAGAAAAGGTGTTTATCTGAATACCTCAGCAGAGAGTAACCTCGAGAGTTCGGCTACACTTGCAGAACCTGCCAAAGCTCTTGTGGCATCAGTGACTAACTTCAAAATAATGCGCCTTGAATAATTTTGCTGCAAGACGAGATTCTAAAAATCCGCGAAGCATTGTTCCGTTCGAAAAACCCTACAAAAACCGGGGACTGGGATAGGAAGAACTTGACAAGAGGGCATCCCTCGAATGGTCACCTCTGCTCGATCCCTCTTTGTTTTCGGGATATAATATTGCCTCTTCGACCATGGGCGATTCATAGTCCCCAGAAATGGTAAGGAAAAACTCTGATTTATCTCGAACATAACTACAAGGAAAACATAAATGATCGAATAAGAATATTATATATTCGAGAGGTATTAAATGCTCGAAGGAAATATTATAAAAAACTACCTGAGGGTTATAAACCTCAATGCTAGGAGTGTTGTCCCAAATCAGAAGGTCTCGCGAAAATAAGACTGAACGCCAATAAGGTTGATCTTCCTCAGAATACTGTAAAGAGTCAGCTGCTTCTATCCAATTTGGTAGAGCAGTATAGGACCAGTGGGTAGGCTCCTCATCATACCTTGTCTCGAAAAAGGGACACCACGTAGAGACATAAAGCGGATTGTAAACTGCACTCAAGGCTAATAAGTATGATGCCTTTTCGAGATGGACTAACAAGTTTATAGCAGCCCCTCCATAACAAACCCAACTCGAAACAGGTTTGTAAGCATGTGAAGTTTGAGATACCTCTTCATGGGACTTGAGAGTCCTGATGTTTAATAGTTCTGGGTAATACAGAAAAACCCAGCAAGATAACAACCACAAGGGATCCGAAAATCTCCTAACATTCGAGGGGTCCCAGTGGAGATGGAACATCATTCGATAAAGCTGCGCTAACACGAGAGGGGCCAATTCGATGGGGCCCAAAGTTGCAGCAATATTGGCAGAAAGGGGGAGAAAAGTCTTGTTCACTACACAAACAGAGTTCATGAACAACCGGGAAAAAATGAAATTGAGGAACAATACCTCTTCAAAAGAGGAGACAGGATCCTCATTCCGAATGAAATGGTTGACCAGTGTGGAGTAAGCAATATTTGCGCCACCACTCTTGTCGTGATACTTCAACCATTCTTCTGAGGACACCAGGAGTGCACGAGCATCATTAATCGCTTCACCGGATGGTAGAACAGCACCACAAGGGAATAGCCCGGTAATCAAAGCTACGTCTTCGAGGGTTATGGTCTGAAGCCCTCGAGGCAAAACAAAACAATTGTACGAGAGATGCCAAGATAGTGCCAATGCATCGGTTATTACTTGCTCAAAAGGGAGCGTTTGGTAGCAGGCTATTCGAATAAGCCCCATAATTCGATTAGCTTCCCACTTCGAGTAAAATTGATGAAGGCGTTCATCCTAAGAGAAAGCATCAACAGTGCCTATCCAACCATTGATGGGTTTGCTCATGTTGGTCCAGGCAAATTTATTGATCACCTTGTTCATACAAAGAAGGGAATTATCTCCCTCCAAAGCAGGCCAAGTCCCAAAAAGATTGAGAGTATCAGTGGCGGCACTTTCGAAGGCCGACGATTCGAATCGCGGGCCAAGAGCTAGCTGATTGAGCAATTGACCCCGACTATCAGAAGCCCATTAAGGAACTACGTGAGTGTCTTCGAGGGACGCCACCTTAACATCGCTATAATAGGTTTGAGAAGCCCCAATTATATCGAATAAATCTGCGGCTTTTTCGCACTCTAAGAGGGTCACTCGAGGAACCAAGAACCCGAGGTCATGGGCGGCTGTATGTTGAGGAACGGCCATTGATGGAGGCTTTGTGGGGATAGCCAAGGCAACGGTCGAATAAACTAGTGATAATTGGGAACAGAATAGAGCTTCTCTGTAACTCGGGGATTGTTCGAACAAGATGAAAAGAGAGAGGGTTGAGGTATTTAAAAGGGGTTTAACATCCGATCGTGAATAGACACATTAATTACTAGGAAAAGGGGGAAGACGACGATCAAAATCCCAGGTGAAGTCTAAAAGGGCGCGTATCTCCATAACCGCCAAAAATACGAAAGGTCTTCTTATGAAAAGACATATTCTTTAAAAAACCCGCGAAGTCGAAGCGTTCGCATTTATTAAAGGACAGACGTGTCTTTTAATACACATGAACTTGAAACATTCATGTCTATTAGGGGGGCATTTGTTTACATCATAAAATAATTTGGGCTTTCAGATTATTTTAAGCCCAAAGAGGCCCAAATACTAGAGTGTCGAATAAGAGGAAAATTGGGTTTGCAAATAAATAAGACAGGCCCATTGAATTCGAAAAGGCTGTAAAAACATGGGTTGAATAGCTTAAAGTCCAATAAACAAAACACGAAGAAATAAAGTGAAGTCCAAAGAATCAGTAATTTGCAGCGGAGAAAGACGCGCAAATTTGAAAGATTTGAAAGAGCAGTTGAGGACAGTTAAAGGCAGTTCCCGAAGGAAAGAATCGTGGGTTCCTCAAGGATTGAGATGTAGGCGGCCAAGAAGGAGAGAAAAAGGGGATCATCATCAAAATCACAACTTCTACATTTTCATTTTCTTAGAATTAGCTCTAATCTTAGGAGTAGTTCATAGCGTAAATTATGAGTAGCCGTAGAATAATTTAATAGTTGTTTATCAAGAATCGCCGGGATTCGGCTGCGAAGCTTGTATCCGCAGTTATTTGTAATCATCACGATTGAAGACTCTCATGGAGGTATAAATTATCTTTTTTCAAATTTAAATATTTGAGGTAATTTTATCTTGACTTGAGTTTTCGTTCATTATTCTCGTATTCGAAAGTAACAACTAAGAATTTAATTAAAGACTTGAACCACCGTTTAGCGAATCGAACACAGGGGTTGAGAGACAACCTCAAGTTATAGATTATCGCGGGGATAGGAACAAATATTCGGATCCACCTCATTCTAATTTGTTTTATCGCGAAACAGTCCCCCAACTTATAATTAGTTTAATATTTTAACAAAAAAACATAAAATATGATACATATACACACACACACACACACACACACAATTATATAATATTTTATATATAAATATAACAACAACAAAAATCACTGTTCATCATCTTCTTTGCGAAGACGATGAACAGTGATTCAAATTTCCCCCCCAACACACACACATACATATATAGAACCACACATAGACATATATAATATGTATATATATACACACAAAATTATATTAATATATAAAACTAACAAAAAAAAAATTACTGTTCATCGTCTTCACTCGAAGATGATGAACAGTGATTCAAATTCCCCCCCCCCACCCCACCCCACCCCCAACACACACACATAATCACACATACATATATAGAACCACACATAGATATATATAATATGTATGTATATACACACAAAATTATATATTAATATATAAAACTAACAAAAAAATTTTTTACTGTTCATCATCTTCACTGCGAAGACGATGAACAGTGATTCAAATCCCCCCCCCCCCACACACATAATCACACATTCACACACATAGACATATATAATATGTATATATATATACACACAAAATTATATATTAATATATAAAACTAAATTTTTTTTTTAAAAAATCACTATTCATCGTCTTCACTGTGAAGACGATGAACAGTGAACCCAATACCTCCAACACACACACACATAATCACACATACACACACATACATATATAGACACACACATAGACATATATAAAATGTATATATATACAAAATTATATATTAATATATAAAACAAAAAAAAACATTGTTCATCGTCTTTACTGGGAAGACGATAAATACTGAACGATTGAAAAAAAAATAATTTTTTTCTTTATATATATATATAAATATAATTACTTATAAAAAAAATATTTGTCTTTAACTAACGGCCATGTGCAGTCCACATGCCTTCTCCGTTAAAAATTGACGAAAATGGACAGAGGGGACCAAATGTGAGATTTTTTGAAAGATATGGGACGCAATGTGAGATTTTTGTAATGAGTGTGACCAAAATTGAATTCAGGCAAAGTTATGGGACATAAAGTGCAATTTTCCCTTTTCTTATTTATGGATCTAAGTTTCACCACAACAATCACATTGTGGGTTGACTCTAGCCTTGCATCATCATCATCATCATTATCATTATTTTGATTCAATTTATTACTATTTTTTTTGATGCAATTTATTATTATTATATTTATTATTATTATTATTATAATTATTAATTGTTGTTATTAGTAGCAGTAGCATTACTATTATTATTATTATTATTATTATTATTATTATTATTATTATTATTATTATCATCATCATCAAATGAATGTGCATTGCATTGAAATTAATAGTTCACAAGTTTATCCGATGTATATGTTAGGTGAAGTAGAATTCTATACTAAATTAAATTATTTTTGTGAATGTGAATGGTTCAATTTCAAGAACTTTATAAATTTTATATCCAAAAAATGCATGATAGTATTGTCAATCCAAAAAGCTCATCCCACTATTTTTTTCATTCAAAAATCAAATATCTAGGGCTAATAATTTTATGGACTTAATGTCCTAGCCTTCTAAATAAAAAGTTAATCAATTGTACTTTTGTATAAGAAAATTTTTATTTGAAACACATTTGTATTGATAACTAATTTTAATTATGATTTTTATTTTAAATTTTCAGATTTTCTAATCGTTTTAAAAATAAAAAAGGGTACTTTTAGATAATTACCGTGTTAGAGTCAATAATAAATTACAAGAAATATTTAAAATATTTAATATTATAAAATAAAATTCATCTTTATACAATTTATCAATCTGGAATATTCAAAATGAAAAGTCTTTAAGAATAATAATCAATTGATCAATTATTAACTTAAGATATTAAGGGTAGTATAGTCAAACAATTTGTGTATATTAATCTTTAGGTTTTTCCGAATGAAAAGATTGTAGATTGAATTTTTGAGAATGAAAAATATGTTTATGGGCTTTTAAGATATAGAATTTTAGGAGGGGGGGGGGGGGGGTAGGCGGTGGTTAGTGTTTTTTCCTATAATATAAAAATATTATACAAAATATGGTTAGTTCAAATATATGCTGTTTTTCTTTTATATAAGTAAAACAAATACAAAAATTTGTATATAAGTAAAAAATAAATAAAACAACCCTTAAAATATTAAATAATAATGTATGCTACTATATAATTATTTGTAAGTCTTACAAAAGATAAATTATTATATGAATTAGTATATTATGGTATATTATATAGGGTAAAACGCAGATTCCCCGTCCCCCAAAGTATTACATGTTTTGCACTTTGCTTCATGTTCTAAAAATTTTTGCATTCGACACTCCAATTTTTTATTTTTATTACAGAACATCCCCTGATTTTATTTCCTTGCAGAATACCTGTTTGATTCCATTTCTACGGAATATTCCATGAATCAAGAGGTATACTTGAAATATTTTACCCAAAACGAAATTGGAGATATTATGCAACAAAACTCAAAGATTGAGGAGTCAAGAGCGAATTTTTTTATGGGTTAATTGCAAAAAAAAATAAAAAAATCCTGTGTTATTACAAAAATGCTAAACTCCCTATTAACGAAATAGCTAACCCCTCCCCCGGTGAAATGTTAAAACTTTGCATCTCCCAAATCGTTAAATTAGCCTTCACTCCATTAATTTTTTTCCAAAATGTCCGTTATACCCTTAACTTATTAAGCATTGCATCTGACACTTAATTTATTAGCAATAGATCATTGAGAAAGCATACTAACCATTGGATCTAAGTCCATATCGTCAAGGGCTCATATTTTTTGAGTTAAAAAAAAAAAGAAGAAAAAAGCCAAAAAAATAAAATAAAATCTGAATTGTGATGATAAAATCTGCTGCAATCCAAAATGAAAAATGAATTTGAGAGTCCCAAATTTCATAACCAAAAATGAATTTGAGATTTCATCACAACACCATATTTCAATACCAAATTTGGGTCTCTCAAATTACCAGATTCATCACAATCTCAAATTACCGCCACCGCCAATCTGAAATCATACAAAATCTAAAATTGAAATCTGAGATTTGGGAATGAAATCTGAAAATTTGACAACCGAAATTTCACATTTTGAAGATGAAATCTGGAAAAAAAAACTTTGGTGGTGGAATCTGTCATCTGTGCGACTGTGGTGGCGGTTTTGTTGGGTGGTTTTGACGGATGGGACAGATCCGGTGGCCTCCTAGTGGCGACGATGGTGGTGGCTTGTGCGAAGCGAAGGGTGGTGGTGGTTGTGCGACTGTGCGAAGTGGTGGATTGGTAGTGGTTTCGTTTCGAACACTGGTGACGACGGTGGCGACTGTGCGAATGGTGGTGGGGCGTGTGGTATTGCTCCTAGCGGCGCCAGTGGTAGGTCGGCTTTGCCGGTTGTTTGTGGGTGGTTGGCGGAGGTTATGGTGGAAAACTAAGATGAAGAAGAAGAAAAAAAAGAAAAAAAAGGAAAAATAAATGGGTTAGGGTCAAGTTTTGGGTCTGACCCAAACCCAAATACAAACCCTCAAACTTAATTAAATTTAGTTAAAAGCCATTTTTTTATAAAAAGAATTAAAATATGTAGTTTAATTTGAGGGGTATAACAGTCTTTTAACATAAAAAATTGAAATAAAAACTTTCCAACTCTAACCTCACGTGCGTGCATCTCACATTCCGTTAAGTTTGAAGGAATGGAGGTTTTTTGCAGAGTTTTAACACGTTAACAAAGGTGTTTTTTTAGCATTTTTGTAATAACACAGGATTTTTTTTTATTTTTTTTTTGGCAATTATCCCTTTTTAAAAAAATATAGGACAATGTGCTCTGTATGGGTTGGGGTAAAGTACTTTCTGCCCTATACTTTTAAGTTTCTTATGCTATTTATGTTTTTGTTGAAAATTATGATAACCTTATTATCTTAGTCCAAAAAACATGATAAACTTAATTTTGTATTTCTACACCCTTATATTACAATAATATTTTATTATATTTTATCACAATAACATATAGCCAACATTTTTAAAAAAACACATTCATAATCTTGACGAATAGGATCAATTACTATGATACATATATCATTTTATATCTCTGCTCAACAAAACAAAATCTTATACCACAACAAACTAACACTTCTAATTCTTTCTAACTTCATCTGAGTCCAGGAATTGTCATTCAACTAGAATCCATAAGGTGAGCTTAACTATGGAATTGTACATATACTGTGTCTGCATCCCCTGTGCTATTAAAATTTTGTAAGATGCATTATTTGAAGTTTAGCATCTTACTTAAAATGCTATATGTATATTATACTTGGGGTGTTTGGCTAAGCTTATCCAAAATATCTTATAAACTCCTACATCTTATAAGATGTCATAGGAGCTTCTAAGATGTAACATCTTGTAAGATGTTTAAAAAAAGTTGGGTTGTGTTACTTTTTTAAAAACAGCTTATAAGACCCAAATATCTTATTTTTTAATCTTATAAGCTGTTTTTTTTATAAAAAAAATTACCAAATAAATTTATAGAGCTTATAAATTCTAAAACATCTTATAAGATGTTTAAGCTTATACAAAATATCTTATAAGATATTTGAGGAGCTTATAAGATATTTAAAAAATGGTGGGGGTTGAGTTATTTTTTAAAAAACAGCTTATAAGACTCAAACATCTTATTTTTTGGTCTTATAAGCTGATTTTTAAAAAAAGTTATCAAACAAATTTATAGAGCTTATAAGCTCTAAAACATCTTATAAGATGTTTAGAGGAGCTTATAAACTCAACCAAACACCCTCTAAGCTTAGCCAAACACCTCTTAGCTCTTAATTATATTTCTTCGATCTTATAGATATATGTTTTTGAGATCTTAAGTATTATAGATATATGTATAGATATATGTTGGATAAAGATCAATTGTGCCGTATTTATTTTGCATTGTGGTAGTACAAAATATTTCTCTTATGATTGCAAGAATGACTACATAATTTAATGTAGATATTTAGATTCAAATATTGTTCAGTCAAAATAACTATAGAGATCCTATTTGTTAATCTCCTTGGTGGGATTCCTGGCAATAATAAATTGAGTCATATATGATGTTTACTTTTAATATATGATCGGTGATCAGTCATAATAAATACATAATATTCATTATTATCAATATAATAATAATGTAATTGGAAAAAATAAATTATTACGTATATTATAGTTCATTCATTTTTATAAAAATATATAAAAATATTAATATACAATGATATTATTAAATTATGATTTAATGGAAAATAATATGTATTATATAAATGCAAATGAATAATAATAGAAAAGTTTATTATTATAATATGATTGAATATTTAATTTATGAAATATATTTCAGTATTATAACACAAATTAAATAATCATTTTACAATTTATTCGACTTCCTAGTACACAAATTTAATAATACTCCATAGATATTATTAGGGAGTGAACTAAAACTCGCCTCAAAAGTTGAGAATGAATTTGATTGTTGAAATCACTCATCCTAAAAAATTGATGATGAATTTGATTTTAACTTAAAATTGTAAGACAACTCAACAGTATTTTAGTAAAACAGTCAATAGTTTAAAGTTTTTGATCCGTAATCAACATAAGAGGAATTCCATTTGACACAATTTATTGGTTAATTTGACACTAATATCAATACAGAGACTAAATGATTTTTATCCATGTAAATATGCAGCTTTCGATGGAAAATGAGTAGAAATTAAGTGGTCGAAAGAAAGTAGTATAAGGTATACAAATTGATTTAGGCAATTGACTTTTGGGGCAATACTATAGATTATATGAAAGCAAATCTCAATTTAATATGTGGTTTCATATAAATTGGGTTCAAAGAAGAAATATCGGTACATGTGACGAGATTCCACCATTCTAACTCTATTTACTGTGATGAACATACATGGGTTCATCGAATTCAGCACTGAGTCCTTTTCCAAAATAAATATTCCAGATATGTTACTAAAATAGGTTGCATGCTAAAATATCTTTTCAAGAAGCACTTGATAATACTAAATTATTAAAAGAAAAGGCACTTGATGATATGTTTAAATGACTCCAAATGCAGTCTTAAGCAGGCTTCTCGCTGCTCCAATTCTGCTTGCAGATTTGATATGACACCCCAATTCATGTCCAAGTAAAAGTGGTACCCCCTCCACTTATTAAGTAAGATGTATCGAGTTCATACCCGACTTCTCCCACTATCATTGTCCGAGTGAAAGAAAGAAAAGAGACCATTTGAAAAGAATTCAGAAACTTTATACTACCATAATTGCATAGCCAAAAATCAAAATGTGATTACTTATTGGAAAAATCCCAAGAGGCGATGATGTAACAAATCAATATCTTATATGATTTGTAAAGAAAAGTGTTGCCCGACAACTTTTCAGCAAACCACAGACACGTATCAAAGAAAAAATCACCTTTTGTATTATGATATATGAAGGGCCGTTTATTGATGTATATGCATCGTCCAACAAGCTTATTGTTAAACAAATCCTTTTCTCATTATTTTAGTACAATCAATCCTAACTTCTCAACTCCATGCGAAATTCAACAACTAAAAGGAGAAGCAACTGCTGGTGTAGAACAAACAAGCAACTAATTAATAAGAATTACCAGAAACTAAAGAATTCATCTTATTATTGTAAAGGATGATTACAGAGAGAATTGTGTATCTCTATTACAGAAGAATGAATTATTAAGAGAAAAAGAAAACAACCCCTTTTATATACAATATAACAGAGGCGGTGGAAAAAGACCTTTGACTAACTTAAAACACTAACTAACTAAGACTTTCCATAAACAGAAAGGATAGGTTAATTACATAATTAACCTCTGGTTAATCTCTACTTTAATACTCCCCTCAAGTTTGATGTCCAAATATGTTTAAGACACCAAACTTGGCCAATACATGCTCAAAAGCCACTCTGCCCAAAGGCTTAGTAAGTAAGTCAGCTGGTTGCTCATTAGTAGGAATGTGTGATGTAGAAATAATCTCTTCTTGTATCTTGTCTCTAATAAATTGGCAATCCGCCTCAATATGCTTTGTCCTTTCATGATAGACAGGATTTGAAGCTATATAAATTGCTGATTTGCTGTCACAAAAGACTGTCACAGGTTTTGAACTCTTAACTCCCAAATCTGTAAGTAATCCTTTGAGCCAAATTATTTCACATATGACTGTTGCTATAGCTCTGTATTCAGCTTCTGCTGATGACCTTGATACAATATTTTGCTTCTTGGTTTTCCAAGAGATCAAAGAATTACCAATTTGAATAGCATAACCTGTGAGACTTCTTCTTGTCATTGGGCAAGCTGCCCAATCTGAATTACAAAAACCTCTTAAATCTGTAGTACTTCCAGAGGACATCAAAATTCCCAAACCAGGTTTTCCTTTGAGATATCTCAACACTTTTATCATAGAATCCCAATGGGATTTTTTAGGTTTATGCATAAATTGGCTTAATACTTGGACTGAGTATGAAATGTCAGGCCTTGTCATGCAAAGATAGATGAGTTTCCCCACTATTTTTTGATAATCAGTGATATTAGCAATAACTGGATCATCAAAATCAGATTTAATAACTTCATCATAATCCAGAGATGTCAATTTTGTATTTTGTTCCATTGGAACAGTCACTGGTTTACATCCAATTAATCCAGTCTCAGTAAGAAGCTCAATAGTATACTTCCTTTGATTAAGAAAGATACCTTTAGAAGATCTAGCCACTTCAATACCAAGGAAATAAGTTAATTTCCCAAGATCTTTCATATAAAAAGTATTTTTAAGATAATCTTTACAGTCATTTATCAAGGAAATATCATCACCAGTGATTAAAATATCATTAACATAGACTAACAAGATCACTATGCTACTCCCCCTGGATTTAGTAAATAAAGAGTAATCATGCTTTGATTGAATAAAACCAAATTTTTTAATAGCAGTGGTAAACTTATGATTCCATTGCCTAGAAGCTTGTTTCAAGCCATACAATGATTTCAATAGTTTACACACTTTATTTGAATAATCACCAAAACCTGGGGGAATTTGCATATATATTTCTTCATTCAAATCACCTTGTAAAAAAGCATTGGTAACATCCATTTGATAAAGATCCCAATTATGAATAGCTGCTAAAGCAATAACAGTCCTTACAGTCACATGTTTAGCTACAGGTGAAAAAGTATCATTATAATCAAGACCTGCTTGTTGTGTATAACCCTTAGCCACTAATCTGGCTTTATATCTTTCAACATCCCCATTAGCTCTATATTTGATGGAATACACCCATCTACAACCTATAGGAACCTTATTAGGTGAAAGATCTACTAAAGACCAAGTTTTATTCAATGCAAGAGCTTCTATTTCTTTATTCATGGCTTCTTGCCACCTGTTATCTTTAATAGCTTCAGAAAAGTTCTTAGGGATCTCATTAGTGGCTAAGGCAGTTAAGAAGGCCTTATAAGAATGAGAAATAGAATTGTATTGCATATATTTGGACAAAGGATGTAAAGTAGAACAAGATACATTTGTAGCTGGAAAGAAAGGTGAATCATAATCTTTTGACCAAATAGGAGGTATATGAGGTCTAGATGACCTCCTAATATTCTCAGAGTGATCATTATTACGTGTGTCAACAATGTGATCAACATCATCATGTTCAGTTTCATGTGGAATGTTACCTGTAGAATCTGGTACAGTAGTGATATTTTCATCACTGTGTTTAAAAGGAGATATGAAATCATCATAAAATTGGTGATCATTATGTATAGGAAAATCTGTAGAACCAGGAGAAGAAGATTGTAAAGCAAAAGGAAAAATATTCTCATAAAACAATACATCTCTAGATACAAGAAAAGTATTATCAGTTAAGTCCATGAGTTTGTACCCTTTTTGATGTGGAGCATAACCAACAAATACACAAGGTTTTGATCTAACACTAAATTTATCAGGTTTAGGAAACACCTTAGCATAGCACAAACAACCAAAAATCTTAATATGCTTATAAGAGGGAGCTTTCCCATGAAGAACAAAGAAAGGAGTCTGACCTTTTAAGACAGGAG
Source organism: Buddleja alternifolia (assembly GCA_019426215.1). NCBI lineage: Eukaryota > Viridiplantae > Streptophyta > Magnoliopsida > Lamiales > Scrophulariaceae > Buddleja > Buddleja alternifolia. The sequence goes on along the minus strand of CM033392.1, from coordinate 16,887,975 downwards.
TAGAGTAGGTGTTCTATTTATAATATAAATGGCAGTTAAAATACAATCTCCCCAAAATTTATTAGGCATGTGGGATTGAAATTTAATAGCTCTGGCTATATTTAATATATGCCTATGTTTTCTTTCCACCACTCCATTCTGTTGTGGAGTGTAAACACAAGAACTTTGATGTGAAATCCCATGAGTTTGAAACAAGTCAGTACATGCATAACTAAAAAACTCCCAAGCATTGTCTGTCCTAATAGTCTTTATGTGGACTGAATATTGATTATGAATATAATTGATAAAAATTTTCAAAATGTCATAAACTTCTGACTTGTTCTTCATCAGAAAAGCCCAACAGGATCTAGAATAGTCTTCAACAATAGTAATGAAATACTGCTCATTGTTATAAGTAAGGTCTTTATAGGGACCCCATACATCCACATGTATAAGCTCAAAAATAACACTAGTAACCCTTTCCTTAATAGGAAATGGAGTTCTAGCATGTTTAGCTAAAGGACAAATAGGACAAAATTGAGAGCTTTTATTAATTTGGATATTCAAATCTGGCAACAAGGATAATCTGGTAAAAGAGATGTGACCTAATCTTTTATGCCAAAGAACAGTATCCTCATTATTACAAGAAGTCACTTTATTACAAGAGTAATTCTCAGGATTAAAAGAAGACAGTAATGGTGATTTCATCTCATGATCAAGGTAGTACAAGCCATTTCTTAATCTACCAGTCCCCCTTATCTTGCCATTCCATATGTCCTGTAAAAGGCAAAAATGAGGGTATAGACTAATAAAGCAGTTATTATCACTCACTAGCCTTGAAATAGAGATAAGGTTGTAATGAAAATCAGGAACACAAAGAACACCTTTGAGAAAAAGGCCAGAAGGCAGGGTAATATTTCCTATGCATGTAATATGACTAGTGACCCCATTAGGTAATTTATCTATGCCATTACTGGAATCTGTAGAATTATATTCTCTATTCATTTCTTGATTAGATATCACATGATTTGCTCTAAATCCTCTTCCTCTTCCTCGAAAATTGGCGTTTCTACCTCCTCTTCCTCTACCAAAATTTGCAGGATAGCCTATGATCCTATAACATTGTTCTTTTGTGTGACCAGGTATTTTACAATGTTCACAAACAACCTCATCTTTCTTTTGACCTTGAACCATCTTATTCTGTGAATTAGCCATGAAGACAGAGGTATTTTCGAAACCCACAGATTGAGTGTTGATCCCTCGTTGAGTTTCCTCATTATTGACAATGGAGAAGACTTGGCTATGTGTAGGTAGAGGAAACATCATAAGAATCTGGGATCTTATCCCACTGTAGCAGTCATTAAGGCCCATGAGAAATTGCATCATCTTAAGTTGATGCACGAAATCAACATATTCTTGATTCAATTTTGAGGACGGGGATGGAGTTAGTGACTCATATTCATCCCATAGTTGCCTCAATTTAGAATAATAATCAGTAACTGTGTTACTCCCCTGTGTAATGGTATTGATTTGTCTGTATAAAGAAAACAATCTTGCGCCATTAACTTTGTCGAACCGTTCCTTAAGATCCTTCCAAATCAGATATGCGGAATCACAGTAAACCACTTGATGAATAAGGTCTCTTGAAAGAGACATATGAATCCAAGATCTCACTAACGCATTGCATCGCTTCCATTGCCCGAAATTGGGGGAATCAATTTCTGGAGAAACGCAGGTTCCATCAATGAAGCCTAATTTATTTTTAGCTTCTAACGCCACCAACATCTCACGGCTCCAGATTTTGTAATTTTCAGAACCTTTTAGGGTTTCTGTAACTAGATCAATGTTTGGAGAATCGGATGGGAGGAGATAAAGCGGATTATGAAAATCAATTGATGCAATTGAAGAATCTTTGGTAGAAATTTCAGTGGCAGAACTTTGTATAGGATCCGCAGCCATCGTAATTCAAGAATGATTGAATGAATTGAAGAAGAAAACAAGGAAGAACAAATATCAAGATCGCGGAAAAGCGTATGCCCAAGATAGAAGAAATAGATGAAAAAAAGGGATGATCATGATGGCTCTGATGCCATGTCAAGAACCAGAGAATTACCAGAAACTAAAGAATTCATCTTATTATTGTAAAGGATGATTACAGAGAGAATTGTGTATCTCTATTGCAGAAGAATGAATTATTAAGAGAAAAAGAAAACAACCCCTTTTATATACAATATAACAGAGGCAGTGGAAAAAGACCTTTGACTAACTTAAAACACTAACTAACTAAGACTTTCCATAAACAGAAAGGATAGGTTAATTACATAATTAACCTCTGATTAATCTCTACTTTAATAGTTATTGTTTATATCACAACTGTAGTACATGGATAGGGATGGCAATGGGGCCGGGTCTAACGAGTACCCGTCCCGGATCCGCCTCTAATGGAGCGGGTATGAGTCCAAAAAAACGGGTCCAGGTCCTGGTCCGGGTCCGGGTATCGGAATTCAAGACCCGGCCGGGTAACGAGTCCAGTCGATACCCGCCCCGGACCCGCCCCGGTCTATTAACCTAATATTTTTTTTTAATTTTATATATCTAATTATTATTAATATTTATTAGTATTTATAAATTATATCAAAAAAATGCTCTCAATCATTCTACCCTTCAACAACAAACCCTCAATCATTATATATCTAATTTTTTTTAACTTTGTACTTGTTTAATTGTTTTGAATTTTTTTTTGTATTTAAGTATCGAATGACTTGTAGTGGATTTGTTTACATTGAATCATCAATTCGATGTTATTTACTTATTTTATATATTTTGAATGTGTTTGTGAGAATAAAATAGACTAAAAAATAATAAAAAAATAAAAATAAAAAATTTCGGCTGGGTCTAACGGGTAGGACCCGGACTCGCCGAGTACCCGCCGGGTCCGGGGCGGGGCGGGTATTGACCGGGTCCGGGCGGGTCAGGGTATAAAAAATCCTTAACAGAGCGGGTAACGAGTCCTGCAATACCCACCCCATACCCGCCCCGTTGCCATTCCTATACATGGACACATATGTAACTGAACATAAATGAAACAAGAAAAATATACACACACATGTTCAGAAAGTTTATGTCGTAATACAAATTCTATCTCCGAAATAAGGCAGTGCTCTGTAAACAACATCAGAGCTTTGAAATCTGTGGAGATAAGAAGCAGCCAAAAATAGTTCAACTCTTTTGTAGGAAGCACTGCTCCTGGCCTGTAGCTATAGTTCAGTATAGCCAATGATGAACACTGCCCACCTTAAATATTTTGTGCCTCCATGACTTGTTGACCAGCAAAGAGCCACAAACTCCCAAAAATCCAAAGACAAAACCAAGCCACAAGCTTATGTAAAACTCTGAAGTTATCAAAGTCTCCAGATTTCTTTGCATTCAGGGTTGATTCATCTTCTAGGCAATTTTCAGTCACTGGTTTCGCGCAAAGTCCTGAAATACCTATATATGCTGAAACAGAGAAGGTCTGTACTTGTGGACTTCGTGGAATTCTTCCTGATAAATTGTTGTGTGACAAATTCAAAAACCCCGGACAACTTATTTTCTTCGAGGTCAATCACCTGCAAATCCCTGCAATATCTAAATGATTGTGGCAATTCTTCAACAAAATTGTTGTTTCGTAAGTTTAATGACCCTAGACGACATTCTGGGCCCACTCCCGATATAGTTCCTGCCAAGTTGTTGTTATACTTTCAGGAATGGTTCCATTCAATCCGTTCCACGAAATATCCAGATTTTTCAATTTGTTCTCGGTATGCTGAAATAAGTTCTTCATTACCTCAGGAAGCTCTCCATATAGATAATTATAAGCCAGGTCTAGACTTTCTAAGCTTAGGTTCCCAAGAAATCGAGGAATTCCCCTTTCAATTTCATTAAAGGACATGGATACATATGAGAGGGATGCCATGTTTAGGAAAGAATCAGGAATGGAACCTTGCAAAGTGTTCAAAGAGAGGTCTACATAACTAATGCTACTGCTCAAGTTAAAAATCCCCCGAAAGATCAAGAATGGCAAGAGATGAAAAATTGATAGTGGGCTACATGCTGGGAAGGATTTCAGGAAGATCACATGACCCCAAGTACAACTCTCGTAGCAAAGGTACTTTTGTTAGTGCTAGAAACCAATTGATTGCTAGGCTAAGGTTAATATTACTCAAGTCAACATACTTAAGTGAAGGAATAGAAGAAAGCCAATCAAGATTTGTGCTAAATAAAGTATTAAAACCGTTATAATCAAGATATTGCAATTCTGATAGATTACCCAGCTGTTGTGGTATAGCTCCCTCAAAAAATCCACCAGAAAGATTGAGATATATTAGTCTGATCAAATTAACCATGAACTCCTGGAATTTGGTCAGAGGGAGATCAATATAGCTAAGGTCCAGATAACTTAAACGCTGCAATTTGAGCAATGAGGGGCTAATGTTACCACCGAACCTGGATGGAGCTATAAACACTTGGAAATCCAAAGCCGTAACAGGATTTGTTTCATTATCACAGCGGGTCTCTCTCCATTTGCAGCATTCTTCTTCAGTTTCCCAGGATGAGAGCACCCCATCTGCATCGACTAGATCCTCTTTGAACTTGAGAAGAGCTTGCCTTTCTCTGTCAATGCACTTTATTTTAGAGCCTTCAAGTTTAGAAAGATTTCCAAGACTCGGTGGTATCATGCTTCCAATTAGCGAGGTAACTGTGAAAATGGCATGTTTAAGCTGAAAGCCGGTCATAGTTGCAACTTGGAATTATGTGACAATGTTTTGAGTTTTGGCAGCTGAATAGGAAATATTTCTGTACTCATTGAGATTCATAAAGAACAATAAGTTTATAGAGAAGACTTTGACTTGGTTGTTGCCTCCTATTTCCAGTTGATATTCTTAATTATGCCAAGTATCCCAACTCAAAGCACAAAGCATAAAAGATGTTTTATCTTCTTAAATTACAGTCTATATCTGCAGAATGTTCCCCTTCTTGGAGCCAGTTTTCGTATACTAAAGATTCTACTTATGCAATGATCTTATATTAACCTTATAACCCTGTGTTTACCTATATAGTGACATTTAATGAATTAACTATATTAAAACAAGCAGCATATGGTGAGGCATACACAAAAAATGACAGACAAAACACAAAAGCAAAGCCACGAGACATCGTTTATAATAAGAACTCTAGTACATGGACACAAATGCAACTGAAGATAAATGAAACAGGGAAAAAAGTTCACATATTCAAAAAGTTTACGTTGAAATAGAAAATAATATATCTCTAGAATAAGATAGTACTCTGGAGATGCGTCAAACTTTTGTAATCTAAAGAATATAAGGAGAAGCCAAGAGTATCCTGGCCTGTGGTTATTTTTTCAGTATAGCCACTTATGAATACTATCACACCTTAAAGAATGTGTGCCTCCATGACTTCTTGAACAATAAAGAGCCACCGGTTCCCCAAAACCCAAAGACAAAACCAAGCCCCAAGCTGATGTAAAACCCTGTGGTTATCAAAGTATCCACCTCATTGTGGTCTCCGGTTTTCTCCGGAATCAGGATTACTTCATCTCCTGGGCAACTATCAGTCACAGGTTTCCCACAAAGTCCTGAATTACCTTTGTCTGTTGAAACCTCAAAGGTCTGTAGTTGTGTGCTTGATGGAATTCTTCCTACTAAATTATTGTATGACAAATCCAGGACCCCGATATAAGTCAGTTGAGCGAGGCTCATAGGAATAACCCAGAGAGTTTATTTCTGGACAAATCAAGAAAATTTAATAAATGCAGTCGACTAATTTGTGGAGGAATGGATCCATTTATGAAGTTTCTAGAAAGATTGAGCCCAACAAGTCCTAATAGACTTGTGATTTCAATTGGGATTTCTCCAGTTAAGTGATTGCTTGAAAGATCAATGGCTTTCACCAGTCTAACGGTACTTTTGTACTCAGGCTCCACTCCTTTCCACATTATAATGGCACTTTCATCATGTGTCCACTCAAGGTCGTGCCCATTGGGAGTTCCCATACCATAGGTGGTGCCGATTGCTGTTAAACTTTGTTCTTGAACCATAGCAGTAAGATTGTTTAAGCATTTCGGTATGGTCCCATTTATCTTGTTCAAAGAGAGATCAAGTATTTGAAGCTGTGTCATGTGGCATATGCTTGAAGTTATTTCACCATATAACCCATTGGATCTCAGGCTTAGAACAACCAAGCTTGGCCAGTTATCTCCTATCCATGCTGGTACACTACCAGACAACTTATTTTTTCCGAGATCAATCACCTGCAAACCCCTGCAACTTCTAAGCGATTGTGGAAATTCTCCATCAAAACTGTTGTTTCGTAAGTTCAACGACCCTAATTGACACTATGGGCCGACTGGAAATATACTTCCTGACAAGTTATTATTTGCCAGATTCAGTGCAACAAAAGACGATCCTATATGTCGAAAACAATCAGGAAACATCCCGGTTAGCAAGTTATCTGAGACATCTAGAAAATGTATTCTACTATTGCACATTGACTCAAGTGATCCCGAGAAACTATTTTGGAAAAGATTCAATGTCCAAATACTGGGAGGCAAAAGTGGTAATGGACCTTCCATATTATTAGAGCTCAAGTCCACTACAGAAGAACTTTCTAGGGAATTTTTTGATGTTAAATCGGGTAGCTTACCATATAAAAGGTTGTGTGAAAAGTTTAAGAATGAAAGTCTAACAGAAGACAGGTCCCAAAACCATGCAGGAATGGTGTCTGATATTTGAGCTCTGGACATATCAATGTCTAAAACGTTGCGTTGAGTTCTAAGCCATTCTGGGAATTGCGGCCCTTGTGTGCAATTCACCAGTTGTATAGATTCCAATTGAAAAGGGGGAACAAAACCAGAACTGATTTTGAATTGAAATGAGTTAAAAGACAAGTCCAGCTCCCGCAACATAGAAAGATTAAACAGATGCACTTCCGAGATTATGCCTTCCAAGTGATTGGACCCAAGATACAAACTCTCGAGCTTAGAAAGGCGTCCGATACTTTCTGGTAAGGTCCCAGTCAGTTGATTATCGGACAAATTGAGAACATTAAGATTGAAAAGATTTCCAATATCTTCAGGGATTGATCCATATAATTCATTAGCAGCCAGGTTTAGAGTTTCTACTAAGCTTAAGTTCCTAAGGGATCTAGGAATTCCACCTTCAATTTGATTATAAGACATGTCGAGATATGAGAGGGATGCCATGTTCCTGAAAGCATCAGGAATGGAACCATGCAAATAGTTCCAAGAGAGAACGGACTAAGTCTGATAAGCATACTGGGGTAGGGACAAGGGGTGGGGGGATGGAGCCAGTGAGACAAAGAGAGGTTGGGGGTGGAGTTTTTGCAAGATTTATATAATTCAGGAAGGGTTACGCAACTTTAAAAAATTGACTAACATCTTTTGTCTATTTTTTAACTGAGAGAACTTAATGTATTTCAAATTTCATCTCGCGATACTAGATATGAAAATCCCATAAAAATTGGGGCTAAAAGTGCACAACTCTTATCTGGTAGAATCAAAACTACAGTTTTATCTGAAAATTAAAACAAAAAAACATAGTAGACCACGCGCAATGCGTGTGAATTTTACTAGTAATTTAAAATATTCTAATTATTATGTTGGAAAAGCTATTGAGTTTCTAATGTTAAAAGATTGGTGTTAAAAGTGAACTCATCACTCAAAAAAATAAATGTAGACTCAACTTCTACTAAATGTTTTTTTTCTTTGAAGTGAACTAAACTTTGAAGACCATTGTGTATCGACTTATTTAACCTAATTATAATATTGATCAGGGTAGTCTTGGTCATAACAAAAAAGTTTAGAATCACAAACCATTTTTGAGTTATTTGTGCTTTTATACTAGGAATAAATATTCTAGGGGTTTTCTTCAACTAGCATACGATAATCTTCAACTAGAGATTTATCAATAATTTTCTCTACAAATGAGATGCACTGTGGATATTCTCATAATATTTAGGATAACCAAAATTTTAAAAGTTAAAACTAAAGTTCAAGATAATAGATAAGAAGTTTTTACAGAGCATACGATATTTTCTAAATTCTCTCTTCTTCTTCTTCAGTCCATATCTGCAGAATTAGTCATGGCATTGGTTGGGTCTGGCTTGGGCCTAGACCCAAAGTTTCAGACCCAAAACTTTGGGTCTAGGTCCAGACCCAAACTTGAATATTTAATTTAGATCTAGACCCAAACCCAAAATAAATCTATGCTCAAACCCTAAACCAGACCTACTCAAAACTTTAAAAAAAGCCCAAAATTTCAAAACTCAAACTTATTACAATATATAACTATCTTCCTCGTCAAACCCAGATACCACCAAACACCCATATCCACCCTCTTCACTTCTCAGCCGCCGCCACCCATCGCCGAACCGCCGCTCCGCCACCAGTCGCCGGCAGCCTATCCGCCGCCGCCGCTCTTTCTCCTCCTTTTCCCCACAGCCGTCGCTGCCTCTTCATCTCTCAGGCGCTGCCGCCTCCTTCTAGACCCGCCGCCGCCACTCATTTCTTCTCCTTTCCCCCACCGCCGTCGCTGCCTCTTCCTCTCTCCGGCGCTTAATCTCTCTCTCCTCCCTTAATCTCCGCCGCTTCTTTCTCTCTCTCCTTATCCCGCCGCAGATAAGCAGTCAACGACTTTCACGATGGATCGGTGGATATTGATCGGAGACTGTAACCATATCCAATAATTTCATCTTCTGCCGCTTCTTGTTCTGAAGATATTGCTGGATCCAAGAATGTGTTGAATATCCATTCATACAACAAAATTAGCCGCACATAGTAATTGCGACCACGACTACCACTGGTGTTTCTATTCACTAATAATTATTTCTGTTTCAATATATAAGGTAGTGCTACAGTACTCTACTTTATGTATAGAATTATTATTAAAAGAGAAAATAATTAATACTGAAGTTGAGTTGTGCTTGCTTCCTACTGCTTATTATCAAAGTAGAATTACTGGTAATTCTACAGAGCTACTGCGTTTGGTCATTGACCTTATGGATAATGGACGGTAGCTCGTTATTCAGATTTACATATATATATATATATATATAGAGGATATGGATCAAATACATCCCAATTCATTAGGTAAGATATAAGACCCAATCTACATCATTGATACCATTTGATCCTAAGGTCTAATTTTAACACATTTTTCAGATTTTATAATTATTTTTAATGTTGTCAGGGGCATTTTAGTCATTAAATCATAACAAGCACATGCAATTTTACATGCAGTATCAAATCGAATCCCCCTTTTTACGCGCCATAACCGAATTCATTATTTTCTTTCTATTTTCAGCTCGATCATATCAGCTCGTGTAATCCCAATCAAATCTGTGTATCCAATTTCTACTCGATCAGATCAAATTCATCGCGTGATCAGTTCTCCATTGATACGAGTCTTTTTTCCAGATTAATTCATCATCAAATCAATTAATCATCAAGATCGTTTAATCATAATCGTCAATTCGGCTTCATATTCAGTTTGGCGGTTTATCATCCATTTATAAATAGGTTTTGATTTCATGTTTTATGGCTGAGATGGTTTCAGGTATTGTTAATCATCATCACATCGATTTATGAGTTCCAGCAGTAAGTTGAATACATTTTACAACATCTTATATGATACTATACGGTATCTTATACATTAATATACAGTACATATAATGATATTATACAGTATCATTATTAGCTCATTATTTTCTTTCTATTTTCAGCTTTATCATACCAGCTCGTGTAATCCCAATCAAATCTGTGTATCCAATTTCTACTCGATCAGATCAAAGATCGTTTCATACCAATACGTTTTGTTTATCCAAATTCATCGCGCGATCAGTTCTCCATTGATACGAGTCTTTGTCCCAGATTAGTTCATCAATTAATCATCAAGATTGTTTAATCATAATCATCAATTCGGCTTAATATTCAGTTCGGCGGTTTATCATCCATTTATAAATAGGTTTTGATTTCATGTTTTATTGCTGAGATGGTTTTAGGTATTGTTAATCATCATCACATCGATTTATGAGTTACAGCAGTAAGTTGAATACATTATACAGCATCTTATATGATACTATACAGTATCTTATACATTAATATACAGTAAATATAATGATATTATACAGTATCATTATTAACTCATCATACGTTTATGATAGACTAAATAATCAAACTGTGTACAGTACATATAATGATGTTATACATTATAATTGTATTTAGAACTTATATTTACTGTATACAGTTGATTCTGATGACTTATAATGTATATTATTAACAGGATCAGTAGTGTATTGCAATAATGATGTCGAGAATCAAGGTGTCGGATCTTCTTCATCGTCTAATTCTATATCATCACCGGGTGGTTCAAAATATTGGGAACCAGTGTGTGCTACTGAGTTTAAACCTTGCATTGGTAAGGCATTTAAAAGCTTGAAGTTTGCATTTGAGTTTTACAAAAGTTATGATCGCTTATGTGGTTTTGATGTACGCAAGTGTTCCCAAAAAACTCACAAGGATGGTACAGTCATATCTAAACAATATATATGTAGTCGTTCCGGTGTTTACAAAAATTGTGATGATGTTGGTAGGAAGAAGAAGTGTATGATTGGTCGATGTGATTGTAACGCTAAGATTGTAGTGAGGTTTAGTGCTTCAGAGGGATATGTTATAAAGAACTTTGTTGAGCAGCACAATCACGAGTTGGCGACCGACGAGGGGAAACAGTTTCTGAAAGTTAATCGAAATATTGATCCGTCCCAGATTATGTTCTGCTTAAACGCATCAAAGGTGAATGTTGGCGCCGTTAAATCACATTCATTTCTGAAGAAAATTGCAGGTGGTTTTAATAATGTTGGGTCGACTTCTACAGATTTCAAAAACGCAAAAAGGGATGTGAAGCAATACGTCGGTGAGAACGATGAGGAGATGATTGTTAGGAAATTTATGAATATGAAAAAAGCTTGTGAAGGATTTTTTTTTTTTATTATGCCACAGATGATGACGGTTGTATGAGTAAGCCATAAACACATCTATATCTATATCTATATTTATATATATATATATAGAATATGGATCAAATACATCTCATTACATTAGGTAAGATATAAAATTCAATCTACACCATTGATAGCATTTGATCCCATGGTCTAGATTTAACCCATTTTTTAAATTATATAATTTTTTTTAATAATGGTAGAGGCATTTTAGTTAACAAACGTAACAACCTTCCTCTTCAGACCATCCTCACTACTCGCTTTCTCTCTCCTCTCTCTCTCTCTCTCTATCTCTTCCCCATTATCGCACTATTTTCATCTTCTTTTCTGTTCGTATCTCTCTCTCTCTATTCCCCATTATCGCATTATTTTCATATTCGTATTACTGTAGAGATGAAGATGGTGGGCTGTTGACACCTCTGGAGCGAAATTGAGGTCTTATCTTCTCTTCTCAGTTGCACACAGGAGATCTCTCTTTCTTTCTACACATACATACATACATACCAAAAGAGATGTATCTATAGCGTATTATTGGATTCTCAATTTTCTTTTTGATCTGTAAGTATATACTTTCGCTTGGACATCCTTGAAAAACTCACAGATAAATGGACTAGAAAGGTTCATAAGATATTGTATAATGTGTTATATCATACTGTATAATGTGTTATAACATACTGTATAATGTCTTATAACATGTTGTATAATGACTTATAAGATATTGTATAATTGAATATTTTTAATATGTTATAAATACATACTGTATAATGAATTATAATATATTGTATAATGTGTTATAACATACTGTATAATGACTTAACAAATACTGTATAATTAAATATTTTTAATATGTTATAGTATAATAAGAATGGAGTGATTAATTATAATAAATATATATACATATATATACACGCACATATATCAGATGCTTTATTCAAAGACAAGACCCCAAGCAGGCAAATGGACACAGCCAAGCCTTTTCCAAAAAGTCAACAATATCAAATGCTTATTCCAAAGTCTTTTCCTTCAATTCTCCATTACCGAACCCATACCTCATTACTGTATAGTTGAACATATTTAATATGTTATAAACACATATTTTATAATTTGCTCATATATATCTCCATTTTATACACTCTTGTCATGTGCCACACCACAGGAACACACGAATTCCATCTCATGCATGCCATAGAGTTTCTATAAATAAATGTCAATCTCCAGGATATTAGTTTCTCAATTCGATATATATATATACTATATAACATATTAAAAATATTTAATTATACAGTATGTTATAACACATTATACAGTATCTTATAACCCATTATACAGTATATGATAACACATTATACAGTGTGTGTTTATACATCATGCACACACTGTATGATGCCGAGGCTCTTCATTCTCTCGGGGTTTTCTTTGATTCTTTGTGCTCGACACTCCTCATACTCTCCATTGCCTATTATTGCTTTTTCTTCTTCTTGTTTGTTCTTGTTAGAGTTTTTGGGTCTCCCTGCTATGGATGCTCACCATTGTTGCTGCTCTCTCTCTCTTTCTGTGTAAAGCTCAAATATTTAATTTTTCAAATTTGTTTGAGAGAGAGAGAGAGAGAGAGAGAGAGAGAGAGAAAGCAATAAAAAGAATGATGAATAACGTAAATAAGGGAGATTTTAGGGGAAATTATGTTCCCTTTTTTGCTTCCTTTTTTACTATTATACCCTTTATTCAATTAGAATCAATTTTTTCAGCTTTTTTTTTGCTTCTTTTTTGGATGGTTAGATTTAATGGATCCAATGGTGTAGATTAGGTCTTATATCTTATCTAACATAGGGTGTGTATTCGATCTTGACCCTATATATATATATATATATACTACTATAAAAGTGTGAATTTTCAGATGTTTCTTCCAATTGTGAAAAGACACATATGACCCTTTCTTAATACATCTTTGATATTCTAAATCTAAATTAATTCAAATAGATCCAGATGTTTCTTCCAATTGCGAAAGGAAACATATGACCCTTTTTTAATACATGTTTGATATTCTAAATCTAAATTAATTCAAATAATAATTAATAAGAGTGACCCTTGCTATGCTCCATTAACCTTAAAAGATGGCCGACATATTCTCTATTTCCCTAATCTCTTTAATTGGAGTTATCAATAACCCTTTCTTAATATGCAATTATGTACCGTTTTATTGTAAAGTTAATAGTAATTTATAGAGAAAATCTATATCTATATTTATACTACTATAAAAGTGTGGATCTTTGGATATTTTTTCCAATTGTGAAAAGACATATATGACCCTTTCTTAATACATCTTTGATATTCTAAATCTAAATTAGTTCAAATAGATCCAGATATTTCTTCCAATTGTGGAAAGAAACATATGATCCTTTCTTAATACATCTTTGATATTCTAAATATAAATTAATTCAAATAATAATTAATAAGAGTGACCCTTACTATGCCCCATTAACCGTGAAAGATGGCTGATATATTCTCTTATAAATAACCCTCTTAATATGCAATTATGTACCGTTTTATTGTAAAATTAATAGTAATTTATAGAGAAAATTACTAAAAAACCCCCAAAAATAATCGTTCATATCCAAAAAACTCATGAAAATATTTTTCAATCTCAAAAACCCATTTTATAAACTTTTCATTCCAAAAAAACCCCAAAAGTGAGTATTAACAACTTTTTCGACTAAACTACCCTTCATTTATTAAGCTAATAATTGATCTATTATTTTTTCTTATTCGAACCGTTTTGTTTTAATTCTTTCAAATTGATTAATCATAAAATACGGATTTTATTTTGTAATATTAATTTTTTCAAATATTTGTATATAATTTATTTTGATTTTAATATGGTAATTATCTATAAATTTATGTTTTAAATTTTTTAAAGAGATTAAAAAATCTGAAAATTTAAAAATTAAATCATAATTAGTACCAATTATCAATATAAAATTTTTAAATAAATAAATTTTATTGCAAAACTACAGTTGGTTGATTTTTAATCTAGAAGACTAAGGACAATTAAGTCTATAAATTTGTTAACCCTAAATATTGAGATTTTTGGAATGAAAAGTTGATGGATTGAGTTTTTTGGATTGACAAATATTATCATGGGTTTTTTGATGTAAAAGTTTATTTTAAGGGTTTTTAGTAATTTTTCCTAATTTATAAGAGTAGCCCTTTATGCCTCTAACATTAGTTGTAAAAGATGGCCTCCAGCTCACTCTCTATTTCTTTTTTAATTCAAGAGGAAAAGGAATACCCTACATATCTAGCCCGACAAACCCAGATTGATATATAATTTTGAGCCATAAAGACTCTGTCTAACACCATAAAGGAAGGAAGAGCCTGGCAGCCTGGATTCCAACCCAAGATCTCTCACATAAAGTGGAAGGTGGATACCACTAAAACCAACAGGTCTTGGGTAGCTCACTCTCTATATCTACTAATCTCTTGAATTGAAGTTAATTTTTGCTTTTATTTAACTCTTCCAGTAGGTGTTATTTTTGTTAATAAATTGTTAAACCGGAAGACTTTTAATATACCAATTAAATCAATATTAATAAGAAATTAACTACTTGGCTCTTGTTTACTAAACCTTCTTTCTATAAATTGGTGTAATTAGGCCACGATGACCAAATTTCTAACAAATATACATATTTGTTAGAAATTTCTATATGCATATTTGTTAGAAATTTGGATTAGATACAGTAACGAAGTTTCCAATTAACATCATTTTCATCTTCTCCTTTTCCAGCAATTCTCCAATTGTAATTAACATCTTTTGAACATGTTGATCATCTCTATTTCATCATGCTCTGAGTTTTGTGAAGATAGATGGAATTTTGACACTGGTGGAATTTTGACATTCAATTAACTTTTTCACAATGATAATACCAAATTAACTTAAGATATATTATTGGGATAATGATATTTTTAGTCTCTAAAGTAGACGAAACGTGTCAGGATAGTCCCTAAAGTGGAAAAATTAACAGTACCATCTCTAATGTTTAAATTTTGTTTCACTTAAATCCTTTTTGGACATTTTTACCCTTATGTGTGAACACGCATTATGAATGCCTTTATCGTCTACTTCAGGGACTATAAATTTCTTTATCCCTATATTCTTTTTTAAGTTAATATATAACATTTATCAAGTATATAGATATAACTCTAAAACTTTTATTTCTAACTCAAAGTATGTATTATGCGATCATATATTCATCCATAAGCTATGTCGAATTCTTAAAAAAATATTTAGAAAACAAACTCCTTCATTGACCATAATGTAAACTTCATATTCATGTTCATATTACAATCTCAAGTTGGAGTATATGTGAATTCTTTTTGGCTTTGAAGGTTATATTATAGCAACTAGAATTAGATTGCAACTTATTCTACACCACTTATTATTTCATCTACGTGTTTAATTGTTTAGCATGTGAATATCTTTGTTATTTGACCTTTAGTCTCATGAATTTTACTGAATAATTGAACTTTAAATATACCTAACAATTACATTTGGAAAAAAATAAAAAAGACTTAAGAAAATATTGATATTCGTTTTTGTTGGACTTCATTCATTTGTCAGACACTTCATCACAAGAAGAGCAAAAGCTTGGCTAGGTCATGTACCTATTAAACATAAAAACCTATTCTTGTGACAATTCAAAAATTCTTGCCATTAAAAATTTACAATTAATGACAACTTTAACATTGTCACTTGACATTTTGTTACTATTTTTTTTTTGAGTGTTTGTTTATTGTTAGAATTATGCATTTCACATTCTTTTTACCGCACTATTTCAATTTTGAAAAATTATTTCGCCCCCCCTCAAAAAAAAAAAATGTATAGCTATATCACAACAATCTCGCCCTCCTCAGTAAAATTCCTGACTCTGTTCCTTGTATATTAGTCATAATTATATATCGAATATTCCACTGCAATGAAACAACAATAAAATGTTGGGGATATTCAGTGCGGATAAGTCGTGACTTATTTAGTGATTCATTGTGTGAACTAAAATTGCTACTCTCCCTTTGCGCTTTTATCAAGAGATTATTAAAGAGCGCTCTTACTACGTTTTCAAAGCAAGCAATCAAAATGTTCATGAATTTAGCCTTAAGGCTATGTTTGGTTCAAGGAAAATATGTTGTCTGATATTAGTATTTAATTTCCTCTTCTATTCTCTTTTTCTTTTCATTTTCTTTAGTAACAAAATAATGAAAAATAATTTTTCTTGTGTTTTCTTTTTCTTTCTCTAATAATTTCCTTGAACCAAACAATCCATATATAATGAAAGAAAATAATCTTTGTTTTAATTTGTTGTTTTTTCATCCAATATAAGATTTCATTTCTCAAGCTATAAGATCTTTTTGCCAAAACTACCATCCCCATCAGGGTAATAATGTAACTACTACACGTTTAAACTTTCATTATTTCGACAATCGTCATGCGACAGGGGCTAATCTTACCATCGAGCACTGGACTCATATCACACTAGAAAAACTGATCACACTTTATTAATAAACGACGAAACATATTAGGATATATAGGAGTAGAAACATGTCCAAGATTGAAATCTCCGAAAAACAATAGACATTTCAATATATAGAAAACTTCCAATGACACACTGATACTTGATATCAAAAAGGCTGCAGTATGATTAACTTATGCATCTTTCAGTGTTCCAGCAATGTTGATGATGAATCGATACTTGACATCGGCTTTCTCGAGCCTTTCCATGGCTTGGTTAATGTAATCCATCCCAATTACCTCAACATCTGCTGTTATGTTGTGTTTTGCAGCAAAATCAAGCATTTCTTGTGTTTCCTTCATTCCCCCAATACCGCTCCCAGCCACCATCTTTCTCGCTATTATTACACAACACACCAATCAGCAACAATATATGACTCTGATTAAAAACATAAATGGACATGCACAGCCAGCAACAAACTGCAAGTATAAATGGAAAAAGGGAAATGCTAACAGGGTGTTTCGTTTAAATTACAAGCTCGTTAAAATATATTACAAGATGTTTCACAGCTCATTAGAAGATGGTCTAGAGTATTTGGAGAAATTTTTAGGATATGAGCTCATAAACTGCAAGAATAAGATGATAGAATGTTATAAGCTCCTCCGGTAAGACCAAGCTTATTTTAAGATCTTAACATTTACAAAATTGCCATCATAATTAACATTAAGCTACACAATTTTATTTTATCCAAATACTTCAAGAATTTATTCTTAAACCAAGATCCAACATATTATAAAGCTCCTAAACATTTTATTATAGGAGCTTAATTATAAGTTTGTAACATGTTTTAAACAAGCTTAGCTAAACAGAAAAAGCTAACACCTTCAAAGTTTCACTCTAAGCAACCACTATCTCCACTAATGTAAATGAAACCGAAAGCTGGCGAACAAAAGCTGTGCTAGATGATGATTACCTGAAAGCAAAGGAAAAACATGTAGCTCCAAAGGTTTCGGTATTACACCAAGAATTATAAGTTTGCCATTAGACTTCAAGAGATTAAGCAACGGTTGGATAGGGTGATGAGCAGAAACCGTGTCCAATATCCCATCCATGGTGTTCGCTGCAGCCTGCAAATATTCAATAACGTGAGCACATTTTCAGAAAACGGTATACAGAAGTAAGCTAAAGATAAATTACCATCATCTAATCTTGGTCACTGCCAACCAAAAACGAATCAACACCAAGATTCTTGATAGCTTCCTCTTTCTTATGGGGGGCTGTACTTATCACTGTCACCTTAGCCCCAAAAGCTTTGGCAAATTTCACCGCTACATGGCCCAGCCCACCTAGGCCCACCACACCCAAGTGGATCCCGGGCTTGTCGAGCCTGAAGTATTTCATCGGACTGTAGGTTGTGATCCCAGCACACAGAAGAGGACAACCGGCATCAAGAGGCATATTTTCGGGCCAACAGATTATGAAATGCTCGTCACAGACTATTATATCAGAATAGCCTCCGTAGGTGGGGGTCCCATCGAAATATTTGCTTCTGTATGTAAGAACCATTTTAGGACAATGATTTTCGAGATCATTGGCACAGTTCTCGCATGAACGACAAGATCCCGCCATGCATCCAATGCCAACTTTGTCACCAACCTTCACCTTTGTGACCTTGCTACCCACCTCTGCAACAATGCCAGCAATCTCATGTCTGCGTTGATGAAATGAGTTGTGAAATGATTAATATGTAATTTGTTGAAATGAGTTATCGATCTCAAATGAACAAAAACACAAGAAAACAAAGTTGTTGCTATAAGGAATGACATTTCATTTGTATGTAAGCATTCTTGTTCATGACAGAGATTATTCATCACCAATGTCAGTCCATAATCAACAACAAGAATGAATGAATGAATGAATGATCTTAGAAATAAGAAACATACCCGGGAAGCACAGGGTACGTAACCTTGCCCGTTTCGTTCTTCACGCTGTGAAGGTCCGAGTGGCATACACCACAGTACAAAATCTTCAACTTCACATTTTTTTCCACAGTTTCCCTTCAAATTACAATCAAGAATTTGACAAAAAAAAAAAAAAAGAAGCGAAAGTTAGCCACGCACTTTAACAATACTAGTAATTAATACAATTTGTAACAGTATTGAAATCCTAATTACCAAATTCATCTCTTTAAAATAATACTCCATAAAATTGAAAACGGCAATCTTGAAATACTATATAAAATCCTTTTCGCAATACTTATAATCGAATCAAACAGTACAATACAAAGTACAATTGAAAAACTTCTTTATCAAATTAAATAGCATCCGATTAAAAAAATTAAGCAAGAAAAATAGAACAAAAAGAAAGAAAAAAAATAGAATCAGCAGCAAATGTATAATATAATACCTTCTGGAGAAGTGAAAGGGGGCAAGAACGCCAGAATTATCTCTAGCAGCCCATCCGAAGGCCTTGACGGGGTGCTCTTCTTCCGGTGCTTTCACCATTTTCACTACTCTTCACCTTAATTAGTGATAACTGAAAGTAGCCACTAAAAATCCCAACAGTGAGTGTGTGAGAGTATTTTAAACACTCGTCTGGCTATACGTATATGTGTATGTGTGTGTATATATATACACATAGGGGGAGATTTTTCCCGGGTGAAACGTCATGAGTGAGAGGAAGGGGTAAAATTGGAATATTATATAACAATATTTTTGCAGTTGAGGGACTAATGTGGAACTCAAAAAATTGAACCTTAAAAAATGACGTGTGTGACAAGTTTTTTGGCCAAAATTGGTCAGAAGGACCACTTTAAAACAAATAGGTGAGTTGTGGGACTCAATCGATGCAATTGGAAGTAGAGGGATTAAAGTGATTCTAAATATAAAGTTGTAAGATTAAAAGTGACATTTCGCCCATAATATTATAAAATATAAATTCAGCTAAGGAAAAAACTCAAGCTGGAAAGTGAACAAGTTTAATTAACAGACTTGAGTTGAGGGATCCGATATCTCAAATGCCTCGAGTCGATTAGAGCATAATATTATTTCATAATGTATGATTTTAATCCAGTTAAATATAAATCAAATTTAAGTCATATTTAACTTCTTACCAATTGAACCGCTCGTTAAGGATTATCCAACAAAAATGGAATCAAACTTCTTCTTTGTTGTTCACTTGTGTTTAAAAGCCAAATTCAAATGGATTTTCAACTATCCATCTCAAACCGAACTTCAAGAAGTATAATTTTCCTTTTCAATCCTAATGCCATCTATCAAGAAGTATAAATTCTTTTTCAATCCCCATGCTATCTTTATGTAAAAATGGAATAATTACATTTTCATCCCTAAGCATGTCGTCAAAAACATATTTGATCCCTCATATTGAAGACTCGATATATTTGGTCCCTCAACTTACAAATTGTGTGCAAATGTATTCCATGCAGTCAATTTACCCTTTACAACTAACGAAAGTGCCCACGTGTCGCGCACGTGAGCTGCTGTATGGTGTTAAATTTATTTGCTTATTTATTATGCTAATATTTAAATTAGTTTTTATTTATTTATTTTCTATTTTCTATTTTTTATTTTAATTAATTTTATTATTTAAAATAATATTTAACTTTCTATTTTAATATTAATATTTTAATCAATTTTTTTATATTAATTTTTTTATTTTAGTTAATTTTATTTGGGAAAATGGCACTTTTCGTCCCTCATGTGGAGCAAATGTGGCACTTTAGTCCCTCAAGTAGAAAATGTGGCACTTAAGTCCCTCATGTGGTAAATTTGTACCACTTATGTCCTTTTATTCAATTTTGGGTCATTTATTTCCAGCTAAGCTTGCATGTGATCCCCACATGCGATTTACCAGTGGTAAATATGTCCTTACAGCCTATTATCTCAGCCCAAAACTAATTTTGTCAATTTGGTCCTTCAAAAGGGCGTGAAAAAGTGTTGTTCATTCCTGCCTGGTTCTCTGCCATTAATTGTTAATGGCAGAGGCTTCTCTGCCATTCCCATTTTTGTCCCACAAAGGAGCTGCTTCCCTGCCTTGTCCCAAAAATGGCCGGAAACATGTGCTATTATATGCGACTCGTCAAGATTAAGTGCTCCTGGACCGATGCAAATCCAGGAAGGAGGTTTTATGCTTGTAAACTACACCAAGTTTCAGTCATTAAGCTGGCGAATTTGCTTTTGAATGAAATAAATAAAACATATTAATTTATACATGAATATATTGGGTTGCAGAATGCAGGAGTTTGTGAATTTTTTGTTTGGTTGGGTCCACCAATTTGTGAGCGCTCAAGAAATGTGATTCCCGGACTTTTCATGTTCGTAGATAGGCTACAAGCTGAGTTGGAAAATGCCCGTTGAAGGGAGAAACGAGAGAGACGAGCATGGATGGATCTGTTGATATATTGGGTCGTTTTTCTCTTAATTGCTTTAGTAAATTCGGGTTTAATCTTGTGAATTTTTTTATGGTAACCAAACCCCCTCTTCAACCGTCTGTAATTTGGAAATAAAAAAATTATTTTAACCATTGTTTAGTTTTGGGTTGAGATAGTAGGTTGTAAGGACATATTTACCCCTGGTAAATGGCATGTGGGGATCACGTGCAAGGCTAGCCGGAAATAAATGGCTGAAAATTAGATAAAAGGACATAAGTGGTACAATTTACCACATGAGGGACTTAAGTGCCACATTTTCTACTTGAGGGACTTGAGTGCCACATTTGCTCCACATGAAGGACCAAAAGTGTCATTTTCCCATTTTATTATTTAAAATAATATTTAACTTATTTATTTTTGAAATATTTTTTAATTTTTTAACATTAAATTTTTAGTTACTTTTATATCATTTTATTTGTTTATTATTTGTACAATCTTTTTATTTTTGGTTAATTTTATTATTTAAAATAATTTAACTTTTTAAGTATTATAAATAATTTTTTTTACTTTTTTATTTTTATTAATTTTTTAATAAGATTTTATTATTTTTTATTTTTTATTAAATTTTAATTAACATCTTCATTTTAATTTTATGTTTATCCAATCTCCACGTGGCTTATTGAGATTGCTTTGATCCAGAATAAGGCTAAGAAGAGGCTAATTTGACCACCTTCAAAATTGAAAATCCTCAAATTGAAAAACCTAATCAAACCCTAATTTTGATTTTTGGGGGGGTTCCGTTAATTTAGACGAAAAGTTAACAGTATGGACTATATTTGTGTATATTTTGTAAAATGAGGGACCAAATGTGTTGAGAATGTAACATAAGGGAACAAATGTTTTTCGACGACAAGTTTAGGGGCGAAAAACGTAATTATCCCAACCAAAAACCAAGGTTTACATCTAAAATACACAACCACAAATCACCCGTGCGCATCTCATCTGTTATAGTAAGTTGCTCTAAGCTTCTAAGTGCAGTATCTTGTATGAATGTACTTTCTCTTCCTGGATCTATTTCTATTATTAAGATTCAAATAAAACTAGTAAAGTTTTTTTTTGGGTGAAAGTAATACTTTATACCAACTCAGCAATATTCTTTACAACCAAAGACTCAAGATACTACTACAATGAGTATCTCAAGTACACAGAAGTTTCGACTGAGCTTTGCAATAAACAAAAGAAAACAGAAGCTGACTACCAACTACTCCTGCACATGCAATAAAGTATTTATGTATATTGTATTTCTATGACTCAATCGTCTATGCAAACTATCACTAAATCGCATAACCAACTCCGATTTCAGCTGTGTATAAACAATATCCACATCCTGCTCTTTTGGCGTAAATATCCTCTTGTTCCTTTCTTCCCAAGCTCTATAAATCACCCCTGCCATACCAGCCCTGATAACTCTCTTTCGAAATTCCCATGTCCTAAAAGCAAACTGTAACCATCTAGTCCATCTGACAAACTTCAAGGGATACCTCTGAACATTCAACCAATCCATTACCTTGCCCAACAATTGCTGAACCCAATTACATTGAAAATAAAGATGTTCAACAGTTTCAATATCCAAACCACACAACACACAGTTCTTATCATTTAGTGTAATAAACTTGCTTAACCTCTCCCGTGTAAGTAATCTATGATGCACAGCCAACCAAACAATAAACGAGTGTTTTGGTATATTGAAGTTATTCCAGATTAAGCATGCAGACCTGAATATAGGGGAGTCTCCTGTGAGCCACTCATAGCCACTTTGCACAGTGTATTTGTTTGCTTGATTTTGTTCCCATACATTGCTCACATATCCATTCCTCAAGAGCCTTTTAACTTTATCCAACCTCCTCCAAGCCCAGCTACAGTCTTGTGGGGCTGAGTAGTCCCAAAAATCTATACCCTTTAAGTACACTGCTCCAACCCATTTAACCCAAAGTGTGTCCTTTTTCTGAGAGAGAGTCCATACATGCTTACCTACAGAAGCAATATTCCACAGTTTACAAAATTTGAAGTTCAAGCCTCCTTGTCTCTTTTTCTTGCATATAATATCCCAACTTATAAGAGCTATTTTAGGCTGCCCTTCTCTTTTACCCCACAAGAAATCCCTACATTTACTTTCCACCAGTTTCATAACTGATTGAGGGAGAATAAACACTGTGGTCCAATAGGTGTATAAAGTAAACAGGACAGAGTTAATAAGCTGGGCTCTGCAGGCATAAGAAAGATGCCTTGAAGCCCATCTTGCCAATCTGCTCGTGATTCTTTCCACCAAACTAAAGCAATCAATTTTTGACCATTTGATACGCGAGAGTGGCACTCCTAAGTATCTTAAAGGAAAGGAAAACTAGTTAGATTGACAATTTAAAGCTTTGTTGCTGCTGAGACACCTCTTACATATATATTGGATTTGCCCTGGTTTGCAAACAGACCAGTGGTATACGAAAATCTCTGAAAGGCCTCCCACATAATCTGCACTGACCTCTTATTTGCTTTGCAGAATAACATTAAGTCATCTGCAAAGCAAATATTAGTTAATTCCAATTGTTTACAAGCGGGGTGATATCTGAAGTCAGTATTCTGAGTTGCAACCTTCAATTTTCTAGTCAAGTACTCCATGACCAACACAAACAATAGCGGGGACATTGGATCCCCCTGCCTCAACCCTCTTTTACCACAAAAAAACCCATGACTCTCTCCATTCTAAACCACTGAAAAAGAGACTGTTTGGACACACTCCATAACCCAATCTGTGAATTTTTGAGGAATTCGCAGCCCATCCAACATAGCCTTTAGAAAGCTCCATTCAACAGAATCATAAGCTTTCTTAATGTCAATCTTCATTAAGCACCTGGGGGACACGTTTTGCCTATTGTATAACCTGATAAGTTCTTGGCTAATCAATACATTATCCACTATCACCCTTCCTTTGACAAACACACCTTGATTCTCATTCACCAAATGAGGGAGCACCAGCGCCAATCTCTTTGCAAGCAGCTTAGAGATGCATTTATATATTGTATTACAACAGGCTATAGGTCTATACTCAGCTGCCATTGTTAGGTTATCCACCTTAGGTATAAGTGAACTTTATTTCCTAAGGTTTTTATTTCATTAATTTTAGCGGGATCATTTTTCTGTTTGCTTTGCCAAATAGATAAAGCTGTAGGTTCTAAGCATGTTTCTAAAAAGTTAATCTGCCTTTTTAGCTATTTTCCAATGTCTTACTACACATTGTTCCCATATATTTACCTCTTCTGGCCACATTTACAGGCTTCCTACTTCAATTACTAACATGTTTCCACTCATGGTTCTTCCTATGATTACCTTAATCCTATATATTTATTTGGCTGGGTTGATCCAAATTCATATGTTGGGTTTTTCCATTATGGTCTTCCACTCATTTTTACATTTCTAGCTGGAACTTCACTATAATCTGGTTTTACTCTACTTCTTTTTCCTGGATTACTACTTGTACTTGCTTGACTATCGGCCATAAAGGCAATTTCATTACTATTTTTTTCTTTAAAGAATTTTCCAAGTTGTACCTTCCTAAGCATATATCGTCCACTAAATCAATATTATAATGTTGTTTAAATATTTCTTCAGCTGATTCTAGATTTATATCTAAATTGATTCCTTCGAAATACATTTCATCTACTAATTCTCTTAAATTATTTATCTCGAATTTTTTGTTAATATTTATTTTATATTTTTTGGTCTATAATCATTTTTAAGCTGACTTTCCAATTGTGTAATCTCTTCATCTATTTCTTCCATATCTTCTTCTTCTTCTTCGCTTTCTATGTCAGATACTATTTTTCAATTTGCGAATCTACTAGTCATTCTTCCTTCTTCTTCTTCTTCTTCTTCTTCTATAATATTCATATAACTTGTTTCAGTTTCACTATCAGTTGCTTCTTCTAGATCTTCTAAATTTTCCTTGGGATCTTGCTTTTGGTAATTAAGAAATCTAATAGAAGTTTGACCTTTACTATTTGTATACATTACGCTTTCTCCTGGAATCTTAACTATATCCTTTTCTTCTAAATGTTTGGTTAATTCCCATTTTTCTCCATTTAAATCGCTATTATCTATATTTAAGTGTTTAATCATTTTCACTCCTACTGAGACTAATCCGTCTATTATTCCATCTATGTTAATTTTATATTGAGGAAAACTATTATTAGTTACTCTTCCTAAAAATGCTATAGAAACTACTAAATTATTACCATGTACGTTTCATATCCTTTAGTTTTTAATCCTATAATGATTTTATTAATATCTTTAATACTTTTCATCATATTTGGAGCTACATAAAATATTCCTATATTATTATTCATATCTATCTCCATACTAGCGAATACAGCTCTTTTAGCATCTGACCAACTTTTGTCTAATAATAAAAGTAAAACTTTTCAACCAGTTCCTTTCCTAGTTAACCATTTATTCCTACAATAATTAATCCTAAATATATATACTTTTTGCTTTAACTCTTTTAGTTGCTTTAAACATTCTTGACTAACTAAGCTTATATTTTCAACATTTGTTGTAACTTTTATTATTTCTCTAAATTTTTTAATTAAATGTGTGTTAAAATCCATTTTTCCTACTTTGTATAATGTCTTAGGTTTTAACTTATCTATTCCTCTATTGTTGTACAAATTTAGATTTTCTTCTATATCTATAATCTCTTCTAATTCTACTTCTCTAGCTGAGGTTTGGCCTCCTGATCATTTGAATATTCTTTTAGTGAAAGTACTACATATTTTTCCTTCTTCTTTTTCTTTACCTCTTGATTCACTTATAGTTCTACTAGTACCACTAAATGATCTCAACATTTTTACCAATATATATATTTTTTAGGTTTTTTTTAGGTTTTTCAGATTTGTCTAGTGCTAGATTTACTAATTTTTCTTCTAAATTATCTTGTAAATCTCTTTTAATTACTTGAGATACTGTGTCTATTTTAGTACTTAACTTTTCTATTTTATTTTCTAATTTGTCTACCTTTTCCAATATTTGTAAAATTAAAGAGAATTGAATATTCCAAAGTTTAGGATATAATTTATCTGAATTACTATTTCCTTGGTAGGTATAGTAAATCCTGATTCTGTACTTAAATAAGTATTTGCTAATTCAATTGCCTCATTATATTCTAATTTATGTTCTAGATTGTTCATCCACTAATTATTCGCTCTATATTCTTCGAAGTTTTATTAGTCTCTAAAATTTGTGCTTCAAATTTATTTATTTTCTCTATTACTTATGACTTAGGGCTTTCTTTGTTTTGATTTCTATTTGTTTTAGTTTATTGCTTTTCAAATTATATTTTAACTCTATTACCTCGTCGTTAGTAGGAAAAAGCTTATTATATTTTTTTAACTATTTTTAAAGTTTCCTCAGACTGTTGTTTAATATAATCTAAGTTAATATTTTCACCTCTTTTTATTATTTCTCTATTTATTAAAATGGCTTCTTTTAATGACCCTAAGGTTTTATAAAATTTTGTATTTTCTAATTCTAAGTTCGACGCCAGTGATATAAGTAAATCCGTTAAAATAGTTAAGTGTTTATGTTCCGAACGTAAATTGTGCTTTAAACTTGAATCAATTCTACAAATAAATTTATGTTTATCCAAGGAGATTATGGATCTATCGGCTAAACAATATTCAAGATCTAAATATTCTAATCTTTTAAAATTAGAAGGATCTATTTTAATAAAAGGCTGCTATTAATATATTCAAGATTAAAAGGTATTTAATATAGTTTTGGCGATCTCGTAATCTAGGTGGTAAGTTAAGATAAGTATTAACCCAATTATCTCTCCTAATTATTAATTGATTTCGTAGTTCTAGTATTAAATCCGGATTATTATAGTTTAAATTTTTTAAGGTATTAAGACAATCGATAAAAGAGTTCAAAATATGAGGGGGGAATTGGCATGTAAGCAATTTACCTAAATAATCAAGGATTTAAGCAAAATTATAAAAGTGGGTTGGGATTCTTTTTTTTTTTAAAATATGTATAATTACTCTAATGAGTTTAAAATTTTACTAAAGAAAACAAAGGACCACATTGAATAAACAATTAATTTATGTACCAAGATGAAAACTTGACTTTGCCATATGTCATTTTCTCCATGGTTTTGGGCATTTTGACCGGGTCAAAAGTAGTGGCTTGTGCTAGTTCCTTAAATGTTATGCACCATTATGCTATATGCTTAATTCTCTATGCAAAATATGGCAATTTACTTAATTTTCCCCCCACCCCCACCCTGAATCTATGACGCCACCGCCACCGGTGCCATCGCCGCCATCGCCACCTCCAAAAGTTCGAGCAAATCTCTCCACAAACACCGCCACCTCCAACAACTTGACACCCCCCAAAACTCAACTCCCAAACCCCTAATCACCATGGCAACTGAAAAACCTCGCCGACGACGACGGAGGGCGATGACGGAGGCTATGGTGGTGGGGGAGACGACGGGATTGGATGGGTAGAGGGGGCCCGACGGGATGGGGGGTTAGGATGTAAGAAGATGGTTTTGGAAGCGCCGGCGATGGAGATGGGTCGAGCTTTGGAGAGGTTTTTGAAGTTGCCGGCGATGGAGGTGGTGGGGCAGCGTCGCGGTGGGGGGTGATGGTGATGTTGCAAAGAAGACGACCTGGTCGTCTTCCTTCTTTTTCGTTTTTTTTTTATTTTTTTGTTTTTTATTTATTTAATTAATATTTGAATTTCTTTTTTAATTTTCTTTTTTTGTAATTTTAGACCAAACGGCACGTGTGACTCAATCGTCATTTTCCGTCCATTTTTTAATGTTTGGGACCAAAAGTGTCACTTTTTCACTCATATGAGACTAAAAGTGTCAAAAAAAGTCATATGCGACTAAAAGTGTTTGGGGCCAACTCCTACGGGACCAAAAGTGTAATTTCTCTTGGTCTTTAATTCTCGGTCTTCATCTACCTTGTTGTTTTCGCATTTGGCACTCTCATGTAATGATCATTGCTACTAGTTGAAATTTCATCATTTTCTATGGTTCGTTTTCTATGTCTACCTAGAAGTGTCAAATATGGATCTTGCTTGTGGAATTAGTGGAAATAAATTTTAATTTTGAATCGATATACTAGTTGGTTTTGATTTGCTTTTCGTCGAAATATCACCATTTTTTGTTGTTCCTTCTTTATGCATATCGGGTAGAAGTGTAAAGTCTCGATTTTGCTTGTGAAATTAGTGGAAAATAAATTTTAATTTTCAACTTATATATTAATTAGTTTTGAATTGCTTTTAGTTGATACGTGCGGTCGTAAATATATTTCTTTAGAAATTCGGACCATGGAATTAAGATGAATTACACGTAAACAACTATTCCTTCACTGCCGGCTATGTTAGAGTATTGTATTAGAGTCGAGACAAATTTCCTTTTCCTCTCAAGTCTGAAGTATGGCTCACTCATGCATGATGGATATTTTCATATTTCCATTAAGTAATTAATTAACTGGGCCTGAACGAGTAGAAGTGATTGGCTGACTCGGTAATATTTTCTTGGGTTGAACGAGTAGAAGTAATCCCCATTCGTTGTTTAGATTCAACGTTTCATGGTCATTGTGTTGCCAGTCAGATAGTCTTGATTAGATGCAGTTCATTATGAGTTTTGGGTGACATAAACAATTAAGTCTAACCTGCAATAGGTGAAAGCTCTTCAAAAAGTTTAATAACAGTATAAAAACTTCACTACTTGTACCATTATGCATTGAGATATGTTTCATAAAAGTAATACTACAAAAAATTTAATTTTTGCCCATGTCACTTAGCCATGGTGAAAAGCATATATATTTGCCCTGGTCAAAACTGATTGACCACGGCTTCGCCTCGGCTTTAGCCGTGGTATCTGCATACATAGACAAAACATTGCTCCTGGTTTATAGTCATTGTCAATGTTTAGTTCATTAGAAACACTACTACAGAAATGACCTATAGCAGCGGTTTTTTTGGGCCTATTACAGCGGTTTTGAACCGCTGCCATAGGTACCGCTACCATAGGTCAAAACCCTATGGCAGCGGCTCCGGAACCGCTGTCATAGGTCACCCTATGACAGCGGTTCTATAGAAACCGCTGCAGTAGTGTGACCCTATGGCAGCGGTTTCGGCAGAACCGCTGTCATAGGGTCATTTATTTAAAAAAAAAAATTAAATTGGACCCTATGGCAGCGGTTCCGGCTGAACCGCTGTCATAGGGTGGTATATTTATTTTTTTTTAATTTTATTTTATCGTTTATAATGTTGCCATGTCGGAATGACACGAAATTCGCACGGTCATAGCGAAACGGCATTCTGAACAAAACGCAAGCTTGTGTCTTGCGCTCTCGTGATTTTAGCCATCCGAGATCGTTTAAGGCCTCAAATACGCGTTTTATTACATAAATACGTATTTTTGTAATAAAACACGTATTTGAGGCCTTAAACGATCTCGGATGGCTAAAATCACAAGAGCGCAAGACAAAGTCTTGCGTTTTGTTCAGAATGCCGTTTCTCTATGACCTTGTGAATTTCGTGTCATTCCAACACCGCAAAATTTCAACCGAGAAATATTTTCATAAATACACAAATATACGTACACCCACACATACACAAATATACATACACCCATCAACATATACACAAATATACATACACCCATCAACATATACACAAATATACATACACCCATCCACATATATACATACACAAATATACACACACCCACACATACACAAATACACCCATTAACATATACACATATATGCATACACCCATGAACATATACACAAATATACATACACCCATCCACATATATACATACACAAATATTCATACACAAATATACATACACATACACCCACATATACACAAATATAAATACACCCACACATACACAAATATACATACACCCACACATATATGCATACACCCACATATACATACATCTATATATACTCTATGTGTGTGTGTGTATATATATTTATCTAAAAAAAATACCAAAACTAAATGGAAGAAGGCGGCGGCGGCGGAGGTGGGCGGCGTCGGCGTCGGCGGCAGAGGCGGAGGTGGGCGTCGGCGGTGGTGGTGGTGGTGAGAGAGTTGAGAGAGAGAGAGAGAGAGAGAGAGAGAGAGAGTGAAAGAGTGAGAGTGAGAGTGAGAGAGAGGGGGGGCCGGTTTGAAATAAACCCGCCCAAATTTTGAACTTTTGGCAGCGGTTTTGTTCAAAATTTTTTTTTTTTTGACAACTTTTGGCAGCGGTTCGGGCAGAACCGCTGCCAAAAGTCCAATTTTTTTTTTTTTTTTTGACACCTATGACAGCGGTTCGGCTCGAACCGCTATCATAGGTCCGAACCGAGTACCCCCTATTACAGCAGTTTTCAAAACCGCTGTCATAGGTGCGCTGTAATAGGACTTTTTTGTGGTAGTGAAAGCAGCATATGGTGAGGCTTACACAAAAAATGACAGACAAACAACAAAATCAAAGCCACAAGATGTCGTTTATAATAACTGTAGTACATGGACACAAATGTAACTGAAGATAAATGAAACAGCGAACAGAAGTTCGCATATTCAAAAAGTTTACATTGAAATATAAAATCATATATCTCCAGAATAATCTAGTACACTGGAGTGGAGACCCATCGAACTTTTGAATCTTAAGGATATAAGGAGAAGCGAAGCGTATCCTGACCAGTAGTTATTTTTTTAGTATAGCCACTCATGAATACTATCACATCACACCTTAAAGAATGTGTGCCTCCATGATTTCTTGAACAATAGAAAGCCACAGGTTCCCCAAAATCCAAAGACAAAACCAAGCACCAAGGTGGTGTAAAACCCTGTGGTTATCAAAGTGTCCTCCACATCATGGTCTCCGATTTTCTCTGGATTCAGTATCACTTCATCTCCTGGGCAAGTACCAGTCACCGGTTTCCCACAAAGTCCTGAATTACCTTTGTATGCTGAAACACCAAAGGACTGTAACTGTGTGCTAGATGGAATTCTTCCTACTAAATTATTGTATGACAAATCCAAGACCCCGATATAAGTTAGCTGAGAGAGGCTCTTAGAAATACCCCCAGAGAGTTTGTTTCTGGACAAATCAAGAAAATCTAATAAATGAAGTCGACCAACTTGTGGAGAAATTGATCCAGTTATGAAGTTTCTTGAAAGATTGAGCCCAACAAGTCCTACTAGACTTGTAATCTCATTTGGGATTCCTCCAGTTAAGTGATTGCTTGAAAGATCAATGGTTTTCACCAGTTTAAGAGTACTTTTGTACTCAGACTTCACTCCTTTCCACATTATAAAGGCACTGTCATCACGTTCCCAATAATGATAGGGGTCATTGTCAAAAGCCATAGTATATGAGATGGTGAGGGTTGTTGCTAAACTTCCCTCTTGAGCCATAGCAGTAAGATTGTTTAAGCATTTCGGTATGGTTCCATTTATCTTGTTCAAAGAGAGGTCGAGTACTTGAAGCAGTGTCTTGTAGCATACGCTTGAAGGTATTTCACCATATAACTCATTGGATGTCAGGCTTAAAACAACCAAGTCTGACCAGTTATCTCCTATCCATGCTGGTACACTACCAGACAACTTATTTTTTCCGAGATAACACACAAAAATAATAAGGAATCCTATCACTTAAAACTTGACCTAGCCGTCCATCACCATTCAAAGAGGGAGTTTTTGGAGATCTTTGGAAGGTTCATTTCACGTGGATCTTTAGAGACAGGGGCTCAAGGAGCTGCTGTTACGCGAAATCAAATTACGAAATCGAAAAGGTAAATCAATTTCATTTGATTTTTGAAAAACTATTAAAATCATCGAATTCCGTTAAAGTGATCCACTTTTAGGAATCCAATTTTTTTTTATTCCACTGCGTTTTTACTCCGATGGATTCCTAACAGAAAGTAAGGCCCACCCAACAACTGAAAAGAATAGGTCGTAGAAGCGAGCTGCTGGATCTGAAATGGCAGTGGATCCAAGGATGTCAAGTGTGTTCTATGCAGGTTGAAAATTTGAAGGCCTGGAATAAAAGGCCTTCTGCTAACGCAGAGCGGTATGGTGGGCCATAAAGGTGCTGGGCTGATAGGGATTATATTGCTAATGAATAGGAAGCCTAGAAGTGACTCTAGCTTCATTGAGTTGTTACTTAGAGTTGGGAACAGTGAGGAACCAACAATAAAATTTCATATGAGATGATTATTGAGTATAACAATGAACAAGAACCAATAAACCATCTTATTACGACTATTTTTCTATATTTGAGAAAAAAATTCACTCAGCTGATTACATGAATAATGGGATTGATAGTTAAGAATGAGCATGCTGACAAATTGAAGTTCCTAACAAGAATACAACTCAGTCTATTATAGATCACTGAGCCTACAAACATCAAATGATGTCAGCTTTCTCATCCCACTTAATAGAAAAGCAGAATCACAAAGGGCAAGCTTAGTGTCATAGAGAATACAATTGAAATAGTGCAACCACAAACTAAGGAGAAAGGAAAAAAAAACTATCAGGAGAAGGATGAATGCAAGTGGAACTCTTTAATAAGTATCTATACTAGGGGAACTTCAAAATAAACTCACCACCGATTATGAAGGAAATATGCAAAGAAGACAAAGTAGCTGCCCACGAACAATAAGGAACGAGACATAAACAATATAATTTCAAGTGATGATGAAGAGAAATTGAGCAATTTGAGAAAGAAATATAAAAATAAGTTCGTGAAGTAAAGTAAAAACAAGGTTACAACGTCTGTCAAGATCGAATAAGAAAAGGGCCAATTAGACCTTCATATAATATTAAATCTTATTATTCGTACTTCATGCTATTTGTCATTTCAATTTTTTTTATTGTATGTCATTTTAATTTATTTATGATCTATCACTGAGATTCTCAATTTTCTTGTTTACATCATTTAAATTATGTTTGTTTACGTAACTTGAATTAGGAGAAGAAAAGAAAATATAGTTAACATGTTAATCATTTACGAAAGCAATGAAAGATGTGGTGCATCCTCTTGCAATTATAGGCTTGAGCAACCAAATTGGCTTTGAGATGATTTACAACTTATTCATATGAAACATTTTATTGTATATTTCTTAATAAGATGCTACGTCCTTTATTCATATTTGTTGTACATATTATTATTCCTATTTATTTAATTTTTACAATTATTTTACTAGAATAACACAAACACGTGCAACGCATGTGCTAATTACTAGTTTAATAAACGAGGACACAAATTAGGATAGGAGTAGAAACATATCCAAGATTGAAATCTTCAAAGACAAAAGACAATTAGATCTATAATCTATCTGTATTACTTTATAACGTAACCTAAAAGTATATATGATATGAGATTATTTAGATTTTTTAATATTTTGTTAAGACTAAAATTAGGGATGATAATGAATCCGGGTAGAGCGAGTACTCACTCCGAACCCACCCCGTTCGGGGTCGGGGAACGGGGAGGGTATGAGTCCCAATTGAATGGAGCTAGGTTCGAGTCCAACTATCAAATTCAAGACCCGATCAGGTTCGGGACGGGTAATGAGTCCAACAGATACTGGTTACAGACCCGAACTCGTCCTGGTTATTAATATATTATTTTTTTATTTTATATATCTAGTTATTATTTAATATTATAAGTATTAATAAATTGTAAATAAAGTATTCCTTAAAATATGAGAGAAAGACAAAAAGTACTCTTTCCAAATAGCACCTTAGCTGGCTGTTATTAAATAAATAAAAAAAAAGGCAAATGCAATTTCTCATTCCTCCCCTAATGGCAAATCCTCATTTCACTTGTATTTTTTAATGTGTTTACATTAATTTTGATGTTATTTTATTTATATTGAATGTGTTTGTGTGAACAGGATAAACCAAAAAAATAGCCAGAAATCTGTCAGGTCTATCAAGTAGAACTCGGACTCTCCGGGTACCTGGCATGACGGGGTGGGGCAGGGTGAGGCCGGGTTATGACCAGTGAGTCAAGATACTAAAAATGCTTGACAAAGCGGGTCTCAAGTCCTGCAATACCCGACTCATACCCACCACGTTGTTCCCTAACTAAAATAACCCTGTAGTAATAGATTACTATTATCCTCAAAATAATTATTATTGTTTTCAAATGAATATGCATGAACTTGAAATTAATAGTAAACAAGTTCATTTGTCAATGTATATTAATATGAATGGTTCACAAGAACGTGAAAGAGTCAAATGGCGTATAATTTCCTTTTGCCTTGCTGCAAATTCCATTCAATTGTTGTCACCAGATAATCAAATTACTGCAAACACTATCACGTAGGCAGCGTATGATTTTATCTTGGCCTCTAATTCTTGATCTTAAGCTACCTTGTTGTTTTCGCATTTGGCACTCTCATGTAATGATCATTGCTTTTAGTTGAAATATCATCATTTTCTGTTGTTCGTTTTCTATGTCTACGCTGTAGAAGTGTAAAACATGGATCTTGCTTGATGGAATCAGTGGAAATAAATTTTTATTTTGAATCGATATACTATTTGGTTTTGAATTGCTTTTAGTCGAAATATCTTCATTCTTTGTTGTTCCTTCTTTATCATGGTTATGGAATTAGTGGAAAATAAATTTGAATTTTGAACTGATATACTATTTGGATTTTTTGGAACTCGCAGGATAAATCTATGTAGGGGTAAGACCCCCCATCCCCTTCTCCTGGGTTTCGAACCCGGGTGGGTTCTCACGGCGAATGCCTTGTGAACCACTAGACCACACCCCTTTACTTTATACTACTTGGTTTTGATCTGCTTTTAGTTGATATGTGCCGTCGTATATATATTTTTCAAGAAATTCAGACCATGGAATTAAGATGACTTACACCCAAACTCCTCCTCCTTCACTACCGTCTGTTTTAGAGTATTGCATTACATTCAAAACTAATTTCCTTTTCCTCTCAAATCTGAAGTATGGCTCATTCATGCATGATGGATATTTTCATATTTCCATTAAGTAATTAATTAACTGGGACTGAACGAGTAGAAGTGATTGGCTAACTTGGTAATATTTTCTTGGGTTGAACGAGTAGAAGTAATCCCTATTCGTTGTTTAGATGCAACGTTTCATGGTTATTGTGTCGCCAGTCAGATAGTCTTGATTAGATGCAGTTCTTTATGAGTTTTGGGTGACGTAAGCAATTGAGTCTAACCCGCAATAGGTGAAAGCTCTTCAAAAAGTTTAATAACAGTATAAAAACTTCACTACTTGTACCATTATGCATTGCGATATGTTTCATAAAAGTAACTCTACAAAAAATTTAATTTTTGCCTATGTCAATTAGCCATGGTGAAAAGCATATTTGCCATGGTCAAAACTGATTGACCACGGCTTCGCCTCGCCTTTAGCTGTGGTATTTGCACGCATAGTATTGTAAATATTGTATTTTTGGTATATATTTTGTATCCTAGTTTGTTTAGGTTTCTGTTAGGGTTTTCCTTCATTGTATATATTGACCTCTTGTACGCCTCTTTTTGCTTAATGAGAAAAATACATTTCTCCCATGCCTCTGTGTTTTCTACATGGTACCAGAGCAGGTTCGATCCAAAGCCTAAATCTTCCGCTGCTTATCACTTGAATACCATCGACATCCCCTCCTTCGATCATGACGGAGAAGAAAGGTGTAGAGATGACGTCGCCTTTCTACTTGTCTCCGTCCGACAACTCGGGAGCCGTGATAACATCGTGTGTATTGAATGGTGAGAACTTTGATATGTGGGAGAAGGCGATGATAAACGCCTTGAGAGCCAAGAATAAACTGGGATTCATTGATGGTACCGTAACGAAACCGAAAGATGATTCAGCCGAGTTGAACAATTGGGGAGCATGCAATTCCATGCTGATTTTTTGGATATTCAATCCATTGACAAGTCCATTCAGCCTAATGTTGCGTATGAGGAGACTGCGAAGGCGGTTTGGGATGATTTATGGGACCGTTTTTTTGTAGGGAATGCTCCACGCATTCACTAGTTGAAGGCGGAACTTGCGTCACTTAGACAGCAAGGTATGACGGTGATGACGTATTTCACCAAGTTGAAGGGAATGTGGGACGAGATGGCGAGTTACTCAAAAATTCCTACCTGCACTTGCGAGGCAGCCAAAGAATTCGTGAGGGAACGCGAAGAAGAAAAGTTGCACCAGTTTTTAATGGGTCTCGATGATGCGGTTTTTGGCACGGTTCGATCTCAGATTTTGAATATGGATCCGTTCCCTACAATCAGCAAAGCATATGCTTTGATTACTCGAGAAGAACGACATCGATCCATCGTTCGTGGCCAAGAAGAGCACGTTGAGGCCGTCGCCTTGGCGATTCAAACAAACACTAAGTCCAAACCGAAGCCAAAAGGTAATAGCGAGCAAAAATGCACACATTGTGATCGGCCTGGTCATGAGCTCTCGGACTGTTTTGAAGTGATTGGTTATCCGGAATGGTGGAAAGGGCCTCGAGGACGTGGACGGGGTGAACAGAATCGTGTTCGAGGACATACGGGATTACGTGGTGCGCCTAATCAAGGACGTGCTACAGCTTTTCATGCAACTGGGGGGCAAACCAAACACAATGGTGGAATTGCGGGATTGTTGAACGGTCAATTTCAGAAATTATTGATCCTTCTTGACCGAGAAAGTAACAACAAACTCATTGGTAAGGTGTCGGGTGAGTATACGTGGATTTTGGACAGCGGTGCTTCCAACCACATGACCGGCAATTTGAGTTATTTAAATAATGTGGAGATTGCTAATCCGATTCCGGTAGTGTTACCAAACGGAGCAAAAACAGATGCGACCAATAGTGGTCGGGTTATGTTGAATAAAGACATAACGTTGAATAACGTTTTATATGTTCCCACTTTAACCTGCAATTTAATTTCTGTGCGTCAATTGATCGATGAAGCTCATTGTCAAATCACTTTCGCTAATAATCTTTGTATTATACAGGACCGAGTTTCGAGGATGCCGATTGGAATGGGTGAGCTTCGACGGGGGGTGTACTATTTCAGATCAACAAGGCTGCATTCTGCAATGAAGACTGAGACAGTGGACTCATTCACAGTATGGCATAGACGTTTAGGCCACCAAGCAAGTCAACATTTATCTTTTATTCCTGAAGTTGGTAGAATAGGAGTTCATAATAAAGACATTTGTGATGCATGTTTTCGAGCTAAGCAAACTCGTTCAATTTTTTCGTTAAGTAATAAAATTGCAGAAAGTTGTTTTGATCTTGTGCATTGTGATTTATGGGGGCCTTATAAAAAGGCGTCGAGTTGTGGGGCGCATTATTTTCTTACCATCGCTGATGACTGCAGTCGATCAGTATGGGTTTACTTGATTAAAGAGAAAAAGGAGGCTAGTCGTTTGATTGATTTTTACAAACTTGTTCAAACTCAGTTTCATAAAAGTGTTCGACGTATCAGAAGTGATAATGGTTTAGAATTTACCTCTAAAATCGTGCAAAGTTTTTATGGTTCGAATGGTATCATTCATGAAACAAGTTGTGTTGACACACCCCAACAAAACGGACATATAGAGCGCAAGCATCGAAACATCCTTGAGGTTGCTCGTGATCTACGTTTTCAAGCTGGACTGCCAATTCGTTTTTTGGGGTGAGCGTGTTTTAACTGCAGTATATTTAATTAATTGCACCCCAACCATTAAATTAAAAGAAAAATCGCCATACGAAATTTTATTTAGTATAAAGCCTGCTTATGATCACATTC
The DNA here is from genome assembly GCA_019426215.1 of Buddleja alternifolia. Taxonomy (NCBI): domain Eukaryota; kingdom Viridiplantae; phylum Streptophyta; class Magnoliopsida; order Lamiales; family Scrophulariaceae; genus Buddleja; species Buddleja alternifolia. The sequence goes on along the minus strand of CM033392.1, from coordinate 16,850,187 downwards.
GGGTGTTCGGATGCTTGTGCTACGCGCATTGGGCGCCAAAACCAAGGGATAAATTCGCGTCTCAGAGTCGGCGTTGCGTGTTTTTGGGTTATCCTTTTGGCAAGAAAGCGTGGAAATTGTATGATATTGATCAGCATGTCTTCTTTTCTTCTCGTGATGTATCATTTCACGAGGGTGTATTTCCTTTCGCCACTGTTTCTCCTCAGCCACTTGGTGATGGTTCGGGTAATGAGCGAGATGTTCGGGTAGTCGATGATAATGCGATTATGATTGATGATGATGTTGAGAATGTTGAGCCAAATAATTCAGAATTGAGGGGGTACTGTTGTTGATTTACCGATTAATCCGAATCCGATTGATAATGGTGATACGAGTGTTTCAGTACCGTTGACTCGGTCGAGACGAGACTCCCGCCAGCCACCTCGCCTTGACGACTACATTGTTTACTCAGCCGTTGTGTCATCCAGTGACGTGTAGACCCCCCTCTCGAACTTCCACACCAAAAAGGCTCCTCAGGTACGCAATACCCGTTATCTAACTATGTGGGTTTTGATCATTTTTCACAGGAACATCGAGCCTTCCTTGTTGCCTTTGGTCCAACCGTCGAACCCACTAGTTATGCTGAAGCTGTTAAGCATGTTGAGTGGCGAGATGCAATGGCTCGGGAAATTGCTGCCCTTGAGGCAAATGCGACTTGGACTTTGGAATCCTTACCCCCAGGCAAGAAGCCTACTGATTGCAGGTGGGTGTTCAAAGTACAAGTCGGATGGGACTATTGAGCGATACAAAGCTCGGTTAGTGGCAAAAGGATTCACTCAAGTCGAGGAACTTGACTTTCACGAAACGTTTGCTCCAGTGGCTAAATTAGTCTCGGTTTGTGTCTTCCTTTTTGTTGCTGTGACTATGGGTTGGAATCTTTATCAGATGGATGTTAATAACACATTCTTACATGGAGGCCTTGATGAAGAAGTGTATATGCATTTACCGCCGGGCTTTCGGTCCAATCAGAATGGGCGGTTTTGTCGTCTACAAAAATCTATTTATGGACTTCGCCAGGCATCACGAAATTGGTTCACGAAGTTAAGTCATGCTCTTATTGAATACGAATTTGTTCAGTCCAGGGCGGATTACTCTCTTTTCACTTTCCGCCGGGGGAAGACTTTCTTGGCTTTGCTTGTTTATGTCGATGACATAATCTTGATGGGAAATGATGATGATGCATGTACACTGTTCAAGTCTTACCTGGATCAATGTTTTAATATCAAGGATTTGGGAATTCTCAAGTATTTTTTGGGCATTGAGGTTGCCCGTTCCTCCGTTGGTTTGTTTTTGTGTCAACACAAGTATACCTTGGATATTTTGACCGAGACGGGGTTACTTGGATGCAAGCCAATCAATACTCCCATGGAACAAGGACATCGACTTGGGCTAGCTGATGGTGATTTTCTTCAAGATGGTGCGACTTATCAACGTTTGGTGGGTCGCCTTATTTACTTGACAATTACTCGATCGGATATCTCCTACTCGGTTCATGTTCTATCCCAATTCGTACAATCTCCGCGCAGAGAACATTTTGAAGCTGCCCTTCGAGTTGTTCGATACCTCAAGGGACATCCGGGTCAAGGGATCCTTCTTCGAGCTGACAATGATCTTCAATTACGTGCCTTTTGCGACTCGGACTGGGCTAGTTACCCCATTACGCGCCGGTCAGTCACTGGATATTTTGTGATGTTGGGGTCTTCTCCTATTTCCTGGAAAACAAAAAAACAAACTATTGTTTCTCGATCTTCGGCCGAAGCAGAGTACTGCGCAATGGCTGCTGTCACAAGTGAACTTCTTTGGTTAAAGTCGTTCTTGTCTTCTTTAGGCATTTTGCATACGCGTCCTATGCGTCTTTTTTGTGATAGCCAATCTGCTATACACATTGCTACTAATCCTGTTTTTCACGAACGAACTAAGCATATCGAGATTAACTGCCATTTTGTTCGTGACCACGTCCAAGCTGGAAATATTCTCACATCTCACATTCGTACGGCGTTTCAAACTGCAGATTTATTTACTAAAGCTCTTGCTAGTACTCAGTTTCTATTCTTACTTGGCAAGTTGGGCATCCATGACGTGCATGTGCCAACTTGAGGGGGAGTATTGTAAATATTGTATTTTTGGTTTATATTTTGTATCCTAGTTTGTTTAGGTTTCTGTTAGGGTTTTCCTTCATTGTATATATTGACCTCTTGTACGCCTCTTTTGGCTTAATGAAAAAAATACATTTCTCCCATGCCTCTCTGCGTTTTCTACACATAGCCAAAACATTGCTCTTGGCTTATAATCATTATCAATGTTTAGTTCATTAGAAAGCAGTAAATATGATGAAGCTTACATAAAAAATGACAGACAAACAACAAAATCAAAGCCACATGACGTCGTTTATAATAAGAACTATAGTACATGGACACAAATGTTTTTGAAGATAAATGAAACAGAGAATAAAGTTCACATATTTAAAAAGTTTACGTTGAAATAAAAAATAATATATCTCTAGAATAATATAGCACTATGGAGACGCATCGAACTTTTGGAATCTAAAGGATATAAGGAGAAGCAAAGAGTATTCTGGCATGTGGTTATTTTTTAGTATAAACACTCGTGAATACTATCACATCACACCTAAAAGGATTTGTGCCTCCATGACTTCTTGAACAAGAAAGAACCACAGGTTCCCCAAAATCCAAAGACAAAACCAAGCCCCAAGCTGATGTAAAACCCTGTGGTTATCAAAGTATCCTCTTCATCGTGATCTCCGATTTTCTCTGGATCCAGTATCACTTCATCTCCTGGGCAAGTATCAGTCACCGGTTTCCCACAAAGTCCCAAATTACCTTTGTATGCTGAAACATCAAAGGATTGCAATTGTGTGCTTGATGGAATTCTTCCTGCTAAACTATATTGTACGACAAATCCAGGACACCGATATAAGTCAGCTGAGCGATGCTCATAGGAATAACCCCAGAGAGTTTGTTTCTAGACAAATCAAGAAAATCTAATAAATGCAATTGACCAATATGTGGAGGAGTGGATCCAGTTATGAAATTTCTTGAAATATTCAGAGAAACAAGTCCTACTAGACTTGTAGTCTCATTTGGTATTCCTCCAGTTAAGTGATTGCTCGAAAGATCAATGGTTTTCACTAGTTCAAGAGTACTTTTGTACTCAGACTCCACTCCTTTCCACATTATAATGGCACTTTCATCCTGTTTCCACCAAAGGTTGTGCCCATTGGGAGTTTTCTTACCATATGAGGTAATGGTGTCGATTGCTGTTAAACCTTGTTCTTGAGTCATAGCAGTAAGATTGTTGAAGCATTTTGGTGTTGTCCCATTTATCTTGTTCAAAGAGAGATCGAGTATTTGAAGTCGTGTCATGTGGCATATGCTTGAAGGTATTTCACCATATAACCCATTGGATCTCAGGCTTAGAAGAACCAAGCTTGGCCAGTCATCTCCTATCCAAGCTGGTACACCACCAAACAACTTATTTTTTCCAAGATCAATCACCTGGAAATCCCTGCAACTTCTAAGCGATTGTGGAAATTCTCCATCAAAACTGTTGTTTCGTAAGTTCAAAGACTGTAATCGACACTCTGGGCCGACTGGAAATATACTACCTGTCAAGTTATTATTTGCCAGATTCAGTATATTAAAAGATGATCCTATATGTTGGAAACAATCAGGAAACTTCCCAGTTAGCAAGTTATCTGAGACATCTAGATAAGGAAGATCTCTACTATTGCACAATGACTCAAGTGATCCTGAGAACCTATTTTGGAAAAGTTTCAATGTCCAAATACTGGGAGGCAAAAGTGGTAATGGACCTTCCAAATTATTAGAGCTCAAGTCCACTACAGGAAAGCTAGAAAGTTTTGATGTTAAATCAGGCAGGACACCATATATTTGGTTGTATGAAAAGTTTAAGAGTTCAAGTTTAGTAGAAGACAGGTCCCAAAACCAGGCAGGAATGGTGTCTGATATTTCAGCTCTGGACATATCAATGTCTGAAAAATTGTGTTGGTTTCTAATCCACTCTGGAAATTGTGGCCCTTGTTTGCAATTGGCTAGTTGTATAGATTGCAGTTGAAAAGGAGGAACAAAACCTGAACTAAATTTCACTTGAAATGAGTTAAAAGACAAGTCCAGTTCCCGTAACATGGAAAGATTAAATAGATGCACTTCCGAAATTATGCCTTCCAAGTGATTGGACCCAAGATACAAACTCTCGAGCTTAGAAAGGCGTCTGATACTTTCTGGTAATGTCCCAGTCAGTTGATTATTAGACAAATCCAGAACGTTAAGATTGAAAAGATTCCCAATGTCTTTAGGGATTGATCCATTCAATCTGTTCCCTGAAATATCAAGATGTTCCAATTGCTGAAACAAGTTCTTCATTACCTCGGGAAGATCTCCATATAGTTCATTACCAGCCAAACTCAAAGTTTCTAATAAGCTTAAGTTCCCAAGAAATCTAGGAATTCCACCTTCAAGTTTATTATAAGACATGTCGAGATATGAGAGGGATGCCATGTTCCTGAAAGCATCAGGAATGGAACCTTCAATTTGATTATAAGACATGTCAAGATATGACAGGGATGAAATGTTCCTGAAAGCATCAAGAATGGAACCTTGCAAGGTCTCAGAGAGGTCAACATAACTAATGCTACCACTCAAGTTAAACACCCAAGAATATATGGAATGAGGACTCAGAGAATTTTCAGAAAGATCGAGAACAGAAAGAGATGAGAAATTCATCATCGTGGGGTGTGAGCTGGAAAGGGTGATTTCAGGGAGGTCACAATCTCTCAAGTGCAATTCTCGTAGCGAAGGTACTTTTGCTAGTGCTGGTAGCCAATTGGTTACTTGGCTAAGGTTAACGGTACTCAAGTCAAGATACTCAAGTGAATGAAGTGTATAAAGCCAATCAAGGTTTGTGCTATATGAACCACCAAGGTCAAGATGTTGCAGCTTGGAAAGATTACCTAGCTGTTGTGGTATAGCTCCCTCAAACTCAACACCAGAAAGATACTTTAAGCTGCTCATATGACCTATGAATTCTGGGAATTTAGTCGCATTAATAGGAAAGTAGCTAAGGTCCAAATAGTTTAAACGCTGCAATTCGAGCAATGATGAGCTGATCTTACCATTGAACCTGGGCCACCTGGCTGAATCTGCTAATCTTGGGAAATCCAGAGCGGTAACATGATTTGTTTCATTATCACAGCGGATTCCTCTCCATTTGCAGCAATTTTGGTGACTCTCCCAGGATGAGAGGAAACCATCAACATCGACTAGATCCTCTTTGAACTTGAGAAGAGCTTGTCTCTCTCTGTCAATGCATTTTATTTTAGTGCCTTCGAAAGTTGCAAGAGCCGGTAGCATCATGCTTCCAATTACCAACATAACAAGAAAGAACACATGTTGTTTAAGTTGAAAGGCAATCCTCATAGTTGCTGCAATAATATCACAAGTGTATGTATAAACAATGTTTTATTTTTTTGAGTTTTAGCAGGTAGCAGAATGTGAATGATTTTTGTAAACTCCTTGATGAGCTCCTTAAAAGAAATCATTAGTTTTCTGTTTCAGAAGACTTGACTTGTTTTTTCCTTTGTTGGTGAATAAAGAAATCATTGATTCTAGACTTGACTTGCTTTTTTTTTTTTGGTCAGAAGACTCAGAAGATTAAAAGCAAGATCGAGAATAGCAAGAGATGAGAAATTCATCATCATGGGGTGTGAGCTGGAAAGGAGGATTTCAGGGATATTTTAATCTGCTCAAATGACCTATGAATTCTGGGAATTTGGTCGTCGCATTAATAGGGATGTTGCTAAGGTCCAGATAGTTTAAATGCTGCAATTCAAGCAATGTTGAGCTAATCTTACCATCAAATAAGTGCCACATGTCTGAAGAATCTGTCAATCCGGAGCCGTAACATGATTTGTTTCATTATCACAGCGGATGTCTCTCCATTTGCAGCAATCTTGGCCACTCTCCCAAGACTAGAGCACGCCATAAAAATCGCCTAGGTCCTCTTTGAACTTGAGTAGAGCTCGTCTCTCTCTGTCAATGCACTGTATTTTAACAGCGCCTTCAAAAGTTGCAAGAGCCGGTAGCATCATGCTTCCAATCACCAACATGACAAGAAACAACACATTTTGTTTAAGTTGAAAGCCAATCATCATATTCATAGTTGTTGCAATAATATCACAAGTGTATGTAAAATTTATTTTTATTTTTTTTTGAGTTTTAGCAGGTAGCAGAATGTGAATGATTTTTGTAGACTCCTTGATGAGCTCCTTAAAAGAAATCATTGGTTTTTTGTTTCAGAAGACTTGACTTGTTTGTTTTCTTTGTTGGTGAATAAAGAAATCATTGATTCTAGACTCGTAGTTTGAATAAACAAGTATGAATAAAGAAAATCAAAAGATTGTTGTAACGTAAAAGAAGTCATTGTTTTCCTTTTTTTGTCAGAAGAATTGACTTGCTTTTTCTTTTTTGGTGAGCAAAGGAAGACTTTGACTTATATAATTCTACCTCATATTTCCATTTAATCAAAATGTCTTTAGTAATGCCTAATATCCCCCAACTCCAAGCAGAAACTATAAAAGATGAGGATGATATTATCAAATTATTCTTTTGCAATGTTACTAAGCCATAAACACATCTATATCTATATCTATATTTATATATATATATATATATATATACACTATTATAAAAGTATGGATCTTTAGATATTTCTTTCAATTGTGAAAAGGCACATATGATCCTTTTTTTAATACATCTTTGATATTCTAAATCTAAATTAATTCAAATAGATCAGATATTTCTTCCAATTGTGAAAAGAAGCATATGATGCTTTTTTAATACATCTTTGATATTCTAAGTCCAAATTAATTCAAATAATAATTAATAAGAGTGACCCTTGCTATGCCCCATTAACCATAAAAGATGGTTGACATATTCTCTATTTTCCTAATCTCTTTAATTGGAGTTATCAATAACCCTTTCTTAATATGCAATTATGTACCGTTTTATTGTAAAGTTAATAGTAATTTATAGATAAAATCTATATCTATACTATTATAAAAGTGTGGATCTTTGGATATTTTTTCCAATTATGAAAAGACACATATGACCCTTTCTTAATACATCTTTGATAATCTAAATCTAAATTAATTCAAATAATAATTAATAAGAGTGACCCTTACTATGCCCCATTAGTCGTAAAAGATGGCTGACATGTTTTCTATTTTCCTAATCTTTTTAATTGGAGTTATCAATAACCCTTTCTTTATATGCAATTATGTGCCATTTTATTGTAAAGTTAATAGTAATTTATAGGGAAAATTACTAAAAAAAACCCGAAAATAATTTTCATATCCAAAAAACTCATGAAAATATTTTTCAATCTCAAAAAACTATTCTATAAACTTTTCAGTCCAAAAAAACCCCAAAAGTGAGTATTAACAATTTTTTGACTAAACTACCCTTCATTTATTAAGCTAATAATTGATCTATTTTTTTCTTATTCAAATCATTTTGTTTTAATTCTTTCAAATTGATTAATCATAAAATACGGACTTTATTTTGTAATATTAATTTTTTAAATATTTGTATATAATTTATTTTGATTTTAATATGGTAATTATCTATAGATATATGTTTTAATATTTTTTTAAAAAGATTAAAAATCTGAAAATTTAAAATTAAATCATAATTAGTACCAATTATCAATATAAAATTTTTAAATAAATAAATTTCATTGCAAAACTACTACAGTTGATTGATTTTAATCTAGAAGGCTAAGGGCAACTAGGTCCATAAATTTGTTAACCCTAAATATTGGGGTTTTTGGACTGAAAAGTTGATGGATTGGGTTTTTGGATTGACAAATCTTATCATGGGTTTTTTGATGTAAAAGAGTGGAATAACTTGTTATCGAATTCACCACCATGGTCACACTGAAAAGATTTAATTTTAAATTGAAATTGGGTTGTATATAAGAATAGAAATTTGCAAAAATATTAAAAACATCCGATTTATTTCGCAATGGAAAAACCCATAAAAATGCAAAAAAATGTCCAAAAAAAGAACATAATAACGAAAACCACCGAGACTCGGGACAGGGAAAGTCTAGAGATCGGGTGAATAAGCTCAAATAAACTAGTGCTAACAGAGCTAGAAGAGGAAAAGGGTAAACGTTTGTGCTTGCCTAGTTGACATGCATGACATAATGAATGAGAAAAATCCTTATTACAATTAACAAATTTGTAAATCGAAAAAAAATTGAAAATAGACACTTCGGGATGACCAAGACAACGGTGCCGCATGGATGATGATGGGCAGCAGAGGAGCAAAAAGTGCTGAGGGCTGTGGAAGTGGCGGAAAGGGGATGAAGGTCGTCATCGCTGTTACTCCAAAGAATCAATGCACCGGTCCTAAGGTCCTTGACAGAGAAACCAGACGGATCAAATTCAATAGAGCAAGAATTGTCGCGGGTAAATTTACGAACAGAAATGAGATTTTTAACGAGAGATGGAGAAACGAGAATATCACGAAGATGAAGAGAACGAGAATTAAAAACAAAAAAAGATTGACCAATGGATTTTACAGGAATAACAGCACCATTACCAACAGTAATTGAATTAGAAAAATTACATGGTACGATATTAAAAAATTACCTAGGTTAGAGGACATGTGAGATGTAGCCCCGGTATCCATATACCACTGATCATCAGGTTAGTTGAGTGTCATGGTTTGATAGAGTGGAGACAAATCCGTGCTAGTGAGTGAAGTGGGCTGCGTAGCAGGTGAGTGGGGCGTGTTTGGGGCAGCAGGTGTGCTGGAATAGTGGGGTGGGCCAGCTGGAGAGGTCCATGTGGGGGGTGGGCCGAGAATGCCTGGAGAGAGATATGCAGGCCACTGGGAGGGGGCTGGATTGGTGGACCTGATGGTATTGGCGGCCCAGCTTGATTAAGAGAGTACCAAGGCAGCGAATTGGGCTGGACCGAGTGTGCCCAATTCCCTGACTGATTTCCTGAAACCGAGTAGGGGCTGAACGGGTAGTTGTAATTTTGGTGCTGTGGGCCGAAACTTCTTGGGCCTTACGAAAAACTGGGCGGTTGAGTGGGAGTTTGTTGTGCCGAATTTGAGCCAGCAGAAGGGTGAGAATTATCGAAAACCCGAGTGACCTCCACAACCATAATTCCGATTACCACCTCAACCTCGATTCTTTCCATTATTATTACGATAATTATTTCGATTGAAATTTGGGAGGGATTTTGAGAAAAAAGGGCGGTATTGGAGTCAGAAGTGGGTGGTTTTGTATGAAATCGACTTTCACAGGCCTCATGGAGAAGTAGTAATTAAATTGCGAACTTCAGAGAAAGAGGGGAGGGGTTTTTGTGTAGTTACGACAGTGACGAGAGGAAGGGATGACTCAGGAAGTCCTTGTAAGAGTTGAAGAAGAAAGGCTTGATCAGAAACGGGGGTGTCAAGGTCAGCGAGATTGTCAGCCAAAAAATTCATCTCTTGACAATATTGTGAAATAGAGAGAGCTCCATTTTGTAAAGTACGAAAACGCTCATTTATTTGCATGGAGGGAGAAGGTTTATTATTACGAAAATTCTCTTCAATTGCAAACCAAGTTTTGTGAGAAGTTGCATATTCCAAATCAATGTTTTTGAGCAACTTTAAATCAACAGTTGAATAAAACCAGCGCTTAATAGTAGAATCGAGCGCAAACCAATTTTCATCGGTGTCAGAGGAAGGTTTTGATTTGCCAGAAATATGGTCAAAAAAGAAAAACTACGACATAAATCCATAAACATGCCTCACCATTATTTATAATTGGAGTCATTATCAGAAAGTTTGAAACCGAAAAAAGATTGAATGCTACCGGCAGCGAGAGCCGGTATATGGACTGTGGGTTAGGGGTGTCGGGTGGGTGTAGCGAATGAGGATTCGAGTGTAGACATAGAGAAAGGGGGAGAAAATCAATCGAAACAAATTACCGAGCAATAATAAAAATAATGAAATAAAGATGATAAAGAGAAAGAAAAAAATTACCGTAGGAGAACACGAAATTGAGATGCTGGCAGAGAGATAGAAGGCACGAAATTCCCTGAAGTAGGGGGAAATAGTGCTGGTGAAGGCCGTATAGTGAACAAGAACGCGTTGTGGAGATCAACGACTTGACAGGGAAGGGAAGAGAGACGACGGCAGCCGGTTGGAGGTGGAGGAGGGGGGGCGGCTGTTTGGTAGAGAAAAGATAGGCCTATGATGACTAGGGTTAGGCAGATACCATGTTAGAATATGAAATCTCCACACTTGTATTATTAATGATAGAAGCATATAAATAGAGTACAAGACTTGATAAACAAGGAAATAATAATTAAGGAATAAAGACTAACAATCCTAACATAATATAAACTCTAACACACACTTTATTAATAAACGACGAAACATATTAGGATATATAGGATATATATACTTCAAGAGATTAAGCAACGGTTGGGATAACGTGAATACATATTCAGAAAACGCTAATAGAAGAATGTGGTCAGTCAATATATGGGAAACAAGAAGTTAGAAATTTTGGGTTACATTCTTTGATTTCACAGTTTTATCTGCTGGGTGATTGCTCTAGTTTAAACTAGTATGTCTTTGTTGTTAGAGAATTTTTTTTGTCTCATTGTAGTTATTTAATCACAATATTCAAGATAGTTCCGAGAGGGACTGAAGGGCCGTTAGTGTTGAAGGAACTTTTGCTGGAGTTCTAGCTTCAATTCTTCGGGCCGTTAGTGTTGAAGGAACTTTCGCTGGAGTTCTAGCTTCAATTCTTCTTGCTTCGGTTGGTTGTTTTCCGGGTCAATTTGAAATTCGATCAAATCGATCGAGAATTTCACCATCTCTTAGATGGGCCAACCAATCGAGTTGGGCTGGGCGTCCATGTCACAGAACCTTTCTCTAACCAAGAATCCCATTATTGATCTAATCGGGGTGGATTCAAACAGTTCTACCCGCAATGTTCTTTTCAAGAGTCTTACTGGAAAAGTGATTTATAAGTTCCCACATTTTCTTCCTTTTAATTTTTTTTATACTTTTTATTTCACTAAAAAGTATCACGTGCGAGGCACGTGGTGGTTCGATAAGAAATTAAATTGAAGTAAATTTGTCTAATTTATTGGCAAATTAAGAATTGATTATTTTGTAGTGCATATCTTATACTATTTATTTATTTGCTCTGTATCATATAAGATTAACATGTGTCTTAAACTAAATCTATTTCAAGAAATTAAACTTTTGATGAAATAATATTAATATTATTTTTTATTAATCTTTCTTGATTTGCCACAACATTGCATTTTTGTCATTCGCACAAGTAGATTCTTTTTCTCTTTATCCTATCAGTCTTTCTAATAATGTAGAAAATATATCACTTTTAATATTTCTATATGCAGTAACACTGATTACATTCTTTATCATGATAAAATAAATGCAAACAATATATTACATATGATACTCATGTTTAAAAGTTTTCTTTATAAATAAATAAAGAATGCATATTTTCACTCAATTCACTTATTTGATTTTATTTCAAGTACCATTTTCCATTTGCTGTTATTTTAAGCACTTCATTACATATACTAATTTACATGACAAGAAGAATAAAAAAATTTCTACATATGGGATGACGATACACTTATGCAAACATGTTGTAGATTTAACTTATCTATCTTCATATACTTCTATTTTGGTTTTGACCAAACTGAATTTGAGCTAGAAGTTTCACTTCGAATGCACTATTATTTGGTGTAATTTAAATTGCTTAATTTATTCTAGTTAATTTTTATAATTGATTATTTATCATCCATTAAAATCAAAAAGTAAAGAAAGAAATAAGATGATCGTCTACGAAAATAGTTACAAAGGGGCAAGTTCATCTTTTAAAGTTGATGGATTTAAATTTCCATGTGGAGGGACATTTTGTCTATTTAAACAAATTAAAAATGAGTGTGAGTGTCATTATAAGAATATGGAGTGCTGATATTAATTTTCTAAAATAATTGTAAATATCATATTACATAAAAACACTCGTGTTTGTGAGTTCTTTGAAAATTAAGTACAAATAAATCATATTTTCATACTAAAAGTACTTATATGATTTTATTCTTAAATACACTTGTTTTATATTTGTTATCATGCTAATAGCTTTGAGTACGTACAAACTTTCAGATATGTTGATAATTCTATTGTGCAAACATGTTATATTCCATAACAATGAAAAATTAATAAATCTTTTTATATAAGAAAATGATTCATTGCATCCCAGAATATGCGTTTGTGTCTCACAGTTATTACTTTTTTTTTTATGTCAGAATAAGGTATAATTTTATAAATTAGCTTTTAATCTTCAAATCAACTCAATCAAAGTAATGATCCAACACTATAACAATTTACTACTAATTACCAAATGCTAAAATGTTTATAGTATTTTTGATTAGCAAAATTAATAACCAACTTTTTGTTTAAGTTGGAATATTGGTTGTGGCCATGGGTGTAAAAGTTTTCTTCTTCTTTTGGTGATTGTGGGTAAAAATCTATTTTATTTTATTGGTTAGTATTTTAGAGAAAGTAGGAATATTTGTTTTTCTTATATTAAATGGTGTCCTGCTACTAATATATTTTATTTTTTTAGTTAATAATTAAAGAGTTTCCAACTACTAAAACAATTTCAGATACTACTAAATGGTTTCCTACTCCTCGATGAATTCTTTTACTTAATAAATTCAATTATTAATTATTAATTATTTTATTATAATAGTAAGGGAGTGTATGAAAATCTTTTCACAGTGGAACAAATAAGTGAGTTATTTACACATATATAGGGTTAGAGAGATTTAGATGAAAAAATATGCATGAATTTAAAAGGTGAAACTTTTGGTGACTTGAGTATAAATCAAATATATGAAAATAATCATGGATATAGACATATAATTTTGTTATTTAATGAATTCTTAAATTGTTTTGACACACTTAAATTAGTCATGTTTTATATTTTTTATTTTTGCTAAAAATAATCATACACGTGATAAAAATAATAATTTAACTACATATATACTAAAATTCATTAATACTAAAACTTCATCACTTATTTAACAAAAAGAATGGTTTTGCTCACAATATAAAAAGCAATGCTGATCATGTCATGTGAAATAGAGCAATGACACGAAATTACGGTTGTGGCAGCTAGTTAGAAATATATGAAGGGCATAAAGTGTAGCTAGTTCTGTTTGCAGAATTGTTACTACACGAACCCTGACAAAAGAATTATGTCTGAACAGATAAGTGTACCTGAAGTCTATTATATGTGTGATCGCTTCCGGTCATTCCCACTTTTCTTTTGCCTCCCGTATTTGGTCATTGAATCTTTTGCCAAAATAGGTTCTCGGATCACTGAGTCATTGTGCAATGTTGGAAAAATTATATTATCTGGATGTCTCAGATAACTTTCGCTCACTGGGAAGTTTCCCCTGATGTTTCGACATATAGGATCGTATTTTACTACAACTGATTTTGAAAATATAACTTTCAGAAGTATATTTCCAGTCAGCTCACGGTTCTTTTACTGTGCAATGACTTACAACCAACAGTTTTGATGGAGAATTTGCGCACTCGTTTGAGGTGCAGGGAGTTGCAGGTGATTGCTTCAGGCGAAAAAAGTAAGTTGTCTGGTTTATCCAGCATGGATAGGAGATAACTGGTCAGAATTTATTTACTAAGCCTAAATCCAACGCTTATTGGGGAAAATACCTTCAAGCATTGCCGCATGGCACCTGTTCAATACTTGATCTGTCTCTTTGAACAAGAGTAACGAACCATACCGAAATGCAAACCAATCTTACTACTTGCTATGCTCCAGAACGAAAATTTAGAAGCAACCATCACCGCTCATATGGTATGTCTACTATCGGTGGGTCGGGCGCGAACTTCGTTGGAATCATGATAAAGTGCCATTATGTGGAAAGGAGTAGAGTCTGAGTACAAAAGGATTCTTGGACTGGTGAAATTCATTGATCTTTCAAGCAATAAGTTAACTGGAGAAATCCCAAATGAGATTACAAGTCTAGTAGGACTTGTTTCGCTGAATCTTTCAAGAAATTTCATAACTGGATCCATTCCTCCACAAATTGGTCGACTGCATTTATTAGATTATCTTGATTTGTCCAGAAACAAACTCTCTGGGGTTATTCCTAGGAGCCTCGCTCAACTGAATTATATCGGGGTCCTGGATTTGTCATATAATAACTTATCAGGAAGAATTCCATCAAGTACACAGTTACAGTCTTTTAACGTTTCAGCGTACACCGGTAATTCAGGACTTTGTGGGCCACCGGTGACTGAAAATTGCCTAGAAGATAAAGTTATACTAAATCCAGAGGTAACTGATAATGAGGAGGATACTTTCATAACTCCAGGTTTCTACATAAGCTTGTGGCTCGGTTTTGTCTTTGGATTTTTGGGAATGTGTGGCTCTTTGCTGCTCAACAAGTCATGGAGGCACAAAATATTTAAGGTGGACAGTGTTCATCATTGGCTATACTGAACAACAGTCACATTCTTGCCTTTGAGTTTGATACTTTGTTCTGGTTCGCGTGAGGGAAGAGGTTCTTCTCCTCTTGCTTCCTATAAAAGACTTGAATTATTTTTGTCTGCTTCTTATGATTTTAAAACCCTGATGTTGTCTCCAGAGCACTATCTGCATAAACTTTCTGAAATTGTGTGAGTGTATTTGTTTTCCTGATTGATTTATGTTCAGTTACATTTGTGTCCATGCACTACAGTTATGATATAAATAATATGTCACTGCTTATTTCCATTTTGTATTTAGGTAGCTAGCATTTTAGTTTGGCTTGGTTAAGTGACTAAATGTTGGAAAAATTGAGCTTCTGCTCATCTTTTGAGCTCGAATTTGAGTGACCTAAGTATCTCTAATATGAGATTTTATGGTATAAAATTACTCTATGTTTTGAGTAGATGAATTTAGCATCTTGTATCACTCAAATCCGAGTTCGAATGAATGAGAAATCAATGTTCAAAGTTGGTCACTTGAGTTAAGTTAAATGGAAATTAATTGGGAATGGGAAAAACTAAAGTAGCTATCCCACATAGAAAGATAAAACAAAGTGTAGTGGGTTTATAAATCATAACCTTCCAAAAGAAGTTTGAGCCCTTGGGTCATGACAATTTTGTGTGGGTTATGAAGGGTGAGGACTTAGTCATAGTCTATTTCACCTCGCGCGCCGCCGGCCAACAGGCTAGAGCTTGGGCCATGAGTTGTGGGCTTGGCCCAACCGGATTTATCTTTTTGGAGAAAATTTATTTGAATTATATAATTTAATTTAAATTAATATTCAATATTCCAAAAAAATTTATTTGAATTATATAATTTAATTTAAATTAATTTTCAATATAATTCCTAATTAATTTCTAACCATTAGATGGTATTTGAACGCGTATGGGACGTGTGCGTTGTGATCAAAGGCCACGATTGCACGTCAATAGACGTCCCGGTTCGCTGTTGGCCGTTCGGATGAAGTTGGTGCCGGTTCGGTCCGAAAAGATGACTGTTTGGACCGAACATGTACTTCTTTGTCCGAAAAGGTACCTTTGGGGGTGAAAACGAAAAGTTGTGTTGCTAGCCCACATCTTTTAGTCTTCTACAAATAAGGCGCCATAATTCCGAAATTAAATATCCCATCATACATTTTCTCTTCTCTCTTTTACTTCAAAATTCTAAGTTTGTGAGTTTTGAACTATTCTTCTCATAAGTTAGAAATCGAGAGTTCTAACAAAAGTTGTTCGATAGATTCGATAATTTGAAGTGGTTTTATTATCGTCTCAAAGTCGTTGTATCTTGGGATACAAATTGACATATCCCGTCACCACCACGAGCGTGTCAATATTGTGTTAAGGAAAGCGAGTAATCGAAAACTCGTGCCTCGACTTACCTATTGAAACGTACATGTTTTCGAACACTAACTATATCGGCCTGGTTAAGTGACTAAAATTATTGGGTTGGTTGTCTTGAAATCTTGGTTGAAGATTTACACAAGCTCAGGATTTCATTAAATATTATTACTGATTTAGCCTGATTTTCGTCAATAAGAATGAGGCAAATCCAACGACCCCAGAGCGTCAAAACCACCCAACAATATATTGTATTATATTATAGACTGAACATGATAGAATCAAGCTGCCCACGTACCTAATTTTATAGGATCAAGTCTAGACGTAGTTCAAGAGAATTAGCTATGAGATATGGAATGGCTTCGTATAATACGAGGCTAACTATTTAATAACGATTTTATATGTATATTTACTCTGTATAGCTAAACAGTATTTTAGAGAATTTATTGCTTGTCCCCCTCATAAATGAACAAGAGGGGGTATTTATAAGTGATAAGATAACAACTATTCATGATATGACAATTGGGCTTGTTGAGACTAAACAGGTGTCAAAGAATGACTGGACTCATATCACATGAGTCACCGGGTCAACGAACCGGGTTGGGTCGTAACCCGACCCGCTATTCTATTAATTATTTATCAATTAACAGTAGATGTATATTGTTGACCATTGACCGGGAGAGAATATATGGATGAATATTTTATACTCATCATTTAGTCCCCCAGTTCGTAGGCCTCGACGCGTGGCCATCGTGCCTATGAATTGTACACACTGGGCACAAAGCAATGATTTTTCCCAACAACTCCTTATCTGCTTTATCGAGGCAAGTGATGGGGTATTCCCTACTGTGGTTTAGATTCACCTTACACCTTACCTGTGGATAAGCCATGTGTCGGGTAAGATGACAGCGATTAGCATCACGCGCTTTTAATGCTAATAACTTCATAGCAGTTATATATTATAAAATAGCAGGTAGTGGGGTGATTAACAGTAACTCCCTTTTAAACTTGCAACTGATCAATTTGCAACTTTAACTCTTAAAATTCCCGCCCAACAGAGTAGTCTATAAATATAGGAATAATAGATTTATTTTTACTTTTACCCCCTCCCATATTCAGAGAGAACTTTCGAGAGAGAAGAAGTTATCAGAGAGAGGTGATTTTACAATTCTTCGCCCGATTCTTTTACCTAGAGATTTAAAGCGGATTTTAAGGGGATTTTACCTTCACACCCAGAAGAAAGAGGAAGAAAAAGTGTTATACTCAGGCCACAGTACAGGGTCGCGCAGATTAGGGCTTGTTTCCATCTTAGACATCCTCTTATCTTCTTGCAAGATACAATTGTAGGTATTTCCTTTTTTCTCGTACTCGTCTGTATTCATCCTCAAATTTTTGTGGTGTGCGAGTTTTTTTTTTTGCTTCGTATTCTTGTTAGCCTCGTATACTCTCTGTTTATTATTTTGTTTTTTTACATCATGGCCCGTTCGACTTCTAGGACTAGATCTGATGAGTCTCTTGTGTCGTTAGCAGGAGAGCATGAAGTAGAACAGTTAGATTCTTTGTCTAGGACTGTAGATGATGATGAGTTAGAAATAGATGAATACGAGGCTCATAATAACGAGACGGGTGATGAGGTGATAGGTGAGGATAGGGGGTCTGACCACGAGGGCGATCAGGACGAGGGGGGAGATGATGAAGACGAATCCGAGGATGAGGCCGTTCATAGAGTACCTCGTGTATACCACTCCTGGAGTGGTATGCGTTCCACTTTACACCCTGGGATGATCCCTGAGATACGAGAGAGATATTATATCTCTAAGGAATTTGATATTAAAATTCCTGGTCCAACCGACCGCATAGACACCCCTCCTACTGGCTATAGAACCTTCCACCTTGCTCACTTGCAGGCCGAAGTGAGATTCCTTCTTCATCCCACAACGGTTCGAATTCTGTCTAGATTAGGGTTGTGTCCCACTCAACTCTTGCCTAATTCTTATAGGCATATCAATGCCTTCATCGCCCTTATGCACCATTGGGGTGCAGCAGCCTCGTTGGCCCACTTCATGGAAACATTTAAGTTTAGTAGGTCAGGGACTGGGGACGAGGGATTCTTCTATATTTCCCCTCGTAACCCCCACGTTTGTATTTTCAAAAAGAACACTTCCTCATATGGTGCATGGAAGAATAAGTATTTTTATATAGCACAACCTAAACTTAAGAAGTGGAAGGTGCCTCATGAGTGGAGGTTGGATTTACCTCATCTTGAGGATATTGGTGAGGTGACTTGGGGTCAGGATTTTGTCAATGAACATTTCTGGCATTTATATAATGCCAATTTTCTTCTCACCGAAGGGGTCTTGGTTTGGTTACGGATAAGTCATGCTCTCATCGAATCCGAAAGAGTGGGTAAGCATTGTACTTAGCCTAGTTCGTAGTCTCACAGTTTAATTTTATTTCATCGTACTTATTCTGTTTTTGTTGTTTTCTTTCAGGTATGGCAGAAAAGGTGGCTCGTATGCAGAGGAATCTTGCGAAATGTGCTGCTGGGAAAACCAGGTGAGGTGCCTCCGCTGCAACAACGAGGACACAACATCGTGCTCCTACTCCCAGCGGAGGTGCGTCTGAGCCCCTTCTCCATGATGAGCCGGTTTATGATGTCCCTCCTTTAAACAAGGCAGAACCCTTGCGGGAGCCAGTGGTCAAGATATCGGAGGGCTCTCGCACGAACCCGTGCTCTCCTGTCGGTTCTGCAGTAGGCGAGTTAAGGAAAAAGAAAAGATTTGACGGGACGGGGTATAGCCCCGAGCTAGGATCCTTAACTCTTGGTGATCTCCATGAGACCTCCGTGGCTCGTCTCGTGGAGAAGTTTGAGATAATTTGGTTGAAAGATAGGGTCAAGGCGACAGGGGGTCGTGACCGCCCATACCTAAATCGAGGCAAAACCGCCATTACTCCAAATTGGCGTATTTACGGTGACAGCTCCATCATGGGGCCATCGGGGTCACTGACGGCCTCGAAATTGATTCAAGGTATCATTTTGCCTAAGGATAAGGCCAACTTCGCTACTCTTCCCCAAACTATCATAGAACAATAGGGCTTCGAAGCCACCGCTAAGGTAATTCTTTCGTACTTCTTAATTTCATTTAACTTTAGTTTGCATCTAATTTGTTTTAACACTGATATTGTTTTTCTTCCAGATTGCGCTCTGCTTACACCAGCTTTCCAAGCTTACCACCGACGCCGAATTCAGGGAACAAAGGCTCAAGTTGGAAAGCGAGTTGCAGGAGGCTCGAGCTGTAGCTTCCGAAGCTACAGAATTCCTCAACAACGAAAAAGCAAAGCTTGAAAAGCAATTAGAGGCTCGAACATTCGAGGTCAATTCCTTGAGGGAGCAGATGAAGGAGCTTCACTCGGACTTGCAAAAATTGCAAGTCAGCATGCAATCAGCCAAAGAGGTGGAGTTTCAATCCGGGTTGGCTGAGGGTAGATCCAGGTTCCTAGCTTCGGAGGAGTATAAAGAGATTCAAAGGCAGACTCGCTTTGAAGCCGCTCAAGACTTCAAAAATTCCCTTGCCTTCGAGAGGTTGATTGAGGAGAAAAAATCAGACTTTCTCTTCGATGGCTTCGTAAAGGCCTTAGATTACTTGAAGAAGGAGAAGATCTTGCTTGAGGACTTTGACGAAGAGGATTTTGCTCAGAAGTTCGTTGCTTCTCCGCCCCTTCGAGACTCTTATGCCGATCCCAGCTCACCAGCCATTCCTTTCCCCGAATTCGATCCTCTGGGTCCACCTCATGATAGAGAAGGCATTAACGAGGTGGCTCAAGCCTCGGTTGCCGAGAATATTTAGATTAGCTCGTTTTTTCATCTTTTTTAAACTGTTATGAATAGTTTTTTGTTTTTAGATGCATTAGTTGCTGAACATTTGCTCTTCACATTGTTTTTAAATGAATTTATTTTGTAGAATGAACATTTGCTCAAGCCTCGGTTGTCGAGAACATTTGCTTCGTTGAATTCAATTAACAGTTGCTGGTTTTTGACTATTTTTCATAATGAGGTGACACATAGAAACGAAATGTATATGAATACTGCACTCTCATATTTTCACGCCAAAAATGTATATGTATACCTTTAGAAGCAAAAGATGAGTACATGTACACAAGATCAAGTCCCCCAATGCAAAAAGAAGGGTAGACTTTCAATGAGTTTTAAGCATAGAACCTTCGTAGGTTCTGAATATTCCAGGGATGAGGCAGATCTTTCCCATCTAGATCTTGCAGCCTATACGTCACGTTCTGTGTTAGTTTTATGACCTTAAAAAGTCCTTCCCAATTTGGGTCGAGTTTTCCTACATGTCTCGACACCTCAACTTTCTTCAAAACAAGATCTCCAATCTGGAGATTTCGTGGTATTACTTTTTTGTTATAAGCTCTTGCCATTGTTTCTTTTTGCATTAGAATTCTGGCATAGGCTCTATCCCTTAGTTCGTCAACAACATCCAGTTCGTATGCCCTAGCCACCGTATTCTCCTCAGGGTCATAAGATCGTACTCTGTACGACATCATTCCAATCTCGGCAGGAATCACAGCTTCCGAACTATATACAAGACAAAAAGGTGATTCCCCTGTCGAGGTCCTCGGTGTCGTACGATATGCCCATAGATTTCCGGGTAATTCTTCGGCCCAGTTACCTTTCTTCCCTTCGATCCTAGCCTTCAGATGTTGAAGAACTATCCTGTTTGCGACCTCAGTCTGTCCATTGGCCCGGGGATTGCCTACCGCTGTGAAGTTCTGTTGGATTTTTAACTCTTGACACCATTTTACCACGTTTTTACTATTAAATTGGGTCCCATTATCCGAGATTAGGACACGAGGGATCCCAAATCTGCACACAATATTTTTCCACAAAAACTTTATTACCTCGTGGTCTGTTATTTTTGCCACTGCCTCGGCTTCAATCCACTTCGTAAAATACTCTACTGCCACAATAATGAATTTTCTTTGCCCCGCGGCGGTAGGAAAAGGACCTAAGATATCTATCCCCCACTGATCAAATGGATAAGCAATCTTAATTGGTTCCATTTCAGTAGCCGGATGATGCAACAAGTTCAAATTCAACTGACATTCTGTACATTTTTTGGTAAAATCAAAGGCATCCTTCACCAACGTCGGCCAATAGTATCCCTGCCTCAATATCTTTTGGGCCAATGCACGACCTCCTGAGTGGTTTCCGCAACTTCCTTCATGAATTTCTCTCATCACATACTCTGCTTCGGAAGGAGTGAGGCAACGTAATAGTGGGCCAGCTGATGATCGTTTATAGAGCTCCTAGTCAATAATGTGAATTGTGAAGCTCTATATACGATCCTTCAGGCCATGTTACGATCCTCGGGTAATTCTCCCTTCAACAGGTATAATTTGATCTCATCTTTCCAGCTCGACTCACTGACTGTGACAATCACTTCTGTAGCTTCGTTTGATGAGATCTTTGACTTTTCGGATACCAACAGGGTAACTGTCCGACTTTTCATTCCAATAATTAGGTTTGCAAATTTTGAAAGAGCATCAGCTCTTTCATTTTCACCTCGCGGAATTTGATAGATATATATCTTTTCAAATTCATTCATCAATTCCTTCACCTTTTTCAAATATAATACGAGGCTCCTTTCCTTCGTTTCGTACGAACCCAAGATCTGATTCGCTACGAGCTGAGAGTCCGTATATGCATTTAAATGTTTCACCTTCATGATCTTTGCCATCTCTAAGCCCGTCACCAAGGCTTCGTATTCCACTTCGTTATTGGTTACTTCAAAATTTAACTTGATAACAAATTCATCATCATTGCCTGCATTGAAGAATTGTAATTTGTTTGTTTAACTAAGAGCAATCTTAATATAGTCGCGGCTAGTTATACGTTAATTACGAAGCGAAGCTTTGTTGATATCTTACTTTCATAAATAATGATTACTTTGCTTCTGAGGCAAAGTTTATGTCATGCAATATAATTAATTATTGTACCTTCTGGGTCTCGTAACCATACACCTATGCCCCCCTTCTGGGTCATGGATGAGCCATCTACATGAAGCATCCATGGGCCAGAAGTAGCATTTCCAGGTTCATGGTTTTCGACAATAAAATCTGCCAATGCTTGTGCTTTTACGGCGGTTCGTGGCTTGTACTTGATTGAAAATTCGCCAAGTTCTACAGCCCATTTTACTAGGCGCCCTGAAACATCAGGTTTAGCCAAAATTTGCCTCAGCGGTTGATCTGTTAGTACCACAATATGATGTGACTGAAAGTAGGGTCGCAACTTACGAGCTGCAGTTATCAGGGCCAATGCCCATTTTTCAATTTGAGTGTAGTTTTTCTCAGCTCCCTGCACCGTTCTATTGATGTAGTAGACTGGCTTTTGATCTCCATCATGTTCACGAAGTAAAACAGCACTCACTGCCTCGTCAGATATAGCTAAGTATAACATAAGAGGTTCTCCAACCACTAGCTTCGTTAATAACGGAGCAGAGGTCAAATACCTTTTTAGTTCTTGAAATGCTTTTTCACATTCCTCTGTCCATTCAATTTTTTTACCTTTTTCAGGATTTTGAAGAAATGTAGACCACGATCTGCAGACCTTGATATAAACCTGCTGAGACTAGCCATTCTCTCCGTTAATTTTTGGACCTCTTTCACAGATCTTGGGGATTGCATCTCCACAATTGCTTTTATCTTTTCTGGATTGGCCTCGATGCCCCGTTCCATCACCATAAAACCCAGGAATTTTCCCCTCTAACTCCAAAGGTACACTTCTTCGAGTTTAGTTTCATACCATACTCACGCATAATCTGGAAGACAGTTCGAAGATGATCTAAGTGCTCATTCTCCTCTACACTCTTAACCAACATATCATCAACATAGACCTCCATGGTCTTCCCTATTTCTCCTTTGAACATTGCGTTCACCAGTCTTTGATATGTCGCTCCGGAGTTTCTTAGCCCGAAGGGCATCACGTTGTAACAGTATACTCCTTTTGCTGTAACAAAGAAAGTCTTGTCCCTATCTTCTGGTGCCATCATGATTTGATTAAAACCTTGGTATGCATCCATCATACTCAAAAGAGCACACCCAGCCGTCGAATCCACGAGGAGATCAATACGAGGCAATAGGTACGGATCACGAGGATAGGCCTTGTTTAAATCAGTAAAATCCACACACATGCGCCATTGACCTCCTGATTTGGGTACAAGCACCACATTTGCCAGCCAATCCGTGAATTGAATCTCTTGGATATAATTCACCTCAATCAACTTATTCACCTCTGCCTCTATGATCACATTCCTCTCCGGTCTAAAATTATTACGTTTCTGCTTCACCAGTTTTGCTTTTGGGTCCAAGTTCAAACGATGCACTATCACTCCGGGGTCGATCCCCTTGAAGTCCGAAGCCCTCCAGGTAAACATATCAGAATTCTCCCTAAGGAACCCAATCATCATCATTTCTAATTTCTCCGGCATCTGAGACCCTATTTTGGTAGTTCTGCTTGAGTCTCCAGGGAACAATTCAATAATTTTATGTTCCATTGGCTCGACTCTTCCAGATTCCGTACGAGGTCTTTTTCCTGAATCTTGCTCCACCTCTTCGATGGGTGTAGCATTACCTTCTACCTTTTTCAATTTCATTTGGTTTTCACTTTTTTCTTTCTATAAAGACATAGTATAACACTCCCTGGCAACCTGCTGGTCGCACCGTATAACCGCGACTCCACCACTAGTCATGAATTTCAACTTCAAGTGTATTGTCGACACCACGGCTTCAAACAGATTCAATCCAGGTCGGCCTATAATTGCATTATAGGAAAAAGGTGCATCCACCACCAAGAATTTCATCATTACTGTTTTTCTCACAGGTTCGTATCCCAACGAGGCAGGTAAATCGATCATTCCCATAGGGACGACTTCTCCCCCTCCAAACCTTTTTAAAGGAGTATTCACGGGGGTAAGTCTCTTTTCATCAAAATTCATTTTTCTCAACACATGTAAGAATAGAATATCTGCAGAGCTGCCATTGTCTACTAACACTCTATGAACAGAGAAGTTTGCCACATTTACAGTGATCATCATTGGGTCATCATGAGGTCGTATTACTCCTTCATAATCACGATCATCGAAGCTAATGGCTTCGTAACCTGAAGTAACATTCATCACATGGAGTGATTCGCCTCTTTTTTCGTAGGCTCGTACATCACGAAGATGCCTTCTTCGTGCACTCTGGGAGTCTCCGTATGAAGGACCCCCTGCTATGGTATGAATTTCACCCCAAATTTGTGCATTATTTTGAACTTCGTGAGTTCGTTTTTCATCTTGTCGAGGCAGATTCTTCTGGTCATCACGATATCTATTATCATCATGTTCCCGACCTTTGCCTCTCTCCGCCTCCTTTCCTCATTCCCGGGATTGACTTCTAGACCTGTGGTCTCGTCGTGTCCCTTCTCCTTGCTTTTTTGCTTCGGCCTCTCGGGCCTTGCCGATGAATTCATGTAAGTATCCTTGGTTAATTAACCTGTCGATCTCATCTTTTAACTGGAAACAATCCTCAGTGTCATCATCATTGTCCTTGTGAAAGCGACAATATTTATGGCTATTTTTCTTTTTTAGATTGTATTTCATCTTCTTAGGCCAAACAATCAACTTTGAATTTTTGATGGCCATTAGGGCCTTGCCCCGTGTCACTTTTAAAGGTGTGTAACTTTCGTATTTTGCATATCGCGGTTTCCGTTCTTGATCCTTGTCGGATCTCGGCATTCCACGTCGCTCATGTTGCTCCTTATTCTGCTTCCACACATTCTTTTCAGCCTTCTTAATCCTGTAAACCTTCTCTTCGTGTATATATTGCCTTGCAAGGATCATCATCCCTTCCTGATCTATAAGAGGGTTCCGTATCAATGCTCCAGCCAACGGTCCTTCCTTCAAGCCATTAATAAACAATTGCAGAATCACCTCGTGCTGTACACCTTGGACATCCAGGGCTTCGTCATTGAACCTGTCTACAAACTCCCTCAGAGTCTCTTCTTCTCGCTGCCTTATCCCCAACAAAGTTGATACTGACTTTGCTGTTCGAGCCTTACTAGCGAAATGGTTCTCAATTTTATGAATAAATTGTTCATACGTTACGATTGTACACGGGGGCTGATTAACGAACCAATCCAAAGCCCGACCCACAAAGGTAGTTGGGAAAACTTTAGCATTCACTGCATCACTTAAATTATGCAACACCATCATCGTTTCATCTCGTTTCACCCTGTTCCCTTCTCGGGTCAGGTTCATGAAATAATCTTCGGCGTGCCCCCGTATTGCGGCCATCTTCCCCTCGTTTCCTTTCTGGGTCGAGTTCTGGGAATTTCCATCCTGGGATAGCCAGGGTAGGATAGACGGTCCCCACATTTGGTGTCGTTGGCATCTTAGCCAATTGTTCTTACAGGAACTTTTGTCCCCACTCTTGCATCCTTCTATTGAACTCTGTCTCAGTCATTGTAATCAATCGCTTCTGTGATAGCTCCACGTCGAGTTCTTGCTGGGGATCTCCCAATGGTGATCCCTGAGGCTCTATTACCACATCTTCTCCTCGTTTCTGACCTACTTCTTCCATTATACCAACAAAACCACAGGAAACAGGTTTCCCACAGACGACGCCAAATGATTTAGCCTGATTTTCGTCGATAAGAACGAGGCAAATCCAACGACCCTAGAGGGTCAAAACCACCCAAAAATATATTGTATTATATTATAGACTGAACTTGATAGAATCAAGCTGCCTACGTACCTAATTTTATAGGATTAAGTCTAGACGTAGTTCAAGAGAATTAGCTATGAGATATGCAATGGCTTCATATAATACGAGGCTAACTATTTAATAACGATTTTATGTGTATATTTACTCTGTATAGCTAAACAGTATTTTAGAGAATTTATTGCTTGTCCCCCTCATAAATGAACAAGAGGGGGTATTTATAAATGATAATATAACCACTATTCATGATATGACAATTGGGCCTGTTGAGACTGAACAGGTGTCAAAGAATGGCTGGACTCACATCACATGAGTCACCGGGTCGACGAACCGGGTCGGGTTACACTATACTATTAATTATTTATCAATTAACAGTAGCTGTATATTGTTGACCATTGACCGGTAGAGAATATAGGGATGAATATTTTATACTCATTAATTACCATATCAGTCCACAAGGCCTGTGAAACATTGGTTAATAGCACAGCGATATCCTTAATTTGCTCTTCTATTTCTTTCTCTGGCATCATTCAATAAGCTCAAATACATTTTGGTCAATTTTGAGAATTATGCATTACTAATTTTTAGGTACGCCAGTTTTGGAGTATTAGTTGCTGCATAAGGACTGCCAAAATGCTGCCCATTGATATGTTGACTACATTGACAACATCGTTGTTAAGCTGAAACATAAGTGAAACATTGGGGAGGCGTCAAATAAACAAAAAAGACACATAAACATATGTGCTTATTAAGATCATTAAGATAAAGACGAGATGACTAACCCATCGAAATCCTTCTTTCTCTTGGAGTGCAGCACCTGATCTGGATTGTATTTCGGCGGACCTCAATACAACTCAAAACAGTCGAGGTTCGGGTAGGACCCGACCTGGAGTTAAATAGATTATAGATTGCACTCAATAATAGAGATGCCTACGTACCCCAAATGGGATCAAGTCTAACGTAGTTCAATTCTTTAATAAGCAAATCCTAACATGAGCCTCGTAATTTATTAGTGGGTCTACTCAGGATCAGATCGAAGCTCGGAGGTCGGAACTACAGTAAATCTATAGTGAATTATATGAATAGTGATTGCGTAACCCCCTTTTGATTGTACATGAGGGTATTTATAATGGACACCGTGTACAAATGTAAATTTAACACGTGTATTAGCCAGATCTTGCCACGTGTACAGATCTGACGTCTTTCATGAGTCGAGTCGTAGACCTAGATATAAAAGTGCGGATCCTATTCCAGTTAGGGGTTTTTTACTTCTGTTCTGGGTTTGGGCCTTCGTATTGGCCTTTGGGCTTTTAGCATTAGTATATATAAAAATAATATGCCCAAATTTGAGCATATCATCTAGTCCCCCACTTCGTAAGTTCTTAGTGAGAAAAAATATTTTTTATTTCGAGGTGAGAGTTGACGAAGTATGAAGTTCGTATATCAATGTGGCATGTACTAAATTGTTCACGATGCATTAGATATGTATGTCTTGTTGTTTATCTAAATAGTCATCTTGTGCCAGAGCATTTATTACTAAGCGCGGTCATCATTTACTGTAACCTTTTGATGATAATTAATAATCAAGAGTTGTTGGTCTAAGTCATCCTTTTTCAATCCAAACGTTGCGTGATCTTTGTCCGTTGATTTCAAATAGCGCTTCCATCATTTGCCGTCTGAATTTTACATCTTTCCCTTATAAATAGACGGTAACTTCCACAATTTACAACTATTACTTTCACGCATCTTTGAAGGACCCTATAGAGAGAGTTTCTTGCACCTCGGTGGGTTACGAGTATCGTGCACTTCGGTGGTTCGTGATTTACCTTCTTCTCTCGTTGTTCGTAGGTTCGTATTCTCTTTGTATCTAACCTATTCTTTATTGTTGTATTTGTATCCATGGCTCGTCCAGCTAGGTCTATCCCTTCCGTTAATAATAATGAAATATCCGATAGTGCGGATAATTCAAGCAAGATTTTTAAGGATAATGATTCTTTTGTTTTGAGAGATAATAATAATAATGTAGAGTTCTCGGATCCTCGAATTGAGTTAAGTTTAAGTGTGTCGTCCATTCTTTCCAGCACTCATGACCGACTTGTTCATAATGTAGGTCGAAGAGTCTCTGTGGATATTCCTATGGAAGAGCAAGATGAAGAAAATAGTGATATGGGTAATATCGATAATAATAATCATAATAACGAGGTGAATGATCTTCATGTAGATAGTGAGGGTAATTGTGAGGTTAATGCTAACCTTTTTGTTTTTAGTTCGAGGAAGGCCCAAAATGCCTCTTGGTTATCTAAGAGTTCGAAGGTGAAAACTAATCAAATTGCTCATCTTAGGTCTACTTATCATATACCTTCGAATTATAAGATCATCATTCCAAATGTTGAGGATAGGCTACATCGTCCCCCAAAACATTATAGATGTTTTCACATAGCCCATTTGATGGCGGGTTTGAGGTTTCCCTTACATGATATCCACATTGAAATTCTAAATAGACTTCGATTGAGCCCTACTTAATTACTATCGAACTCGTATAGGTTAATAAACTGCTTTGTAGTCTTAATGTGTGGGTTCGACATAGATATTAGCTTTGCCCATTTTTGGAGTTTGTTCCGTATTTGTCGTGGGTCGAAAAATGATGGAGAGGGTCTTTCTTACATTTCCCCTTGGAGTAATCGAAGATGTTTAAGTGTCACCACGTCCTCTTATAGGGACTGGAAGCCCCACTTCTTTATATCGCTAAACCAAACCACGAGGCTTGGGGGGTATCGAGGAAATGGAACCTTAGGGTTAGTGAACCCAAAGATTATGGTGATGTAACATGGGGTCAGTTTTTCATACGAGATAAACTTCATACGTGGTTTAAGACTGAAGAGATTTTGACTGAACCAATTTTGGTTCATTGTGGATTGAGTCAGGCTCATATCCACCCTGATGATTCTATTGAGTCTCTTGGTACGTTTTCCTTGTTTACTTATTTTTCCTGATTTATCTTTCCTGTGTCCTGTGTTAATCATAGTTATGGATGATTCCTTCGAAGCCGAGATGCGTGAGGAGGCACGAACTGCCAAGGTGAAAAGTAAAAATAAAGGTAAAGCTTGAGCTGCTACGCCCAGTGTTGGGGAGTATAGGATCGACGAGATGTTGCCTCCGTTGCCCAACTCCTTGGAGAATGTTAACAAAGGTGGTGTTGCACTGGGAGATAGGGTTCAACCCGAGAATGTAACGGATCCAATTCTTGTGGATAGCACTGAGGGTTCAGATGTTCGAGCCAAGGGATCTGAGACTTCTGCTAGAGTGAGGCCTCGAATAGTGCTCACCAGTCAGGCAAAAGGACGAGCCACGGCTGAGTTACAACGTGATGCTTTATCAGATGTTCGTGCTTCGATTCCCAGTGAGAGCTTCGAATTATTGGATATGATGGAAGCCCTTTCTCTGCAGAAAAGGTTTGAAACTTTTGGAGGTTCAACTCGTCCTCCTTTAGATACAAGTCACAGCTTATTGAAATCAGATTGGCTGGTGTACATCGATTCTAGCATCGATGACGAGCCGAAGCACTTGATGGCTTCTGAGTTATTTAGCAATATCTTATTAACCCGTGATAAAGCCGGTGTGATGTCTAGACATCACACCGATGTGGAAGATGAAGGATTTTACCATTTGATAAAGGTTAGTGAAACAGCAGCTCGTGTTATTCTTGTTGATTTCCATTTATAGCTTCAATATAATAATGATAGATGTACTTATGTTTTTCTCAGGCCGGGCTTCATATGCACCATCTGTCCCTTGGTGTATCGTTCTGGAAGAGTGAAGCCGGAAAAAACAATATCAGAGTCGAGGGGTACAAAAAAATGTTTGGAAAAGTTCGAGATCAGAGAGACGCCGCTAAGGAAGCCTTGAAGGCTGATAGAAAAAATTACGAGGCACAGTTGAAGGAAATGAGCCAATCCCTCGAGGATTTGAAAAATCAGCTGGTTGAAGAGAAGGCTAAGGCTGTGTTGGGCGTGTTGCTGGACGTCCGGAGTTCGTGGTTTCTGAAGAATTTAAGCAGACAATGACAGAGCAGAGATTTGGTGGGGCGAGGGACTTTGCCTCATCGAAGGCATTCAAGAAGATCCTCTTGGCTAAGTCAGCTGGGGATATGTATGATGGGTTCCACAAAGCATTAGATTATCTAATTCTAGAGCAACATCTACCTGGTGATTTTGATTGCGAATCCTTCGAAGAATTTGCCCTTCAAAAAGCACTTCATCTGTCAGTTTCCAGGTTGTCAACACGACTAACCTATATTGACTACCCCGAATTCGAGGCTCTAAGGAAGTCCTACTTTGAAGAAAAAGATGATGATGAAGCAGATGACGAGGAAGGGGGTGACTCGTAATGTTTCTAGTAATCTCGAATTTGGAAATTGTGTTTTGCAGGCCGTAGTGCCTAAGGATAATTATTTTTGTCACCTATTTTTGTCTTTTGATGTTTTAGTTATGAAAATAATTTACTTTTGCCTTTGGTCTGTTAATCTTTTCTGAAACTAAGTGTCAGATCAGTGTTACTGATGCGCGGGGTGAACAATCGTCGGATCGTATATTTCGAACATATTTTGAATGAATATCTTTTTTGTTTCAGCTTATATATGCATGTCTTATTTCGGATCTGATTGGAATTACATCATATTCCTTGACTTTGCTTTATAATCATTGACGAGTTGTATTTGTATTGTTTATATGTTATTATTGATGTGGCATCATAGATCATATATTCCAAATACTTCACCCAAAAGCATTTGTGCACATCGTAAATCATATATATCGAACATTTCACAAAAGCATGTATGCATCTGGCAGCTCGTATTGATTTAAAAGTAAAAAATGCGATTGTTAGATCGTAGTAGCACATCGGCATATGTTTTCATAAAAGAGAAAACATGAACATAGCAGTAGCATGATCACTCAGATCGCATGTCTTTGAAAAAAGATTAAACATCGTTACATATCAACGATGTTTTAGGTGTAAAATTTTTGGAGGTTGTGTATGTTTGATAAGAGGTGTTTTTACGTGTTTTTAAGACCGTAATTCTTATGATTTGGATTCACTTATTGCTTAAATCATGTCACATTTGCATTTAATAGGTGTGTTAAGTGAATACAGGTAATAAATGAGAATACATGAAGAAAAGGGAAGAAAAACGATGTACAAAACAAGTTCAAGCATATTTTTCAACACCTAGGCGGTTTATGCATCTCCTACCACATTCGAGCGATAATTCCGTACATTTTGAGACCCACTTAGACAAAGTTTCCTTCTAAAAAGTTTTAGATGTATGTCTTAGCTTCAAATGGGATCTTGAAACATCCAAATCGGAGGTCTATAGAGATAATTGTGAAGAAAATAAGATTGCTGCGCCGAACAGAGAAGTACATGTGCCAGGATACGCCCCAGCGCCCTCCTAGTCATGCCTAGGCATGGATAGTCCAAATGTTACTCCTTTTCAGCCTAAATTCCAGCATTATATGATGGGTAAGAATCACTTTTGGCCATAATTCAGCACATGTGTTGAGGGGTTGTCATAAGTGTGTTTCTTGGTAGATTTACTTTATGGGAGCCAAATCAGAAACAACCTTCATGTTGAAACGTAATTTAGGTATACTTAGCGACCGAATTGGACAAAATGTCCTTCTGAAAATTTGTAGATCTATGTTTTATCTGAACATGGGGACTTGAAGCATCCAATTTGGAGATCTGTGGAGAAGTTTATGAGGAAAATACTAAGACTGCGCTGGAAAGCAAGAAAATGGCAGCATGCATGTGTTTTGTTGAAGTTTTCACATGGTTATGCTTGGTGGAATTCTTAAGGGCCGAAAGTTCAGCATTTTTTAGCTGGTTGGAATCTTAAAAGCCAAACTTTAAGCATCACCTTAGGTGGAATTCTCATTGGGGAACTTTAATGGGAATTCTTAATGCATACTTTAGTGGAATTTTGGCTATAAAAGGAGGGGAAACCCATACTCTTCATCATTCGCTATCAATTTCAGATTCTTGGAGAAGAGGGGGAGGAAGTGACCGATCCATAGAGAAGAAAAGAGGGGAGAGAGAAGGATTCTTGATTCATCATCATCATTGGAGAAGGAAGATTCAATTGAAGTTCCGTCATTATTCACTTTTGAGGGAGTTTTTATAGCTTTTCATTTCAATTATGTCTATGAACATGTGTATTAATTCATTTATGTTTTTCATATTATCCATTATGAACTAAATTCATAAGACTAGGGCCATGTAAGGCCAAATTGTGATATATGCTTATAATAGATGATTGTTGAGGTTGTTCTTATATTGTTATGTGATGTGAATTTGTGTCTTTGCCTATCTTGCATATACTTGATCACTATATGTTAGAATCTTATGCCTAGGTTAATATTTCGGGAGAAAATTGACTTAGGGTGCAAGAAATTCACATCATGACCCGTAACTAATGAGGAATTGCCCTAGACATAGGTAAAGATTCCCGGGTGAAGTTGTTCGATTCAAATCGAGTGAACTCTAGTACGTTAATGCATGTTTAGTGGTTAGATTTCTGGATAGGAATATTTGGGAAATCACGATCTAAGCATAGGAGTTTATACGCGAGACATCGGTTATTCTCTACCCTCGGAGTTCTCACCATAACAATATAAACGTAATCCTTCAACTAGAATCTTTATAAGTATAATTGATCAATTTGAACCTAGCATGTGCCTTAGTCTCCCTTTATACTTTGTGTAAAATCAATTGTGTAATCTTGTTCTTATTGTATGCATTTTACGTATAATTTACTTTAATTATATTTGTTCTTTTTTTCGTTAAAATCATAAACTAAAATTCAAGTCTCCGTGGTTCGACAACCCGGACTTTTAGTCCACTTATTACTACACACGACTAGTGCACTTGCTACAATAGCACGTTAGCTTTTAGCGTGTCAAGTTTTTGGCGCCGTTTCCGGGGACTTGTTCATTTTAGTTTTTGATTTTTCATTTAAATTTTCATAATTCTTAGTTTTTCGTTTATTTGTAACCTTTCTTTTATTTTATTATTCTAATTTTTTTTCTTGTATTTATTTGTTAGGTGTAATTTGTGGTGCATGACCCGCTCTTCTAACGAGCCCCTATACAATTTTGAGCCGGAGATAGAGCGTGTTCTTCGATCTAGTAGACAAGCTCGAGAAATGGCTGACAATCTAAATCCAAATGGAAATTTTCCCGACATAAATCTTCCGGAAAACAGGGAATGGCTGCAAAATCTTTTCCAAGCTATGCAACCGGCACCTCCTCAAAGATTTCCATCGGTCCGGGACAGTCTACCTCCAAGGGTCCACACCATACCGGGGCCCGTAGTCTTTCCAAATTTCTTTGCACCAAATTATCACATTCCGTCACACATCTTTAGCATGGTGCAAAGCGAACCCTTCTATGGAGAGCCCCATGAATCACCTCATGAGCATTTGGAGACTTTAGACGATACTCTCATGACTACCCAATTTCATCCACGGGATCTCGATGCAATTCGTCTAAGAGTCTTCCACTTCTCATTAAAGGAAAGGGCGACCATGTGGTACAAATCTCTACCACCCCAATCCATCACAACATGGGGACAATTGGTCGATGCCTTTTTGAGCAAATTCTTTCCACCCTCCAAAATCAATGAGCTAAGGAGCAACATTAAGGAGTTTAAGCAGGGGAATCATGAGTCCTTAGCCGAGGCATGGGCTAGATATAAAAACATGCTCCAAAAATGTCCGGATCACAACCTAAGATTGAGCGAGCAAGTATTACGATTCCATGATGGAGTCCGTTCGCGCATCCGAAATAGGCTCAATGCAGGCGCCGGTGGTGATCTCCTTGGGCTCGATTGCCAAAGTGTGTGGGACAAGATTGAGCAATTAGCCCGGGAAGATGAACTCTATCCCAATGATGAAGAAATCACACCCACTAAAAAGATTGCTTGTGTTCAAGAGTTGGGAGAAGAAGTTACTTTGGAAACAATGGTTGGCAATGTAAACTATGTTGGAAATGCCAATCGACCTCAATTGAACTTCCATGTGCCCGAAAATTTTCCAAGGAGGCCCAATCCGGCACAAAATGCCCATCCCGGCGTCTATCAAGCACCAAGGCCCCCATTCAACAATAACCAAACTCAAAGGCAAGGTAATCCTCATATACAAAGGCAAATAAGACCTCTTACAACCGAAGAGCGTCTCGATGAACAAATAAAGAAATCGGATTCAGCAATCAACGAACTCCGTACTATGATGAAGGATATAATGATGGACATGAAGGATTTAAAGACACAAATGGGTCAAATGGCAAAGGCGATCAACGAGAGAGCCCCGGGAACTTTACCAAGTGACACAGAAAAAAACCCAAAGGAACAATGCCACGCCATCACCTTAAGAAGTGGCAAACAGGTAGTCAATGATGCTGTTCGCATTTTCGCGCCCGAGCGCTCCGATGAGAACGCCCAGGCGCCGGAATCAACCCACAGTGAACGAATGCTTCGCAATTGCGCGCCCGAGCATCCCGATGATCACGCTCAGGCGCCCGAGACCCAGCGCCCTGGCGCCGATTGTCGCGCCCAGGCGCCACCTCCTGAACCCTCCACAGCGGGCTCTTCAACTCCAACGCATCCTCCCATCGAGGTCCGTCTGCCATTTCCTAATGCACATAGAAAAAAAAAAAGGAGATGGATCCAAGTTTCCTTCGAATCTTAGCAATTCTTCGTGAGGTTAGAATTAATATTCCTTTTATAGACGCAATTTTACAAATGCCAAATTACGTGAAATTTTTCAAGGATATTTTATCCAACAAACAAAAGTGGGAGGAAAACGAAACGGTGTGCCTAACCGAGGAATGCTCCGCCGTATTGCTTAATAAATTACCAATGAAACTTGAAGACCCTGGGAGTCTCACTATTCCTTGCACGATTGGGCCATTATCCTTCGAAAAAGTTTTGTGCGACTCGGGAGCTAGCATCAACCTCCTCCTGTACTCTCTTTTCAAAAAGTTGGGCCTTGGTAACCCAAAGCCGACTTCAATGAGCCTCCAACTTGCCGATAGATCAATCAAGAAACCACGGGGAATAATCGAAGATGTAATCGTTCAAGTCAACAAATTCTACTTCCCGGTTGACTTTGTGGTTCTTGATATGGAGGAAGATGTTGAGGTACCCCTGATCCTAGGAAGACCATTCCTAGCCACTGGTAAGGCGGTAATCGATATTGCCAATGGTAAGCTAACCTTAAATGTGGGAGATGAAAAGGTCACCTTTGATGTTTTTAAAGTGCTTAAACACCCATGTGATCCTGACTCATGTTTACGCATCGATGTATTTGATATGTTGATTGATGAGACTTTTCAGGCACAAATGGTAGACGACCCATTGGAGACATGTCTTTCCAAATCTATGGATGTCGATTCAGCGAGTGAAGAACAATTGGAAACCATGTTTAGCGTAGAGAAACCACCTCTTTACCACGTCATTGGAGCTAAAAAATTAGAAAGATCACTCTTGGCTCTTCCTCCCCCTTCTATCGAAGAGGCCCCTATCCTTGAGCTTAAACCATTACCATTACATTTGAAATATGTATTTTTAAATGATAATGAGACTCTACCTTTAATTGTCTCATCTTCTTTGACAGGAGAACAGGAGGAGCGACTCATGAGAGTATTGAAGGCCAACAAAAAGGCCTTCGGGTGAAAAATTGCGGATATAAAAGGCATAAGTCCAGCGGTGTGCATGTACAAAATACTCATGGAGGAGTCCGCAAAACCTACACGCCAACCACAAAGACGGTCAAATCCACAAATACAAGAGGTGGTAAAGAAAGAGGTTATAAAACTACTCGATGCAGGTATAATCTATCCTATCTCTGATAGTGCATGGGTAAGCCCGACTCAAGTAGTACCCAAGAAGGGCGGAATAACTGTGATAGAAAATGCGAACAATGAATTAATCCCTACTCGAATGCTTACCGGGTGGCGTGTGTGTATAGATTATCGCAAGTTAAATGATGCCACTCGTAAGGACCATTTTCCCCTCCCATTCATTGACCAAATGCTTGAAAGGTTAGCCAGACATGATTTTTATTATTTTTTAGATGGGTATTCCGGCTATAACCAAATTTCCATAGCCCCCGAGGACCAAGAGAAAACAACTTTCACTTGTCCCTATGGCACGTTTGCTTATAGGCGGATGCCGTTTGGATTATGCAATGCCCCGACCACATTTCAACGATGTATGATGGCGATCTTTCATGACATGGTTGAAGAATTCCTTGAGATTTTTATGGATGATTTTTCTATTTTTGGAACCTCATTTAACACATGTCTTGATCATTTGGACCGTGTTCTAAAACGCTGTGAGGAAACAAATCTTGTTTTGAATTGGGAAAAATGTCATTTTATGGTCCGGGAAGGGATTGTGCTAGGTCACAAAATCTCCCAAAAAGGGATTGAAGTGGACCAAGCCAAGATTGAGGTAATAGAAAATCTTCCTCCACCTACATCGGTGAAAGCCGTGAGGAGCTTTCTTGGTCATGCCGGTTTCTATAGGCGATTTATCAAATTTTTTTCCAAAATTGCAAAGCCGTTATCTAACTTGCTTGTCAAAGATGCACCATTCAATTTTGATTCCCTTTGTTTACAGGCCTTCATGACTCTTAAGGAGCTATTGATATCCGCTCCCATCATGGCACCTCCCGATTGGAGTTTGCCCTTCGAATTGATGTGTGATGCTAGTGACACCGCGGTGGGTGCGGTCCTTGGCCAAAGGAAGGATAAGGTATTTCAAACCATCTACTATGCTAGTAAGACTTTAAATGATGCACAAATGAATTACGCAACCACGGAAAAAGAATTACTAGCCATAGTATTTGCATTTGACAAGTTCCATGCTTATCTCATTTTGAATAAAGTAATTGTGTACACTGATCACTCCGCATTAAAATACTTGCTTGCCAAAAAGGATGCCAAACCTAGACTCATTAGGTGGATTTTACTTCTTCAAGAATTTGACATAAAAATTAAGGATAAGAAAGGAGTAGAAAATGTTGTTGCCGACCACTTGTCTAGGATAGAGATTCCTAAGCCTGAGTGCGTGTTTGATAAACCTATTTGTGAGGAGTTTCCCGATGAGCAATTGTATGCTATACTTCATAATGATGCTCCTTGGTATGCCAATTATGCAAATTATCTTGTCACGGGAGTTCTTCCTCCGGATATCACTTATCATCAAAAGAAGAAATTCTTATTTGATGTGAAGCGATATTTGTGGGACGAACCATATCTATTTAAGATTTGTGCAGATGGCCTCATTCGACGATGTATCCCCGAGGAGGAAATAGCATCAATTCTCGCCCATTGTCATGATATGTCGGTATGTGGTCACTTTGGACCCTCTAAAACAGTGGCTAAAGTGCTTCAATCAGGTTTCTTTTGGCCTACTCTTTCTAAAGATGCATTCTTGTATGTTCAATCTTGTGATAGGTGTCAACGAACAGGTAACATCTCTAAAAGACACGAAATGCCATTGAATAACATGTTTGAATGTGAACTATTTGATGTATGGGGTATTGATTTTATGGGACCCTTCCCTAGTTCTTGTTCCAATAAGTATATTCTTGTTGCGGTTGACTATGTCTCCAAATGGGTCGAAGCTGAGGCTTTACCAACTAATGATGCTCGGGTGGTTACTCGATTTTTTAAAAAAAGGATTTTCACTCGTTTTGGAATTCCTAGAGCAATCGTTAGTGACGGGGGCACCCATTTTTGTAACAAACAATTCGAGCACTTACTGAACAAGTACGGGGTACGACATAAAATCTCAGCCCCATATCATCCTCAAACGAGTGGTCAAGTGGAGGTGTCGAATCGGGAGATTAAACGCATTCTTGAAAAAACGGTTAACGCATCTAGAAAAGATTGGTCCCTTAAACTAGATGACGCCTTGTGGGCATATAGAACCGCGTTTAAAACTCCGATTGGCATGTCCCCATATCGCCTTGTCTTTGGAAAAGCATGTCACTTACCGATTGAGCTCGAACATCGCGCTTTTTGGGCTATTAAATTTCTAAATTTTGATTCTCAACTCGTAGGTACCAAGCGATTACTCCAATTACACGAACTTGAGGAATGGCGCCATCAAGCGTATGAGAACGCCAAGCTTTACAAGGAGCGAACGAAAACATGGCATGATAAGCGTATTATTCCCCGAGAATTTCATGAAGGAGACAAGGTTTTACTATACAATTCTCGTCTTCGACTTTTTCCCAGGAAGCTCAAGTCAAAATGGTCGGGACCATTTGTTGTATCTCGTGTGTATGCTTCTGGTGCCATTGAACTTATAACGGATAATGGACGAACCTTCATGACAAACGCCCAAAGGTTAAAGCATTACATTAGGATTGACGGGTCGAGGGATAAAGTGACCATTCCCCTCCAGGATCTTTAGCGATTCTTTATCTCAAGTCGAGCTACCGAATCTAAACTAGCGCTTCTTGGGAGGCAACCCAAGTTTGTAAGTTTTCTTTTCTTTTTGCTTTCGTTTTTGTTTTGTTTAGTTTGTTTCTTTTTATTGTGTTCAAGCATGCACTTTTGGCATGTATGTTTTTCTTATGCTTGATGGTTTAAAAAGTTGAAGTGTTAGATATGATGCACATTTGGACCCCACCTTTAGAGATTCTTATTTTACTCGATAAGAGGAGAAACTTTGTAAGGATGCATTGGAAGCTTAAGGATGTTCTTCAATATCCTTGGTTGTAAGTGTTCTTTTACCTTTGTGTATGCATGTTGTAACAACATTGGGGACAATGTTGGATTTAAGTTTGGAGGTAGAAGAGTATCTATTTTGAATATTGAAAATGCAATCCTAATTTTTAACTTGAATTTGGGGAAAGTTTGTTTGATATCATGTTTATATGCTTCTTTGTTGAGAAAATCAAGCATGAAAATTTTTTAGTCCTTCCAATTGATGCATTGAAATTGATTGACTTGAAAAAATGGCATGAATTCTTGAAATAATCTGAATTTAATGGAATATATATATCTTTGAAATTGCTCGTGGAGACCTTAGACTAGAATTGATTCTTTAGATGATTCACAATGCACTTAAATCGAAGGTAGAGGAGTTGAGAGGATAACTATCTTAAGACACTTAAGGAATTATTTCCAGAAATATTAACTTAGATTTCTCATAAGGTTATAAGTTGAGTAGTAATTTTATATGCTAACAATGAATTGAAAAGGTTGAATTTTGGTATGACCAAAAGTGGTTAGGCTAATACGTACCGGAGGTGAAAAGTTTCATGCCTATATACTGTACTATTATGCTAATTTGAGCTATGCTCAAGCCAAAAGAAGTGAATTGTTTAAAAGATCTAGTTTTATTTCGTGGCCTTTGATACTCGAGTGATTAAATCCTTAGGAGTGTCTCTACACTTAATGCCCCAAAACTATCTAGTTTGGGAGTCATTGGTCTAAAACTTGTTACAGGGGTGTCATAGAAAGCCTAATGGAATAAAACATTGCACATGATCTAGCCTTAATGAAGTTTAATGGAAATTCCATATGAATTGAATGTTGAATATTTGAGATAATGAAATTTAAATGGCTATGAGATTTTCTATAATTCTTGTGCCTTGTGTTTGATCAAAAGTTGATAGATATGGGATTAATGTCCAAAATTTGGTAAGGATGCCTCTCGACTATAATACCCTAGATTTATTTTTCACTATACCCTAGGGAGTCGTTTCAAGTATTGGTGTCACATGAGCAAAAGTAGTTGATATGTATATATATATTTGTGAACTTTAAAAGGTTGATTTTATGCCATTCATTCTTGTTGATCATATTGAGATGTGTTGATTCGGTTGGGATTGAAAATTTGCTAGATTTTGTGGGTATATCTTATGCAAACCCTCACGAGACTATAACTCGTCTTTGAGGTAACTCAAAGGTTTAAAGGCTTGTTGCACCCGCTAAGTGCAATCATTTACTCCACGAAAGTGAGTTAGTTAGTTGTTTTGTTTTCTCCCATTGAATTATGTTGGTCTTGCCTTATAGCTCTTATTGCTCGAGGTCGAGCAATTGATAAGTTTGGGGGTGTTGATAAGAGGTGTTTTTACGTGTTTTTAAGACCGTAATTCTTATGATTTGGATTCACTTATTGCTTAAATCATGTCACATTTGCATTTAATAGGTGTGTTAAGTGAATACAGGTAATAAATGAGAATACATGAAGAAAAGGGAAGAAAAATGACGTACAAAACAAATTCAAGCATGTTTTTCAACACCTAGGCGGTTTATGCATCTCCTACCACATTCGAGCGATAATTCCGTACATTTTGAGACCGACTTAGACAAAGTTTCCTTCTACAAAGTTTTAGATGTATGTCTTAGCTTCAAATGGGAGCTTGAAACATCCAAATCGGAGGTCTATAGAGATAATTGTGAAGGAAATACAATTGCTGCGCCGAACAAAGAAGTACATGTGCCAGGATACGCCCCAGCGCCCTCCTAGTCATGCCTAGGCATGGATAGTCCAAATGTTACTCCTTTTCAGCCTAAATTCCTGCATTATATGATGGGTAAGAATCACTTTTGGCCATAATTCAGCACATGTGTTGAGGGGTTGTCATAAGTGTGTTTCTTGGTAGATTTACTTTATGGGCGCCAAATCAGAAACAACCTCCATGTTGAAACGTAATTTAGGTATACTTAGCGACTGAATTGGACAAAATGTCCTTCTGAAAATTTGTAGATCTATGTTTTATCTGAACATGGGGACTTGAATCATCCAATTTGGAGATCTGTGGAGAAGTTTATGAGGAAAATAGTAAGACTGCGCTGGAAAGCAAGAAAATGGCAGCATGCATGTGTTTTGTTGAAGTTTTCACATGGTTATGCTTGGTGGAATTCTTAAGGGCCGAAAGTTCAGCATTTTTTAGCTGGTTGGAATCTTAAAAGACAAACTTTAAGCATCACCTTAGGTGGAATTCTCATTGGGGAACTTTAATGGGAATTCTTAATGCATACTTTAGTGGAATTTTGGCTATAAAAGGAGGGAGAACCCATACTCTTCATCATTCACTATCAATTTCAGATTCTTGGAGAAGAGGGGGAGGAAGTGACCGATCCATAGAGAAGAAAAGAGGGGAGAGAGAAGGATTCTTGATTCATCATCATCATTGGAGAAGGAAGATTCAATTGAAGTTCCATCAATGTTCCAAGGTTGAGGTAATGCTTTTCCGTCCATGTTTTCCAACCTGTAGGTTCCTCGCTTGGTCACTTCAATGATCTTAAAGGGACCCTCCCAGTTCGCATTGAGTTTCCCCACGTGTTTCGAAACTTCAACTTTCTTTAAGATTAGATCTCCCACTTGGAAATTTCTTGGTCTCATATTTTTATTATAAGCACGGGTCATAGCATTTTTTTGCATAAGGATTTTGGCGTATGTTTTCTCCCTTTTTTCCCCAATGATGTCCAGTTCAAAGTGTCGATCTTCTTTGTTTCGTTCAAGATTATTTGACTCATCATATGATGCAATGCGGTATGACATAAGCCCTATTTCATCCGGTATAACCCCTTTCGATCCATACACCAGATAGA
The DNA here is from genome assembly GCA_019426215.1 of Buddleja alternifolia. Taxonomy (NCBI): domain Eukaryota; kingdom Viridiplantae; phylum Streptophyta; class Magnoliopsida; order Lamiales; family Scrophulariaceae; genus Buddleja; species Buddleja alternifolia. The sequence goes on along the minus strand of CM033392.1, from coordinate 16,808,753 downwards.
ATGGTGATTCCCGAGTCGAACTTCGTGGGGTAGTTCGATAGGACCATAAGACTCCCGGTAGTTCGTCGGCCCAGTTCCCCTTATTTCCATCGATTCTTGCTTTCAAGCCTTGTAGGAGGATCCTGTTGCATACTTCGGTTTGTCCATTAGCTTGTGGGTTTCCCACAGCAGTGAAGTGTTGTGAATTTTCATTTCGGTGCACCAGTTCGTTTCGTGACCATCTTCCCATTAAATTGAGTGCCATTGTATGATATCAAGAATCGAGGAACTCCGAATCTACAGACGATGTTTTTCCAAAGAAATTTCATGATCTCACCCTCTGTGATTTTAGCCACTGCTTCGGCTTTGATCCACTTTGTGAAGTGCTCCACTGCGACAATAATAAATTTTCTTTGGCCCGTGGCAGGTGGAAAGGGTCCTAAAATATCAATACCCCATTGGTTGAAAGGATAGGCAACCTTGATTGGTTCCATTGGAACTGCATGTTATGAGACAGATTTGAGTGCAATTGGCATTCCTTACACCTTTTGGCGAAGTTCGAGGTATTTTGGACAAGTGTGGGCCAAAAATAGCCTTGTCTCAAGATCTTTTATGCCAGAGCTTGACCTCCGGAGTGGTTTCCGCAGCTGCCCTCGTGGAATTCTTGCATCACGTACAGTGCTTGGGATGGAGCTAGACATCGGAGAAGTGGACTTGTTGAAGATCGTTTGTATAACTCATTATCGACAATTGTAAACCTTGCAGCTCGGTACATCAACCTTCGTGCTTCATTCCGATCTGTTGGCATCTTTCCCGTTTCTAGGTATTGTTTTATCTCATCTTTCCACGAATTTTCTTCATCCACTGCCATCACAGTGATTGATTTTTCTTCCGATATCTCTGGATGATCCGAAGTAAGAAGTGTCACTTGCCTACTTTTCACACCCGTGATCAAATTGGCAAATTTAGAGAGGGCGTCAACTCGGTCATTCTCCTCTCGAGGTACCTAATTCAAGGTTAGTTTTTCAATGCTTAGTTGGTGTCATCAATATATAGAATAGTCATTCGTTGACTTTTACATTATTCGAAGTAATGGCCTTTATTATTCTTGTAACCTGATTCAAGGTTAGTTTTTCGAAGTCGGCCATGAGGCTCTTTACTTGCTGTAAGTATTTGCACATCGTCTTTTCCTTAGCTTCGTAAGCTCCGCTGATTTGGTTAGCGACGAGCTGCGAATCAATGAACGCATTCAAGTTCTTTACATTCAGGTTCTTAGTCATGTTGAGATCGGCAATTAAAGCTTCATATTCAACCTCATTGTTCGTCACATCAAAATTGAGATTGATGGCGAATTCATGATCATTTCCATGCGGGTCTTGAAGCCAAACTCCTGCTCCTCCATGTTGGCTCATTGACGAACCATCTACATGCAATAACCAGTGTCAGTTTCCGAAGTGTTTACACCGTTTTCAAACGATGATGACATTTCGACTAAAAAGTCAGCCATAATTTGAGCTTTGATTGAGGTTCGAGGTCGATATTCAATTGAATACTCACCCAACTCAACGGCCCATTTTACAAGCCTTCCAGATGTATCGGGCTTGGCCAAGATTTGTTTCAAAGGTTGGTTCATTAGAACCACGATGTGATGCGATTGGAAATATGGACGTAACTTCTTAGCTGCGGTGATCAAGGCAAGCGTCCATTTTTCAATTACAAGGTAGTTCTTCTCTGCCCCTTGTAACATTTTGCTGATGTAGTAAACCGGATGGTGCTCGAATTCGATTTCACTAGCTAGAACAACACTAATCGCTTCTTCTGAAATTGCTAAATATAAGAGGAGATCTTCTCCTAAGACTGGCTTCGTCAATAGAGGTGGTGAAGTTAGATAGTTCTTCAACCCGAGGAAAGCTTTTTCGCATTCCTAACTCCATTTGAAATTTTTAATATTTCGAAGTATCTTGAAGAAGTGCAATCCTTTATCCGCACTTCATGAAATGAAGCGATTCAAGCTAGCCATACGACCTGTTAGCCTTTGAACGTCTTTTACCGTTCGAGGTGAAGGCATGTCCAAGATTGCTCGATTTTTTTTCGGATTAGCCTCTATACCTCGTTGGGTCACCATAAATCCCAAGAATTTTCCTCCGAGTACTCCAAAGGTGCATTTGTGGGGGTTGAGTTTCATGCCATATCTGTTCATAATCTCGAATGATCGTTTCAAATGATCCAAGTCATCAATCTCCTTTGTGTTTTTCACGAGCATATCATCAACATACACCTCCATGGTTTTTCCAATCTCATTTTTGAACATCATATTCACGAGCCTTTGGTAGGTGGCACCTGAGTTCCGAAGGCCGAAAGGCATGACCTTATAACAATATACGCCCTTCGAGGTGATGAATGAGGTCTTCTCACGGTTTTCTTATGCCATCATTATTTGGTTAAAACCTTGGTAAGCATCCATCACGCTTAGGAGAGCACAACCAGCAGTAGAATCCACTAACAGATCTATCCGAGGTAAAGGATAATGATCTCGAGGGCATGCTTTGTTTAAGTCCGTAAAATCAGTGCACATGCGCCATTTACCCCGAGCTTTTGGAACTAATACCACATTAGCTAGCCACTCGGTGAAATGGATCTCGTTGATGTATCCTACATCAAGAAGCTTATTTACCTCGGCGTCAATTATTGCATTACGATCTGGTCCAAAGTTTCTTTTCTTTTGCTTAACGGGTTTTGCGTCAGGATCGACGTTTAGCCCATGAACAATGACTTCGGGGCTTATGCCCTTGAAGTCCGATGCCGTCCAAGAAAAATTTCCTTATGTTCCCTTAAAAAGCTTATCATCATCATTTCGAGACTCAGGTCCATTTGTGACCCAATTCGTGTGGTTCTTTCAGAGTCACCAGGGATCAGTTCGATTACTTTGTGGTCCGATGGCTCGATACGCGTGTCCTCCATTCTCTATTTTTTGCTTGGTTCTGGATCATAGTTCGGAATTTCGTTAGTGGAAGACACCTTCTTTGTCTTCTCCGATTTTATTTTAGTGGGACCTTTTTTCAGAGAAGTAGTATAGCTATCTCGTGCCATCTCTTGATTACATTTGACTTGTCCGATTCCCGCCTTTGTTCGGAATTTCATTTTCAAATGAGGAGTGGACACTACAGCCCCAAACAAGTTTAGACCGGGTCGTCCCAATATCACGTTGTATGCAAACGGGGCATCCACCACAAGGAATTTTATCATTATTGTTTTTCTCGTGGGTTCACCACCCAACAAAGCCGGGAGGTCGATTGTACCAACCAGGATAATCTCGGAGCCTCCAAAACCAACCAATGGTGTGGTCACCGGACGAAGTCGCCTCGTGTCAAAATTCATTTTTCGAAGTACGGTAAGAAGCATGATGTCGGCCGAACTGCCATTATCCACAAGTACCTTGTGCACCGCAAAGTTTGCAATATCCATTTTTATTACCATTGGATCATCTTGTGGTCCTACCACACCTTCATAATCATTGTCTCTGAAGCTTATAGCTTCGTACCTCGAATGCACTGTCATGACATGTAATGTCTGTGCTCTTCGTTCGCGTGCCTTTAACTCCCTCGTGTATTTTTTACGAGCATTGTTCAAATCTCCATTTGCAGTACCACCAGCTATAGTAATAATCTCTCCATGAAGAGGTAAATTATGTGGGTTGTTCTCTTCTTTAGGGTACCGAACTCGACGTTAGTCACGTCGTTTATTGTCCCTACGATCTCGATTGTGGTAATCATCCCTCATTCGATAATTATCTTTGACACGATCCCTAGAACGACTTCGATCTCGTTGACCTTGTCGTTCCGGAGATTTGGGCACTTCTTGTCTCTCTTGAGCTTTACGAACTGCTGCAAATACCCTGCTTGATTAATCTCTCGATCTCGTCCTTCAATTGGAAGCATTCTTCGGTGTTGTGGCCTGTGTCTTTGTGGAATCTACAATATTTTTTCGTGTTCTTCTTCTTGGCTCCTTCCTTCATAGGTCGTGGCCATATCAACATGTCCTTGTTCTCAATGGCCAATAGTGTTTGTCCTCATGATGTGTTCAACGGCGTGTAATTCTCAAACCTCGTGTATCGAGGTCTGCCGTGCTTGTCTAAACGATCATTCTTAGAGCTTTGATTCCTCTCTTGTGCCTTGTCTTTCAGCTGCTTTTGGACTCTCCGCTAATCCCTCTTTAGCTCATTCATTTCTTCAGCGTAAATGTATTTTTGAGCTACCACCATGAGCTTCTCCATGTCGAAAGGTCGATCTCTACTCAGTGCATCGGCAAAGGGTCCCATTTTTAAAGCATTTATCATTAGGTTGATTTTAATCTCATTGGTTAATCCTTGCACATCAAGAGCTTCATCATGAAAATGATCTACAAATGATAGTAGACTCTCGTCGTCCTTAACAAGTGGGTTATGGATTTCGCATACTTACGCTTACTAGCAAAGTGGTATTCAAATTTTTGCATGAATTGCATATAATCTACGATGCTCCCAGTAGATAAGTGTGTAAACCATTCTTGGGCTCGTCCCGTAAGGGTCGTCAGGAAAATTCTGCTATTTAAAGCATCAGATAGATTATGCATCGTCATTAAGTTCTCATGTGCAACTACATGTGTTTTGGGATCATTCGACCCATCATTCTTCGGAAGGTCTGGAATGCGAAAGTTCCCAAGGGACTCCGACAAGATTTCCTCACAGAAGGGAGAATTCTTTCTTTGCAGAGCCGATACAGGTCGGAAGACCTTCTTTGGCATGTTTGGTGAATCACAAACCTCTTCGTGTTCTTTGTTTTTGCCTTTGTTACCCTCACAAAATGAAGGGGTATGGCTTTCATTCTCCTTTTCGGAGTGTCTTTTTCGATTGTCCCCTGATGCCTTGATGTCTTGAACCTTCCGAGCCTTATCCGTTTGTGGAATGGGCTGATGGAAGAGCTTACGAGGCGTAATAGGATTGGGGTTAATTGGTATGTGTGGCGTTGCCGGAGCATTAGCCAAGTATTCTTGTAGAGCTTTTTGTGCACATTCTTGCATTCTTTGCTGGAATAGCTCGTGAGTCATAGCTATAACGGGTTCGTCACCCCTAGGTTCGTCACCTAGTTCAAAGCCCAGAGGTGGTTCCACCTCAGGGTTGATCACGCGATGTGCTGCATCTCCTTGTAGAGTCTGGTTCTTGCGGTTGCTCGATTCTTCCCTGTCTGAGTTAGATTGTTCAGCGAAACTAAGTAGACGTTTCCCACAGACGGCGCCAACTGATCTGGGTCGTATTTCGGCGGACCTCAATACAACTCAAAACAGTCAAGGTTCGGGTAGGACCCGACCCGGAGTTAAATAGATTATAGACTGCACTCAATAATAGAGCTGCCTACGTACCTCAAATGGGATCAGGTGTAACGTATTTCAATTCTTTAATAAGCAAGTCCTAACATGAACCTCGTAATTTATTAGTGGGTCTACTCAGGATCAGATTGAAGCTCGGAGGTCGGAACTACAGTAAATCTATAGTGAATTATATGAATAGTGATTGTGTAACCCCCTTTTGATTGTACATGAGAGTATTTATAGTGGACACCGTGTACGAATGTAAAGTTAACACGTGTATCAGCCAGATCTTGCCACGTGTACCGATCTGAAGTCTTTCATGAATCAGGTAGTAGACCGGGTCGAAGTTGACCTAGATATAAAAGCGCGGATCCTATTCCAGTTAGGGGTTTTTTACTTTTGTTCTGGGTTTGGGCCTTCGTATTGGGCTTTGGGCTTTTAGCATTAGTATATATAAAAATAATATGCCCCAAATTTGGGCATATCACCTATTATAATCTCTCCAACGTTAGCAATCTGGGAAGCCTTCACACATATGATGACTTCAGGTACCCTTATCTAAATAATAATAATAATGATAATGATTCTAAATAATAATAATAATAATGATTCACCATAATTTGTTAATTAACACATTACAAGATTTAAATGATTTGTTAATTTTGAAAACTTAAATTTGAACAAATTCATTATAAAAAAAAAATTACTGGGTCAGTCAATATAGTACTTAAATATTGTATTGTTGTGTTTGGATGAGTAATTAAATAAATAATGAATTTTCATGAGTGATCATTTTGGTACCTTTTAAAATTTAGGGGGTATATGTAATAGTAGGAATAGTTCAGGGGGCATTTTGTATTTTGTCCAAAAAATTTTGGACACGAGTATTCATACATAAGATGTAGAATCGAAATCGAAATTATGGATATTCTCAAAATTTTCGTAAATTGAATACCCTGAAATTTACAACAAAACTAATATTTAATACCTGAGGTGTTAGTGAAGAGTAGAGAGAAAAATAACTTACAATTAGAGCTCACTTATCTAAGATAGGACTCATCTTAGTCCAATTTTATAAACGTCTATTTTTGACAAAATTATAAGTTCTTATGAGATTTGAAAATATAAACTTTTTAGTATTTTGTAATGGTTAATCATTAGTAGTGTCTGGTCATTATTTATTTATTTTTATGTTTTTGCTAAAGATCAGGTCATTATTTCAATTGAGTAATTTAGAACAATAAATTCATTTGAAAGAATGGAATTATATCTTAGAACAATATCACGGACAAAGAAAAAAGGTAATAGGCAAGATACGAGGAAATATTACATTTGATAATAAGAGCATAGAAGTACTTTTTGAAAATACAATGAATCGTTTATTTTACATAGAAGTATTTATTAAACCCTTTTAATAGATGCATGTATATAAGGATAGATAAGTTAAAACTACCACATGACTGAACAAATGAATTATCATCTCATATCTTAAAATTTATATGTGGAGTATATGAAGTTACTTGAATGAATAACAAATGTAAAGATATACTTGAAAACAAACAAATAAACAATTTGAGGGAGAATATGTACTCTATACTTGATTTTAATAAACAATTAGTAAATTAAAAATTAGATTTGTAGGTTAAAAAATTATATGTTTATAATTAATATTTGACATAAATAAGAATAAGTTAATTTCATAGTCATTTACTCCATTAGAAAATCACGTGCGAAATAATTTCTAGTAAAACATATATTTCAAGAAAAATAAATTTAGTTACCTCCTTCTAATAATGAACCCCTAACAACTTATAAATGCTATTATCCTCGTTGACAAAGTTATTGGAGACATTGTTTTCTCTTTTATACCCAAAAATGCAATAATTACCAAAAGTGAGTTGAAATTACCTATATAATTGTCTCATTACTTGTACAAAATTATGTGCTTCTCATTAAATGCCACCTCTGAATAATATTTGATAACTACCACCTACATTGAATTGAGGTCAAAATAACCAAATGAAACATTGATAGTAATAATCATAAGATTATTATGTATCATATGGATTCGTTTAGTCGCACTTCACATTTATTATATCATTGATGTATTATTAAATTAAAATGACTAATTACAAACTAAATATTATTAAGTGATATGAACCTATTCAGAATTGGATTTTTTCAAATTTTGTTGGGTTAGTTTGAGAGCCAGCAAAAATGTAGTAGAAATATGGATATACCATCCAATTAACCCCTTATTTCTTTACAAAGGGCTTTGTGTTTTTTTTCTACCTATTTCTTTTGGAGAAAGCTTCTCAAGATTCAATGATTCTTTAATTTTGGATTTCATGTGTATTTCTAATAGTATAAGGTGCAATTGAACCTGAAGGGTTGGCGTAGTGGTTTGTCCACCACTACGCTCCTGAGTGGGGAGCGTGTTCGACTACCCCCAGTGTCAAATCCCCTCAGGCCAGCGGCAGACTCAGTACCGCGAAGCGAGAATAGGCCCATACCTAATGTGGTGTGGGGAAACCCATGGGAAACCAAAAAAAAAAAAAGGTGCAATTGTGCCCTGCACTAATTTATATCATTTTGGCATTAGGATAATTTTGTCTTATTAAAAAAATTAGAGTATTTTTAACAACTCTCTATTAGAAAATGGAGTAATAATAATATTTTTCTATCTACAAGATTCTTAAAGTCGATATTTTGAACTTCTAGATGTCTTCTAAAATTTGAAAATAAATATACATCACATCTCTAGTGCGCTTCTAAACATCTTATCATACTATTTTCCAGCCAATAAAACAAGAAAGAAAAGTCAAATAGCAATTAAGACATTTATAGATAAGGGTTGAATTTTTTTTTTATATACAAGGTCATTTAAATGTAAAATGAAATATAAAATAAAATATCGATTTAAAACAAAAACAAAAAAGCGGACCTATTTAGATAAGCTGCCTGTCGAATTAATTTGTTTTTATTGTTTTTTGTTACAACCTGTCTAATTAATACTTATGAATCAATAAATGAATGGGCAGTTAAGTAGCAAACAATTAGGTGACATGTGGCCTATTCTTTCTTTTTGGCTGCTTATCTATATATTTGCATATATATATATATATATAATATGAATCAAATACATCTCATTACATTAAATAAAATATAAAACCAAATCTACACTATTGATACCAATTGATCCCAAGGTCTGGATTTAACCCATTTTTCAGATTATATAATTTTTTTTAATGATGACAGGGGCATTTTAGTCAAGAAACGTAACAAATTTATGCAAGATCAAAATCAAATCCCACTTATTGTGCCCATAACAGATTCTTTTCTCCAATTCACTTTTTCTTTCCAATTTCAATTCGATCAGTTAACAGAACTCAGTTAATCATCATCAAACTAAATGTACAGAAATCAAATCCCCCTTATTTACGTTATTTATCATCAAAATCAATTAATCATCAAATTCGATACATCATCATCATCAATTCCTCATCATCGATCGTTAATACAAAATCTTATGCAAAAGATTTCAACTTGTTCTGTGATTCCATAGTTTTTTCACAGGCTTCCCAATTTCAAATCATTTTATTTTTTTTGGTTCTTTTCATTTAAGTAGTAATGGCAATTCAGAAAGATAGAGTAAGGTTCAATGTTGGTGACCTCCTCAGAACATGTGAGCTCTACATTCCCATAAACATCCTGAAAAAATTGATATACAGAGAGACCCTATTATATGGCCTCATGGATCACCATACTGTATAATGTGTTATAACATACTGTATAATGACTTATAACTTATAAGATACTGTATAATTGAATATTTTTAAAGTGTTATAAATACATACTGTATAATGTGTTATAACATACTGTATAATGGCTTATAAGATATTGTATAATTGAATATTTTTAATATGTTACAAATACATACTGTATAATGAGTTATAATATACTGTATAATATGTTATAACATACCGTATAATGGCTTATAAGACACTGTATAATTGAATATTTTCAATATGTTATAAACACATACTGTATAATGAGTTATAATATACTGTATAATATGTTATAACATACTGTATAATGGCTTATAAGATACTGTATAATTGAATATTTTTAATATGTTATAAACACATACTGTATAATGAGTTATAATATACTATATAATGTGTTATAACATACTGTATAATGTGTTGTAAATAATAAAACCCACTAATATGTGAATATCATTTACTTAATAAAACTTTGTCATATTAGAGCTAATTTCCAACGACTATTCTCCTCTGAGGGTGGATCAAGCTAGGTATGATTATATCTTTTCTGCTCTGTTCTTATGAATACATGTGATAGACAGAGGCAAGTGCTGTTCTTAATTTGTCAAATAACAAAAATCTTGATGCTAAACATAAGGTGACCATGTTCTACCAAAATAATTATCACATGTTCTTTTGTAGCCTATATTATGTGTATATATTCCATCGGCAATTTGTAATGGCTTATAAAATACTATATAATTGAATATTTTTAATATGTTATAAAGACATACTGTATAATGAGTTATAATATACTGTATAATGTGTTATAATATACTGTATAGTGGCTTATAAGATACTGTATAATTGAATATTTTTAATATGTTATAAGCGCATACTGTATAATGAGTTATAATATACTATATAATGTGTTATAACATACCGTATAATGGCTTATAAGATACTGTATAATTGAATATCTTTAATATGTTATAAACACATATTGTATAATAAGTTATAACATACCGTATAATGTGATATAACATACTGTATATCGGCTTATAAGATACTGTATAATTGAATATTTTTAATATGCTATAAACACATACTGTATAATGAGTTATAATATACTGTATAATATGTTATAACATACTGTATAATATACTATAACATACTGTATAATGTGTTATAAATTATTATTCAAATTGAATTTGCTACATTAAGCCAATTCCTGAATTTTTTTGTTCCAAATCTTAGCCTTCATATTATTTTACCGAAATTGATCATGTTTTCATCCCACATCTCCATCATGTTTATAGAAAGTCTAATAACAGTAACACCCACTTTAATCTTATTGAAGCATGTAAACTTCTCCTTTTAAGAACATAGGGTTTCTTCAATAACAAACAACCAGAGACACAGTTCTCCATTAACTTGCATAGTCCTTAATTCTGTAGAAAAAAAAAAGAAAGAAAGAGAAGAGAAGAGAAGCAGTAAAAGACCAGAGAAGAAGTGGGAGTCTCGCAACTGAGAGAGAAGACAATGAAAAGTTTTTGAGACGTGGGTTTGTGGGCTTTGAAAAATGACATCATTTGACTATTATACCTCTGATTCAATTGGAATCAAATTCTCCACCTGTTTTTTTATTCCTTTTTGGACGGTTGGATTTAATAGATCCAATGGTGTAGATTGGGTCTTATATCTTATCTAATATAGAGTATGTATTAGATCCTGACCCAATATATATATTTATATATATATAATATATATGAAGCAAAACTTTGCAAATCCCACAAACTGATTCGATTAATAGGTAATAGCAAAGGTAAAGAAAAGTTGTAATAAAAATGGATACGGAGAAACAAAGTGTTATTGAAAAAGCAGGTGATAAGTATAGGTCTTTCTTGCATGAAGAAGCACAAATTAAACAGAGAGTGGAGACATGGAGGCCCTCCCATATATGATGCCGTCAACCAACTATTTGAACAAGGCCGGACCAAAGTATGGCTACTCTCTCTCTCGTGTGTGTGTGTTTATAGGTATACTATATATGTGTGAATATATATATACACAACACAACCATGAGTTAGCGTGATGAATTGAAGTGTGAAAAATATTAATTGAATATCCCTAACATTAGATTGTTGTTTCATTGCAGTGAAATATTTGATATTATTATGATCTATATAATTCATTTAAGTGATTCAATTTTTTAAATAGTCAGGAATTGCATTTTGAATTGGGATAATTACACTCACACCCTCTCTATAAACTTATTGTTCTTTATGAATCTCAATGAGTACAGAAATATTTCCTATTCACACTACAAGTAAATTGAGTATTGATAATAAAAATATATATTTTGGCTTAAAATCGTGGTCTATAGCGGTCTAAGCTCACAATTAATTTGGTCGTGGTAGATATTTCATATAGCCACACTAAAGTTAGCTGTGGTGAAAAAGGATGCTAGCTATTTTAAGCTCTAACTAGCCGTGTGGAAGAAATGTTAACCTAACAATTTTTTTACAATGGCTAAAAGTCATGGTCTTTACAATGAACAAAACACTAACCATGACTATAAGTCATGATAAATGTTTTGGCCATGCTTGCAAATACCATGGCCAAAGCCATAGCAAAGTCGTGGTTAATTGATTTTAACCATGACAAAGGAACTTTTCACCATGACATATTGACATGGGTAATAATAATTTTTTTTGTAGTGTCAGCTGCCAAAACTCAAAACATTGTCACATAATTCCAAGTTGCAACTATGACCGGCTTTCAGCTTAAACATGCCATTTTCATAGTTACCTCGCTAATTGAAAGCATGATACCACCGAGTCTTGGAAATCTTTCTAAACTTGAAGGCTCTAAAATAAAGTGCATTGACAAAGAAAGGTGATTTACCTCAAAATTTTCCGGGATGATCAAGGTAAATCGGACGACCCCAGGGGGTCGTAACCACCTAACGGACGTAAAACAATATAGACTGGACTTGAATTAATCAAGCTGCCTACATACCTAAATATATAGGATCAAGTCTGGACGTAGTTCAAACAGATGTGTTATGCAACTTGCAATATTGGCGTCGTATGACACGAGGCTAAATATTGAATGTTGACTATGAGAATATTCTCTCTTTCTTTAAGTGAACAGTATTTTTTCTGTGAATTCCTCTCCCCCTTCATTAATGAACCATAGGGGGTATTTATATGAGATCAGGTAACCACTATTCATGACATGATTGGTTATCCTGTTGAGACTATGTATGTGTCATTTATATAGTGGATATGGATTACAAAGACTAATGGATACATGAACCGGGTCGGGTCGTGTCGGGCCATACCCGACCCATCATACCACATTATACCCCACGAGTAATAGTAGTTGTTTACCATTGACCGTTGACTGAATATTTTAAAAGGAGGATTATTTTGACTCATCATTTAGTCCCCCAGTTCGTAGGCCTCGACGCGTGGCCATCAGGCCTATGGACTGTTTTTATCGAATTAGAGTAATGACCAATCATGTTGAGGTGACTGATGGGGGTATTTCTTGCTGTAGTTTCCAATTTTCCTCATACATTGCTTGGGGATAAACCACGTGTCTTTAATACTAATAACTGCATAGCAGTTATTTTGTCTAGAATAACGGATAGTGAGGGAATGACATCAGCTTCCTCTTGTAAATTGTCAGTTTTTCTTTTTTTGAATTTTGTAACTGCTTATTTCTTTAATTTTCGACCTTTGATTTTCCCGCCCAGTAAGGTGAGCTATAAATAGGGAAAAATCATCCACATTTTTACTTTTTCCTTCCCTTACTTACTCAGAGAGAACTTTCGAGAGAAGAGAGAGCAAGAGGCGGTGAGATTACACAAATCTCTATTTCATTCTTTTATCAAGCGATTCCGAGTAAGATTTAAAGGAGTTTGTGATCGCACCAGGAAGAAAGAAGAAAAAGCGTCAAATTCAGGCCACGGTAAAGAGGCGCGCCAATTAGGACCTGTTTTCACCTTAAATCTCCTTTAAACTTTTTGCCAGATATCGTCGTAGGTATTATCTTCTTCTCCGTTCTCGTCTGTTTTTATCCTAAGCTTTTTGTGGCATAAAAGTTTTATATTTCGCTTCGTATTCTGTTAGCCTCGTATATCTACTGTTGGCGATTTTTGCATACACCATGGTTCGCTCGACATCTAGGACTAGATCCGATGAGTCCCTTGGTTCGTTAGCAGGAGACCTAGAGGTAGAACAACTAGATTCCTTGTCTAAGACCGTAGATGACGACGAGTTAGAAATAGATGAATTCGAGGACGAGGCGGTAGACGGGGCTGGGGGGCCCGACCATGAGGGTGACGAGGACGAGGGAGATAACGAGGAGGGATCCGAGGACGAGGCTGTACATAGAGTACCTTGGGTGTATCATCCTTGGAGTAATATGCGATCTACTCTAAATCCTCGGATGATTCCGGAAATATGAGAGAGGTATTACATGTCCGAGGAATTTGACATTAGGATTCCTGGTCCAAACGAGCGTATTGATACTCCCCCTCCTGGCTATAGGACTTTCCACCTTGCTCATCTACAAGCCGGAGTGAGATTTCCCCTTCACCCTACAACAATTCGAATCCTGTCTAGGTTGGGGTTGTGTCCAACCCAACTATTGCCAAACTCGTACAGACACATCAATGCTTTTATCATCCTAATGCATCATTGGAGGGCAGCAACCTCGTTAGCCCATTTCATGGAAACTTTTAAATTTAGTAGATCAGGTATCGGGGATGAGGGATTCTTTTATATTTCCCCTCGTAACCCTCGTGTTCGTATCTATAAAAAGAATACCTCCTCATATGGTGCGTGGAAGAATAAATACTTCTATATAGCGCAACCTAAATTTAAAAAATGGAAACTGCCTCGTGAGTGGAGGTTGGACTTACCTCGTCCGGAGGATATCGGGGAGGTGACTTGGGGTCCCCATTTTATCGAGGAGCATTTTTGGCATTTATACAATGCTGATTTTCTCCTTACCGAAGGGGTTTGGTTAGGTGTCGGATAAGTCATGCTCCCATCGATTCTGATAGAGTGGGTAAGCATCGTACCTCACCCAGCTCGCAGCCTCGTAATCTTGTCCCTTTCAGTTATTTTTCTCTTATTTTTATTGTCTTGTCTCAAGTATGGCTGAAAAGGCAGCTCGCATGCAGAGGAACCTGGCTAAACGTGCTGCAGGAAGGACTAGACGAGGTGCCTCTGCAGTAACTACGAGGGCACAATCTCGTGCTCCTGTCCCCAGTGGGGGTGCATCCGAGGCCCCTCCTCATGATAAGCCAGTATACGATGTCCCTCCAATCAGTTAGGCAGGACTAATGAGAGAGCCGGTGGTAAACATATCAGAGGGCTCCCATACAAACCTATCCTCTCCCCCTGGATCGGCTGCCGGTGAGTTGAGGAAGAAGAAGAGGTTCGATGGGACTGGGCATAGCCCAGAGTTAGGGTCCCAAGCGATGGGCGACCTTCACGAGACATCAGTGGCTAGGCTCGTTGAAAAATTTGAAGGAATCTGGAAGAAAGACAGAGCCGAAGCTACAGGTGGTCGTGATCGTCCATTCATTAATCGAGGCAAAACGGCGATTACCCCGGACTGGCGCGTTTACGATGATAGCTCTATAATGGGTCCAGGGGGTCCATTGACAGCATCGGAGCTAGTACAGGGAATTATTCTACCTAAAGACAAGGCCATCTTCGCCACTCTTCCTCATACTGCCATCGAACAGCAGGACTTCGAAGCCACTGCAAAGGTAACTGCCTCGAGCTTATTTGCACATCGACACCATTTATTCTGATCCGTATCCTCTTTATTCTAACATCGTACTATTGTTTTTCAGATTGCTCTCTTCCTGCATCAGCTCTCCCTGGGTCTCTCCTTCTGGCGTGACCGTAGACTTACCACGGAGAATGAATTCAAGGAGCAGAAGCGTAAATTGGAGAGTGAGCTGCAGGAGGCCAAGATTGCAACTGCCGAGGCTACAGAATTCCTTAATAATGGAAAGGCTAAGCTGGAGAAGCAATTAGATGCCCGCATCTTCGAGGCCAACTCTTTGAGGGAGCAAATGAAAGAAATGCATTCAGATTTGCAGCGGCTGCAAGCAAACATGCAGAAGGCTAAAGAGGTAGAATTCCAAGCTGGGGTGGCTGAGGGTAGATCCAGGTTCTTGGCATCAGCAGAGTACAAGGAGATTACGAAGTAGATTCGCTTCGACGCAGCTAGGGATCTCAAGAGCTCTGTTGCCTTCGAGGGATTAATCGAAGAGAAAGAATCCGATTTTATTTTCGATGGCTTCATGAAGGCCCTCGATTACTTGAAGAAGGAGAGGATCTTACCTGAGGATTTTGACGATGAGGAGTTTTCTAAGAAGTTCATCGCGTCGCCACCTCTACGAGATTCCTGCACCGATCCTAGCCCTCCAGCCATTCCATTCCCCGAATTCGATCCTTTAGGCCCTATTCCGGATAATGAGGATATTGATGATGCTGCTCAAGCTTCGGTCGCTGAGAATGCCTAGATTTTTGTATCTATTCGAAGCAACAGTTTTTTATCTTTGTTCTTCTATTGTCCTCGTGAACTCTTGTTTGAATAATTTATTTGACAAGTTGTTCATCATTGGTTAGATGAATGGTATTTTTGTCATGATGAGTGTTTGTTGTTTGCTTCGTAGCGTACAAATTTTCTTACATCAGTTGCCTCGTACACTTATGTTGTTTCATTATTCGGTTGTAGATGTATATACATATGAGTATAATGCTCTTATAGCTTTAAGCCAAAAATACACATGTATATCATTTGAAGCAAAAGATGATTACATACACACAAAATTGAGTCCCCCACTACAACAAAAGGAGGGTGGACTTCCCTTGAATATTTATGTATAGAACCTTCGTAGGTTCTGGATGTTCCAGGGACGAGGTAGATCTTTCCCATAAAGATTTTGCAGCCTATAAGTCCCTTTTTTAGTTACTTTTGTCACCTTAAAAGGTCCTTCCCAATTTGAGTCAAGTTTACCCACATGCTTCGATACCTCCACCTTCTTCAAAACCAAATCACCGACCTGGAGGTTTCATGGTACCACCTTTCTATTATAGGCTCTTGTCATCATCTCCTTCTGCATTAAAATTTTAGCATAGGCGGCATCCCTTAATTCCTCAACAACATCCAGCTCGTATGCCCGCGCTTCGACATTCTCCTCGGGGTCGTACGTTTTCACACGATACGACCTCATCCCAATTTTGGCAGGAATCACCGCTTCCGAACCATACACCAAGCAGAATGGTGATTCATCCGTTGAAGTTCTTGGGGTCGTACGGTATGCCCACAAAGTTCCTGGTATCTCTTCAGCCCAGTTACCTTTTTTTCCTTCAATCCTAGCCTTGAGATGTTGAAGAATTATCCTATTCGCCACTCCAGTCTGTCCATTCGCGTGGGGATTGCCTACTGCTGTGAAGTTATGCTGAATTTTTAGCTCCTCACACCATTTCATCACATTTTTACTGTTAAATTGGGTTCTGTTATTCGATATCAACACACGAGGGATGCCAAATCTGCACACTATATTCTTCCACAAAAACTTCATCACTTCATGCTCCGTTATCTTAGCCACTGGTTCGGCCTCAATCCACTTCGTAAAGTACTCCACCGCCACAATAATAAATTTTCTCTGCCCCGCAGCAGGAGGAAAAGGGCCTACAATATCTATCCCCTACTGGTCAAACGGATAAGCAATTCTTATGGGTTCCATTTCAACAGCTGGACGATGCAACAGGTTCGAATTCATTTGACATTCCACACATTTTTTTGCAAACTCAGATGCATCTTTAACCAGTGTCGGCCAGTAATAACCTTGCCTTACTATCTTCTGGGCCAACGCTCGGCCTCCCGAATGGTTCCCGCAGCTCCCTTCGTGTATTTCTCTCATCACGTACACCGCCTCAGAAGGAGTGAGACATCGTAATAGTGGGCCAGCTGAGGATCGTTTATAGAGCTCCTCGTCGATAATGGTGAACCTTGAAGCTCTATATACGATCCTTCGTGCCATGTTACGATCCTGAGGCAACTCATCCTTCGACAGGTACAATTGTATCTCATCTTTCCAGTTTTCTTCGTTGGCTGCAACCATCACTTCCGTAACTTCGTTTGGCGAGACCTTTGATTTATTAGACATTAACAGGGTCACCGTACGACTTCTTATACCCGTGATTAGGCTCGCAAATTTTGAAAGTGCATCGACCCTCTCATTTTCACCTCGAGGGATTTGATAAATATGAATATTTTCAAATTCTCTCATCAGTTTTTTCACTTTTTCTAAGTACAAAATGAGACGCCTTTCCTTCGTCTCGTACGAACCCAAGATCTGGTTCGCCATAAGCTGAGAATCTGTGTACGCATTCAAATGTGTCACCTTCATGTTCCTGGCCATTTTTAAGCCAGTCACTAGAGCTTCGTACTCAGCTTCGTTATTAGAGACCTCAAAGTTCAGTTTGATTGCAAACTCATGATCATTCCCTGCATTAAATCATGAGTTTAGCTCAGGAATAATCATGACAAAAGTATCACCAATTATACACACATCACGAAGCAAATTTTGCAAAGTGATGATTTTGGCTTTGCGTTTATAAGTTTTCCCGATTACTTTCATTAGTAATCATTGCGTAGTTTTCGAGTTCGAGGCCATATTATGCACGTAACTCCTGTACCTTTTGGGTCACGTAGCCATACTCCTATGCCCCCCTTCTGGGTCATGGACGAGCCATCGACATGAAGCATCCATGGTCCAGAAGTAGCTTGCTTATATTCTTTGTTTTCCATCATTTCGACTATGAAATCCGCTAGTGCTTGTGCTTTTACGGCAGTTCGAGGCTTGTACTCGATTGAAAATTCACCAAGTTCGACAACCCATTTTACGAGGTGACCTGAAACGTCAGGTTTAGACAGAATTTGCCTCAGAGGTTGATCTGTAAGCACCAAAATAGTATGTGATTGAAAATAAGGTCGCAACTTACGTGCTGCAGTTATTAGAGCTAACGCCCACTTTTCAATTTGAGTGTAGTTTTTTCCAGCACCTTGCATCGTTCTACTGATGTAGTAAACTGGCTTTTCCTCGCCGTCCTGTTCACGAAGCAAAACAGCACTTATGGCCTCGTTGGACACAGCTAAATATAACATTAGAGGTTCTCCGACCACTGGCTTCGTCAATAACGGAGCAGAGGTCAAATACCTTTTAAGTTCTTGGAAAGCATTTTCACATTGCTCTGTCCATTCGAAATTCTTTACCTTTTTTAGTATCTTGAAGAAGTGTAGGCCACGATCGACGGATCTTGATATGAACCTGCTGAGACTAGCCATTCTCCCCGTTAATTTTTGGACTTCTGTTAGAATTCGGGGACTTCATTTCTATAACTGCCTTTATATTCTCCGGGTTGGCTTCGATTCCACGCTCTGTTACCATAAAACCCAAAAAATTTCCGCCTCTCACTCCAAAAGTACACTTCTTGGGATTTAGCTTCATCTCATACTCACGCATAATTTGGAAGGCTGTCTGTAAATGACCCAAGTGTTCATCCTCTTCTACACTCTTGACCAACATGTCATCAACATAGACCACCATGGTCTTTCCTATTTCACTCCTGAACATCCTGTTCACCAACCTTTGATATGTAGCCCCTGAGTTTCTGAGAAAGGCATCACATTATAACAATATACTCCTTTCGCCGTGACAAAGAAAGTCTTGTCTCTATCCTCCGGCGCCATTGCAATCTGATTAAAGCCCTGGTACGCATCCATCATACTTAATAGGGCGCACCCAGCCGTCGAATCCACGAGGAGATCAATACGAGGCAGTGGGTACGGATCGCGAGGACAAGCCTTGTTCAAATCAGTAAAATCTACACACATACGCCATTGATCTCCTGATTTGGGTACAAGCACTACACTTGCTAGCCAATCAGTAAACTGAATCTCCCGGACATGGCCCACTTCGAGTAACTTATTCACTTCTACGTCTATGATCGCATTCCTGTCCGGCCCAAAATTCCTACGCTTCTGCCGCACCGATTTTACTTTCGGGTCTAAGTTCAGACGATGCACTATCACTTCGGGGTCGATCCCTCTGAAGTCCGAAGCCTGCCATGCAAACATATCGGAATTCTCCCTAAGGAACCCAATTATCATCATTTCCAATCTCTCCGGCATCTGAGACCCTACTTTGGTAGTTCTGTTTGAGTCTCCAGGGAACAATTCAACAGTTTTATGTTCCATTGGTTCGACTCTTCCAGATTCTGTGCGAGCCCATTTCCCACAATCTTGCTCCAGTTCTCCACTAGGTATAGCAACACCTTCTCACTTCTTCATTTTCTCTTGCTTTTCACTTGTCTTCCCTCAATGACATGGTGTAACACTCCCTGGCAACCTGCTGATTGCATCGTACAACCGCGACTCCACCACTTGTCATAAATTTTAATTTCAAGTGTACGGTCGACACTACGACTTCAAAAAGATTCAACCCAGGCCGGCCTATAATCGTATTGTAAGAAAAAGGTGCATCAACCACCAAAAACTTCATCATTACAGTTCTTCTCTTGGGTTCGTATCCCAACGAGGCGGGTAAATCTATTGTTCCCAAAGGGGCAACTTCTCCTCCTCCAAACCCCTTTAAAGGAGTATTTACAGGGGTAAGTCTCTTCTCATCAAAATTCATTTTTCTCAAGACATGTAAGAACAGAATATCTGCGGAGCTGCCATTGTCTACGAACACTCTGTGAACGGAGAAGTTTGCCAAATTCATAGTGACCACCATTGGATCATCATGAGGTCGTATCACTCCTTCGTAATCACGGTCATCGAAGCTAATGACTTCGTATCCTGATGTAACATTCATCACGGGCAATGATCCGCCTCTTTTTTCGTGGGATCGGGCATCACGGAGGTGCCTTCTCCGTGCACTATGGGAGTCTCCGAATGAGGGACCCCCGGCAATGGTGCGAATCTCACCCCACAATTGTGGATTATTCTGGACTTCGTGAGTTCGTTTTTCATCACGTCGGGGCAGATTCTTCCGGTCGTCATGATATTTATCATCATTATGCTCGCGACCCTTGCCTCTCTCCGTTTCCTTTCCTCATTCCCGGGATCGACTTCTAGACCTACAGTCTCGTCGTGTCCCCCCTCCTTGCTTTTTCATTTCAACCTCACGGGCCTTGTCGATAAATTCATGCAAATAGCCTCGACTAATCAATCTCTCGATTTCATCTTTTAATTGAATACAATCCTCAGTGTCATGCCCATTGTCTTTGTGAAAGAGACAATATTTGTGGCTATTTTTCCTTTTTGGATCGTATTTCATCTTTTTGGTTCAAACGAGCAATTTTGAATTTTCAATGGCCATCAGGGTTTTGCCCCGTGTCACTTTTAGAGGTGTGTAAGTTTCGTACTTTGCGTATCGCGGTTGCCGTTCTTGATCCTTATCAGATCTCGGCATTCCACGTCGCTCGGGTTGCTCTTTATTTTGCTTCGATGCCTTCTTCTCGGCTCTCTTAATCCTATATACCTCCTCTTCGTGTATATACTGCCTCGCAAGGATCATCATCCCTTCTCGATCTACGGGAGGGTTTCGTATCAACGCCCCTGCCAATGGTCCTTCCTTCAAGCCATTAATAAACAACTGCTGAATTACCTCATGCTGCACACCTTGGACATCCAGGGCTTCGTCATTGAATCTGTCTACAAACTCCCTCAGCGTTTCTTCTTCTCGCTGCTTTGTCCCCAACAAAGTCGATACTGATTTTGTCGCACGAGCCTTACTAGCAAAATGATTCTCAAATTTTTGAACAAACTGTTCATACGACACGATTGTGCCTGGGGACTGATTTACGAACCAATCCAAAGCCCGGCCTACAAAGGTAGTTGGGAAAATCTTTGCATTTGCTGCATCACTTAAATTATGCAACACCATCATTGTTTCAAAGGTAACTACATGTTCCCTAGGATCCCGAGTTCCATTGTATTTCGGAAGATCCGGTACTCTGAAATGTAACGGCATACCTTCCGAAAGGATATCCACATGAAAAGGTGAACTACGACGCTGCAGCGCTAAAACTTGGATCATTCTCTTTTGTGGCATTTCACCGTGCATTATCTCGCCGGGTTCTACCTCAACCCTGGCTCTTTCACGCTGTGTTGAGTTAGCATCACTTTGTGCCTCAGGTGGACTCCCTTCCCTTTCACCTCGTCGGTCCCCTTCACCTCGGCTCGTTTCACCTTGTTCCCTTCGTAGGTCAGGTTCGTGAAATAACCTTCGGCGTGCCCCCGTATTGCGAGCATCTTCCCCTCGTTCCCTTTTTGGGTCGAGTTCTGGGAATTTTCGTCCTGGGATAGTTGGGATAGGATGGGCAGTCCCCACGTTTGGCGTCGCTGGCATTTTAGCCAACTGCTCTTGCAAGAACTTCTGTCCCCACTCTTGCATCCTCTTGTTGAACTCCGTCTCCGTCATTGTAATCAATCTTTCCCGTGGCGGCTCCACTTCGAGTCCGTGCTGGGGATTTCCTAATGGTGATCCCTGAGGCTCTACTGCCACATCCTCTGCTCGTCTCTGCTCTGTTTCTTCCATTACCCTGATTATTACCACCAAATAAAGGAAAACGAAATTTCCCACAGACGGCGCCAAATGATTTACCTCAAAATTTTCTGGGATGACCAAGGTAAATCGGACGACCCCAGGGGGTCGTAACCACTTAACGGACGAAAAACAATATAGACTGGACTTGAATTAATCAAGCTGCCTACGTACCTAAATATATAGGATCAAGTCTGGACGTAGTTCAAACAGATGTGTTATGCAACTTGCAATATTGGCGTCGTATGACACGAGGCTAAATATTAAATGTTGACTATGAGAATATTCTCTCTTTCTTTAAGTGAACAGTATTTTTTCTGTGAATTCCTCTCCCCCTTCATTAATGAACCATAGGGGGTATTTATATGAGATCAGGTGACCACTATTCATGACATGATTGGTTATTCTGTTGAGACTATGCATGTGTCATTTATATAGTGGATATGGATTACAAAGACTAATGGATACATGAACCGGGTCGGGTCGTGCCGGGCCATACCCGACCCATCATACCACATTATACCCCACGAGTAATAGTAGTTGTTTACCATTGACCGTTGACTGAATATTTTAAAAGGAGGATTATTTTGACTCATCAAAAGGCAAGCTCTTCTCAAGTTCAAAGAGGATCTACTCGATGTAGATGGGGTGCTCTCATCCTGGGAAACTGAAGAAGAATGCTGCAAATGGAGAGAGATCTGCTGTGATAATGAAACAAATCCTGTTACGGCTTTGGATTTCTAAGTGTTTATAGCTCCATCCAGGTTCGGTGGTAACATTAGCCCCTCATTACTCAAATTGCAGCGTTTAAGTTATCTGGACCTTAGCTATACTGATCTCCCTCTGACCAAATTCCCAGAGTTCATGGTTAATTTGATCAGACTAACATATCTCAATCTTTCTGGTGGATTTTTTGAGGGAGCTATACCACAACAGCTGGGTAATCTATCAGAATTGCAATATCTTGATCTTAACGGTTTTAATACTTTATTTAGCACAAACCTTGATTGGCTTTCTTCTATTCCTTCACTTAAGTATGTTGACTTGAGTAATATTAACCTTAGCCTAGCAATCAATTGGTTTCCAGCACTAACAAAAGTACCTTTGCTACGAGAGTTGTACTTGGAGTCATGTGATCTTCCTGAAATCCTTCCCAGCATGCAGCCCACGATCACTTTTTCATCTCTTGCCATTCTTGATCTTTCGGAGAATTTTCTGTCTCCTCCTTCCATATGCTCTTGGATTTTTAACTTGAGCAGTAGCATTAGTTATGTAGACCTCTCTTTGAACACTTTGCAAGGTTCCATTCCTGATTCTTTCCTAAACATGGCATCGCTCTCATATGTATCCATGTCCTTTAATGAAATTGAAAGGGGAATTCCTCGATTTCTTGGGAACCTAAGCTTAGAAAGTCTAGACCTGGCTTATAATTATCTATATGGAGAGCTTCCTGAGGTAATGAAGAACTTATTTCAGCATACCGAGAACAAATTGAAAAATCTGGATATTTCGTGGAACCATTCCTGAAAGTATAACAATAACTTGGCAGGAACTATATCGGGAGTGGGCCCAGAATGTCGTCTAGGGTCATTAAACTTACGAAACAACAATTTTGTTGGAGAATTGCGACAATCATTTAGATATTGCAGGGATTTGCAGGTGATTGACCTCGAAGAAAATAAGTTGTCCGGGGTTTTTGGATTTGTCACACAACAATTTATCAAGAAGAATTCCACGAAGTCCACAAGTACAAACCTTCGCTGTTTCAGCATATATAGGTATTTCAGGACTTTGCGGGAAACCAGTGACTGAAAATTGCCTAGAAGATGAATTAACCCTGAATGCAAAGAAATCTGGAGACTTTGATGACTTCAGAGTTTTACATAAGCTTGTGGCTTGGTTTTGTCTTTGGATTTTTGGGAGTTTGTGGCTCTTTGCTGGTCAACAAGTCATGGAGGCACAAAATATTTAAGGTGGGCAGTGTTCATCATTGGCTATACTGAACTATAGCTACAGGCCAGGAGCAGTGCTTCCTACAAAAGAGTTGAACTATTTTTGGCTGCTTCTTATCTCCACAGATTTCAAAGCTCTGATGTTGTTTACAGAGCACTGCCTTATTTCGGAGATAGAATTTGTATTACAACATAAACTTTCTGAACATGTGTGTGTATATTTTTCTTGTTTCATTTATGTTCAGTTACATATGTGTCCATGTACTACAGTTGTGATATAAACAATAACTCAATGCCTATATGTGTGTGTATATTTTTCTTGTTTTCGTGCACGCTAGAGTTGAAAACATAAAACATGCATAAAAAAAATTTCTCCTCACTTTCTCTCTCTAAGAGAGAATGGTGATTTTTTAGGGTTTCCGGCCCTGTTAGAAACTGCCGCCGCCGCGGATGGGGAGCCTCCTCCCCTCTCCGGTGCATGTCACTAGTGTTACCTTCATCTTCTCCTTTCTTTCCACTACCTCACCATATTTGCAAGCCTCCTCTCTTCCACAACCAAAAATCTTTAACCTATATTCCTTACATATCCAAGATCCGCCGGTTCTCTACACCTCCACCACCATCTCGCCGGAGTTTGTGTCGTTCGAGACTGAGATCCCCTCTACCGCCATGTTTTCTCTCCGTATCTCAAAATTTTGGCTCCAACAACCCGCCTACCACTCGCACAGCCTCGGTCAACCCACCGGGACCGTCCTCTTCGACCCCCGGTACTCCGTCACCAGATCGGCTCTCCATGGCCATAGATCCGGACCCTCAAGAACCAAAACCCATGTCACTGTCATTGATGGGTTGTGGGTCTTTGGACCCCAACTCCATAACTTTTGCTTGCTCCTTTGTCAAGAGTTATACAAACTCTTGAATTTTTACAAGAGGCTGATTTTGGTGGCACAATGTTGGCTTGTTGGTTGGTTGTTTTTTGCTTTTGTTCTTGTAATGCACTTTTTGTTTGTCATTTTTGTGTCTTTCGTTTGCCAGGGTAGTCTCCTTTTGATGTTATGGACTAGGTTTTGGTGGCTTCCAACATTGAGGCCAGTTTGTTGCATTGATTTTGAGAAGAAAAAGAGGATATTTTTGTTGGGTCTTGATAGTTTTTATCCTCTTGCCCTGTGGTTTTTTGGTAGATTGGAGATGGGCTGCTTTAGAATTGATTTGAAACTTGATCGATGGTGGTTCGTTTGGAGTCCATTTTTCTTCACAGAAGAATTGACTTTGTTGCTTTGCATTTATCCCTGCCACTTGTTGGAAAGGGACCCCGAAAATCTTAGTTTCTAAGATTTCACCAAGTGTTACCGGTGTTACTTTTTTTGTCTCTCCATTGTATCAGTCTTTTGTGTTGATGCCTCAATTTACCGACAGCTTAGTTTGTATTGTTTTAGGTTTTCTATTGATTGTTTTGTATTATGGGTTTCTACCCTTGTTTATGCTTAATGAAATATAATTTGCCCGATCAAAAAAAAAAAACTCAATGCCTATATTATTATTATTATTATTATTATATATTTTTTAAATAATGGCTGCCATTTTACTTTGGCTTGGTTGCTTGAAATCTTGGGTGAAGATTTCTACTAAGCATCACAAGGTGAATTTTAGAGAGAAGACTCTCAATAGGCAAATTTTTTGGGTGTTATTCCCATTTTCAACATACATCTATATCTATACTATCTATACTCCATACTAAAAGTATGGATACATTTTGGTGTTTCTTCTCCAATTGTGGAATGACATGCATACCCTTAAATTCTATTAATTAATTGCTTTACTTAATTTACATTAGTCTTCTAAACTTCCCATAAGAATACCAAAAGTCCATTAATTAGTCGCTTGTTTGATTTACACTAGCATGAGCCCCGTGCTACGCACGACTATCATTTAAAAGAAAAAATATAAATTTATATATTAAATTTTTTACCTTTTCAAAGAAAAATAATTTTCATTTTATCTTATTAAAGAAGAACTGAAAAAGCCAATTTGTATATTCAAAGTCTAGAAAATACAAAATTCATCAATAAATTGCATCTTGACTCAATATTTAACTTTTCAATTGCTAGGATAAATAATTTTACATGTAAAACTACGTGATTAGTTTTGTCATAGTAAACCTGAAAATATTTATTGATAAACACTTTACTTGAGTACAGATATAAACATATAATATAATGGTCATATTAAAAGAAAAAAGAAAGAGTGGAATTAGATTAATATTTTTTACATTTTGTGCATATTTTTTCTTTTTAAGTTGTTAGTATAACCACATGTACACCATGTATGGAGTTAGAAACCATTTTGGTCATTAGTTAATGATAGTTTGTCATGAAAGATCCAAGTTTTACATCAGGAAGAGTATGATTTACAATTTTTCTCATTAAGATAATGACCCAGACATAGATGAAGCATGTCAAAATTTAATCTGAAATATGTATACACATATGCAGAAATGATCCAGACATATGATTTACAGTTTTTCATTTGTCTTTGTCTTTCACATCCATAGCAATTTTTTTTAATTTTTTTCACGTACATAAAAGAACATTGAGTTACAAAATTTGACTTATCTCCTATTTTTTTTCATTTGTCTTTAGTTTCCACGTAGTCTATAACAAAATAATTTATTTCTTTCATGCAAATGATATGCACAATATAGTATTCGGGAGATGAGCATGTCAAATTTAACTAAACATAGACTTAAAAGTTTAATTATTAACCATAATATTTACAAACAATATTGTTGAGGATTTTTTTAATGATTAAAAATTAAAAATCCAGAACTGATAATGAGTGTGAAGATATCACATTATGGTTAGAAAGTAAAAAACATTTCATACACGACACGTCATGAGCCCAAGTAGATGAATTATGTATAGCATATTATTTGAAAAGAATACTCCTAACTTGAGTTTATTCTAAGCTAAAACCAAGTATTTGTACTTTTATTAAATAAGTGAATAGACACTAAAAAATAAATTCTTAAGCAATTGATCAAACTAATTCCTGAACAATGTGGTTACTTGCACTAAGTCTATGATTGAACTAATTGACTCAATTGAGGTATAAAAAAATTCATTTTATAAATTCTAGGAAATGCTAACATTAAGTAATCACCTAAAATATGAAATAATCGTTGTTAGTGTTAAACAGAAATAACAATATATTAAGACTGGAAATTGGGCATAATATAAGTACAATTAAAATTTGGATAAATAAAATTAATAAAAACGAAAAGGGAAAAAGTAGATATCTTCAATTTAATTTCTCTATTTTTCAAAAAAGTTGAGTAGTGAAATTACAAAATAGTAAACCAAAGAAAAAAAAATCCTAGTGTTTTCTCTAAAGAATTAAGAACATACTTGGGATATACTAAATGTCATCTATATAATAGATAGTTATGCTACAGTAAAGGAGAAACAACTAAAACGAAAAAAAATGCAAAAATATATTATATGTACGACTTGCATGAAATCTTTTTTTTTTCTTAAATGAAGTCTTCCTTCATCTCTGCGAAAGATCAAATATACTAATCAAATAAGATATTTTCATTGTACAGAACTAAGGGGAAAACATAACAAAGTCAAGATAATCTCCAGTCTAATAGTCTTTAAAGAAATACATCTCAATCTATTAGACTGGAGATTATCTTGACTTTGTTATGTTTTTCCCTTAGTTATGTACAATGAAAATATCTTATTTGATTAGTATATTTGATCTTTCGCAGAGATGAAGGAAGACTTCATTTAAGAAAATATAAAGATTTCATGCAAGTTGTACATATAATATATTCTTCATCTCAGAACTTGATAAAACATCTCTAAAAATCAGTTAGCAGAGAAGACAACCAAACCCTTGAATTACATGCATTACTGGTTCACTCCAATATAAGCAGCATCATTTTTGCAAGATAATTTTAGGTGTATATTAGAAGGCAGACCCCCACTCCAAAAGTAGTGATAAAAAAGGACCTAAATGGGAATTAAAAAAATTCAAATTTGTTATGGGACTTTTGCTGCCGGGTTTAGCTTTATGTTGAGTTGAAGAGTTTCTTCTAAAAAGTCTCCAGCTTTGGAAATGATTACAAGATTAATGTATTTTGAGAGATGTGAATATTGAAAATTTCAAAAATATAAATCAATGACATGCATGGAAAAGTGGTGCATCTAGAAAATAGTAAATTAATAATAGATGTCAAACAATCAATTAGATTTTTTCAAATAATTAAAAAAATTCAAAATTTTAGAAAATTAGTATTTGGTCAAAATTAATACAATTGGGTCAAAAGACTTCCTTCAAATAATAATAGTAATAGATAGAATAGAATAGAATAGATAGATAGATAGATTGCCCCAAAAGTCAATTGCCTAAATCAATTTGTATACATTATACCACTTAATTGCCTAATAGAATAGTATGTAACCCGTGCTATGCACGGCCAATATTAATTAAAATATAAGTTAGGAAAAATGATATCATTGTTTAGAATCAAATTAAATATTTGATTATTTTTATTTTCATAAAGTTGAACATTCTTCAGACCAATCAACGGATAAAATAAAATCTACCATGCAACGAACATTTGATCTTGCAAATTTTGGTGGTACGTGAACAATAAATGTAAATGCATGATTTTTGAACGAATTGACGTGGTCTTGTAATAGCTTTCCACCATTCTCCTAAAAAATATTGTTTGTTATTTTAGATTTTTTAAATTTTTTGATATATTGACTATTTTTCACAAATAGAATTGTAATTCTACCTTTTCTTCCACACTTTTGAAATAAGCAACTTGTCGGTGAAACATAAACTCAGCTTGTTGATTAAGTAACTTTAAATGAGTAACAACAATGTTGTCTTTTACACTAAAATGAATGCAAAACCTGTATTTAAAGATTAATGTAGTTGCTTCAATTAAAATAATAAGATATAAGTAAATAAATACATGAAAAGTTGACCCAAACTAATTATCGTATAGCCTTGAGAACAATCTACATGTAGATGATCAGTAAGATAATATTTAACTCATTATCGTATAAAATGTAAAGCTACATGTTACTTTTAAGTCACACGTAAGAAAAGCTTAAATAATCTCTATTTATTGTCTATAGAAGAAAATGGATGGTTTTTCGTTTCTCGTGCATGCAAAGTTACACCCAAATTATTTTGAAGATAATCAAGTATTATGGTAAATCTTATCTACTCCTCATCAATCTTGATATTTGTATTTATAATTAATGTATAGTTTTTCTTTTACATATATTTTGAGAAAATTTATCCCATAGTTCCAGATTTAGGCATATTTATTCCAACACTTGAAATGAAGTAAAGATAATATTTATTATTGTATTAGAGCTTTAAAATATTAAACTTGAAAAAATATATTTACTCATACTATGTTCTATTAAATAATTAAAGGGAACAAACTACTCGTCTGCATAAATTTATATGTTTTTTTCTCTTAAATGATATGGATACATTAGCATAGGACACATATTTAGTATCATATTATTTATACTCTGTATAACCTATTTGTTTAATTCTTTTCTCGTTGATAAATTTTTTTATTAATTCTTTTCTCATCTTTTCTCCTCTTTTCTCTCTCCAATTTCTCCAATTAGCATACATAAAATAAATTCAAATAAATAAAACAATTAAATGAATAATCATTAGCAGTTAGTTAATGGCACAACAAATAGTAAATATATATAGTAAATTTAAACACACATTGAGTGTGTCAAAAATGCCAGTAACATACTAAGTTTTAATTAAGTTAAATTGTGAGAAGATGAAAATGCAAATAGACAGAATAATTAATAGATACAAAAATTACATGAAAAAGTAGGAATGATGTCCATTCGAAGGAATTCCTAATCCACTTTTCATTACTATTGAAGAGGAATTTAGTGATATCTAAATATTTTAAATGAAACAAACATGAAGAAGGTGCTACTCTATTTTCTCGTACGTACAACTAACTCTCTTATATCTAATAACTATGATTTCCCCCCTTTCTCAGATTCGACTTTATATGTGTATATAAATATTTCAAATATTTTTTACTTATAACTACAACTTATAGTTTATAACTCAGACATCCATCTCATTTGTGATTCGTATGCTAGTGCTCGTGAATGCCCTTCTTACATGTAAATTTAAGTATCAATCCTTGCACCTAGTAAATAGTCCAAATTCAACACCTCTACTCATGCAATCAGGGGAAGAAAACATACATGATGAATAAATTAAATTCGATTATGTGAAAACTAATTGCAATTTCTATTAATATAAGAAAAACCCATAATATCGAAGCATTTACAACCAATTAAGACAATATAGGAAAATTCATGGTGCAACTATAAAATAATCTAGAGGTGATTGGATGGACAAAATTATATACCTCATGGTGCAATGTTGCTGGAGATCCCTGAAATGACAAAAGCAAATAGCAAAATTAGTTTTAATTAACATAAAAATGTCCAAATAAGAAAATTAAAATAAAATGTTGCATAAAAAACTGAGAAAATAAAGATGATGCATATGAGTAGAGAGGCAACGTAGATTGAGTAGAAGAAGATGGTGCATATGAGGATGGAAGGTGATAAAAATGAAGGGATTTTATAGTATATGTGGTTGGAAGAAAATAAATTTTGTTTCATGGAGAATATCACATTTCTTGGATAATCCAAAATTTGAGAATTTCAATACTTAAGCCAACGCCAACTAATTTCAACCAATTTGAGATTTCATTTCCCTAATAAACATTGAACAATTCAATATTTTGAAATTTGACTTTAATATCATCATATTTCCAATGAGCTAGCCAATGAGATTTTTTTAGATGATAAAAAAAATTCAAAATTCTTTAAATTTTGAACCTGAGCTTAATTGGGTTAAAATTGGTCAAACACCCCCTTCAAATAATATAGATAATGATGATGATAATAATAATAGAATAGATAGATAATATATAGGTAAATATATATAACAAATCTCTACACGAATGCATATTCAAAATTATTATTAAGTTATGGCTTATTACCCAAAATTAATGAAAAATATTTAATTAACTTAATTAGTTAATGGCATAACTACCAAATGTGTGTGCATAGGGAAGTGAATAATAGCAGCTGCACGGCTACATGCATGTAGGTATACTGTATAGGAAAAATAACAATTTAATTGGCTTATTTATGGTTTAAGTGCCAAAAGTAAAGCATGCATAGGAAAATGTAAATGATCACCAATCAAAATTTTCTAACAAATTTAAAAAAATTCTAAATTCTAAGAATTCACCATTTGGTCAAAATAACACCAATTGAGTCAAAGGACCTCCTTCAAATAATATAAGTAATAGATAGATAGATAGATTGCCCCAAAAGTCAATTGCCTAAATCAATTTGTATACATTATACTACTTTCTTTCGACCACTTAATTTCTATTTATTTTCCATCGAAAGCTGCATATTTACATGGATAAAATTCATTTAGTCCCTGTATTGATATTAGTGTCAAATTAACCCATAATTTGTGTCAATGCAATTCCTCTTATCTTGATTTCGGATCAAAAACTTTAAACTATTGACAGTTTTACTAAAAATACTGTTGAGCTATCTTACAATTTTAAGTTAAAATCAAATTCATCCTCAATTTTTTAGGATGAGTGATTTCAACAACGAGTTTCAGTTCACTCCCTAATAATATCTATGGAGTATTATTAAATTATGTGCTAGGAAGTTGAATAAATTGTAAAATGATTATTTAATTTGTGTTATAATACTGAAATATATTTCATAAATTAAATATTCAATCATATTATAATAATAAACTTTTCTATTATTACTCATTTGCATTTATATAATACATATTATTTAATTTTCCATTATATCATAATTTAATAATTATCGTTGTATTTTAATATTTATATTTATATTTATAAAAATGAATGAACTATAATATGTGTAGTAATTTATTTTTTCCGATTACATTATTATATTAATAATAATGAATATTATGTATTTATTATGACTGATCACCGATCATCATATATTAAAAGTATACATCATATATGACTCAATTTATTATTGCCATGAATGCCACCAGGGAGATTAACAAATAGGGTCTCTATAGTTATTTTGACTTTAACAATATTTGAATCTAAATATCTACATTAAATAATGTAGTCAATCTTGCAATTACTACCACAATGCAAAATAAATACGCTACAACTTACAATCGATTTGTATCCAACATATATCTATGAGGGAAAAATTACACTATGCGTCTCATAACTTTGCCTTAGTTCAATTTTGATTTGATTCATTATACATATTACACATATAGTTCTATAACTTTCAAAATATCTCACATTTAGTCCCAACAGAACTTTCCATCCAAAATTTATTGGTCAACTCCGTTAGTCAACCTTTTGACAAGTTTTTTCGGGGAGATTTTGTGTGTGAATGACACGTGATATTGAATAGAAATATCGTGATAATGAATATAATATATGTGTGAGTGCATTCATGCACGAATTCTCCCCACAAAATCGAAAACCTATAAGCAAAAAGCTCCAGGAACAATTTGATTCAAGCACAAACAGAGCAGCTTCAATTTTTTTTAACCAGCAATTTGTTGCACACACCATACAAATATATTAGATATACTATACTACGCAATCACTTAGCCAAAATAAAAGAAAAAAGAAAATACCATACTAAGCAATCATGATATACAATTAAGCAATTGTAAATTTATATTTGGAAGAAACACCTAGATAACACGAAGGATTGGCATAGTGGCTTGTCCATCACTATGCTCCTAAGTGGAGAGCGTGTTCGACTCTCCCCAGTGACAAATTCCCTCAGGCCAGCGGCAGGTTCAGTACTGCGAAGTGGGATTAGTCATATACCCAATGTGGTGTGGGGAAACCCGTGGAAAATCAAAAAAAGAAAAAAAGAAAAGAAAAGAAACACCTAGATTATTCATATTTTTTATAATATATATATATAGAGAGAGAGAGGATATAGGTATAGCCAGGGACGGAGCCAGGAATGTGAATGAGGGGGGGCGAGATTGTTGTGATATAGATATACATCAAATAGTTGAAGGAGTGAAAGGGGGGTGCGGGGAGCTTGCCCCCCGCGGTACGGTACGCTATATTTGTGAAGAAAAATATAATAAGAAACTAGGTTCAATTATAACTTTTGACATACTTTATACTCTTATATTTCTTTCGTAGCCAGGATTTTGGGTTTTTGGGGGGGGGGGGGCGAACTCAAAATAAAGGGAAAAAACATGATATTTTTCAATTTTGAGGGGGGCAAAATCCAAATATCAAAAATTTTGTAAGGTCAAAAAATGATTTTTCAAAATTGAGGGGGCGACCGCACCCTCCAGCACCCCCCCCCCCCCCCCGGCGGCTCCGTCCCAGGGTATAGATATAGATTTGTTCTTTGTTCTTCCATTAGAGGCCACCCAATATTTATACTATCAGGCACTCATGAAAAGTATAAGGGATGAAAACTGGCGTTCTGTGCATTTTTTTCTGCTGGAAAAATATGCATCAACTTTTACAGGGAAAATTGCATTTTCAGTCTCATAATTTAGTTTATATGCAATTTTGGTCCCAATATTATTGAACTCACCATATTGCATCCTATATCTACAAAAAATGTGTAATTTTGGTCCCAAGCCTAACGTTCATTAGTTTTTGGATGGAAGTAGCACGTGATTGTCACGTGCATGGTTAATTATGCAATTTTTGTCCCATGATATTGGACTGAAATTGCACATTACCCAGGTTTCGGAACTAAATATTGCACATAACCCAAGTTTGTTCATTTCCATTTAGAAATTCGTGAATTATGTAGGGTAACATCCAAAATCATATAATATGAGATCTTATTTCTAAAGATGATATGCACATATTTTGTTTGTCTTTATATAGGTTCATTTATTTTGTTTTACTAATCTATATCATGTCATGTTTAATTAATAGAACAGTTTCAGACAAAATTAAAATTGTTGTGAATTGGTGTTGTTTATTAAATTTTTGTCATATTTGGACAAATCAAAGGAAAATGAATTGAAATTAAAGAAGAAGAAAAAATAGAAAAAAGAAACAAGAATAAATAATTACATCAAAAAAATCAAACTTAACGTCGTGTGCAATTTTGGTCCTATAACTTAGACTTTTGTGCAATTTTGGTCTCAAGAGCGAATTAACAGTGCATGTGATAGGCACACGCTATTTCCGTCTTAAAACTAGTGGAGATTGGGGTTTGGGACTATGCTATTTGATTGCTTCTACATTCATAAAATATATTCATGTTGTCCAATTTTCAAACACTAGTCGTAGTGGCCCCAAAATTACATATTGATCATTCATCAATGCAGTCATGAAATTGCTGGCCTTGTTACAGAGGTGGGCAGCAAGGTCACAAAGGAGAAGGTCGGGGATGCATGGCCGGATCATGTCGTTCATGCGAGAACTGTGCCAATGATCTGTCCCAAAATGGTTCTTACATACAGCTATGGAGGTTATTCTGATATAATTGTCTGTGACGAGCATTTCATAATCTGTTGGCCCGAACATATGCCTCTTGATGCTGGTTGTCGTCTTCTGTGTGCTGGGATCACGACCTACAGCCCGATGGTAATTTCTCTTTAGCTTATTTTTCTATTAGCGTTTTCTGCATATGTACTCACTGTTTCGTGTTTTCGAACAAACTAGCCTAGGGAAGGATTTCAAATATTCGATCCAAGCCCCGCAATAATTCACAACCTAAAATTATCTAATAACCCCTGCCTATATGAGCTAGTGGTGGTTTAAGTCTTGCAAATAACTTTCGTGATGTAGAAAATAATCAAGAAGATATAGTAATATTCAAGCAATTTAATCAACACTTAAACGCCCAAATAAAAATATATCTCAACAACTAAGGAAGATCATACTGAAATTTAAGCCATTAATCAACACTTAACAACTTAAACATAGATATACTCTATGAATTCTTCGATGAATTCTGAAACATTACAGGCAAGCGAATGCCGATACAAGCCTTGAAGGCAAATGTCATCGAGTCTACACTAAATTACATTACAGCTACTCCTAATTTACGCTACGATCTACTCCTACATTACGCTAAAACTACTCCTAAGACTAGAGTTAATTCTAAGAAAACGAAAATGCAGAAATCTGATGATCTTGTGATGTCTTTTTTTTCCTTTCTCCACGGCTCCTATATATCTTATTTTCGGGAACCGTCTTCAACCCACGTTCCTTGTCTTCGGGAACCATCTTCAACTGTCCTCAACTGCTCTTTCGAATCTTTTCAAATTGACGCGCCCCTTGCAGATGATTTAAAAATGGTCATAAAAACTTTAATACACTTGACTGATTATATATATATATATATATATAATTTCTTAAAGAACTTTACTCTACAATCTAGCTTTACTTTAAAGTCTAGCCTAATAAAGTGATGTGACAACTTGAGGAAGCTAGTGAAAAACAAAGAACAAGAAGCCTCAATTAATGCCACAAAACATTATTAGATGCCACGTGGACTGTACAAAATTCGCAAGGCACAACCTGGGAAAAGCTCTAACTCGAAGCAATCTATTCGAGCTGAAATGCTCGAGCTGGAGCGCTCGAGCTCTTGATTCGAGCTACCATTTTCTGAGTTTATTGGGTCTTATTTTACCTACCCGTGGACCCAATTTTCTTCTTTTCGAATTTCTACAGTTTGGGCCATTTGGGCTCTATAATTCGAAAGCCCAAATTATTTTATAGTGTAAACAAATGTCCCCCTAATATACATGAATGTTTCGAGTTCATGTGTATTAAAAGACACGTCTATTTATAAGAAATTCTTCGTATTCTGACTTTCATTACTTGAAACTCTCTCTCTTACTTCAACTTCTGTCTTTACCTTCTCGAAGACTCCCGACAGAAAAACCTATTTTTTATACTTCTCGAAATAGTCACCCTCTTCGCTCCAACCTCTTTATACTTCTCGAATATTTTGCCTTCTCGAAACTGATTGATAAGTGTGAGTTTTACACATTTGAGAGGTCAATAATTTCATGGTTTAGGTTCAAATATGTATGAATTTTACCACTTTTGGCTTTGATTTATGTTTTAAATGAATTCAAGGTAAAAATCATAACAATAGAGAAATCAGCTGGAAGAAAATGCAATAATTCTGTATTTTGGACGCCGAATCTGAGAACGTGTTCTTCTACAAAGTTGTAGATCTATGTCTTAGCTTCACGAGAGAACTTGAATCTAAGATCTGAGGAAAAAGTTATGAAGAAAACACTATTTCTGCGCAGAAGGAAAAATGCTACGGGCAGCTGGACGAATCTTAGAAACTTTTGACACCTAAAGACCATTAGTTGCCTCCTTTAATGATTGTAATGCATGTGTTGTGTGCCCCTTTCATTTATAATGCTGATAGTTGTCTTCCTTTAGGCATTTGCTATGTGTACCCCATTTGTATTCTTTTAGTGTATATTAGTTGTTATCCTCTAGTGCATACTAGTATAAATAGGGGTGTTGTTTCATGTCAAAAGGAAGACAACTAATGTTCATCATGAACATAAGTAAAAACCCACACTACACATGCCCAAAAGTAAACAACTATCAGCATTATAAATGAAAGGGGCACACAACACATGCATTACAATCATTAAAGGAGGCAACTAATGGTCTTTAGGTGTCAAAAGTTTCTAAGATTCGTCCAGCTGCCCGTAGCATTTTTCCTTCTGCGCAGCAATAGTGTTTCTTCATAACTTTTTCCTCAGATCTTAGATTCAAGTGATTCAAGTTCTCACGTGAAGCTAAGACATAAATCTACAACTTTGTACAAGAACACGTTCTCAGATTCGGCGTCCAAAATACAGAATTATTGCATTTTCTTCCAGCTGATTTCTCTATTGTTATGATTTTTACCTTGTTCATTTAAAACATAAATCAAAGCCACAAGTGGTAAAATTCATACATATTTGAACCTAAACCATGAAATTATTGACCTCTCAAATGTGTAAAACTCACACTTATCACTGATCGAACAGAATTCAGGCAGTGACGTAATTGGAGAGAATTTTGAATCACCGGCGATTTTCGCCGACTCCGGCTCTGGCGAGTCGGATGGTTTCCAAAGGACCTTTGCCGCCGAGTTCCGGTGTTTTAATGAAGAAGAAGAAGATGATGAAATCTGTGCAGCCGAGAGCTCGAGTTTTGAATGGTGTATCCAGTTCCAGCCTGTCTTCATGGATTCAAGATGATATAGAAATCGAGGTTGCTGAAGCTCTTTTCGATCTGATGAAACAATCTCATTCGCAACCCCAAAACACAAGAAAATGTTGATAGAGATAGCAGAAATACATCTGATGATGAGTTAAAGAGATTAAAGACGATAATAATGCCTTTTTAGTTCGAAATGAGCAATCGTGAATGACTCAATGGAAGAACCGAAGAAAGAGAAATTTCCAGGTCAAGAACTAGTGAGTAGAGATGATGGGCTTGTGAATATACATATATATATATATAGAAAATATGTATACAACAAAGTCCAAGCAATAATGCTCAAAAGAAAAAATAAAGGTTTGACATGGCCCACCCACTTTATGCCATCATAATAATATTTATATGTATAAATAAAAAGAAGACATTTATATGTACAAACCTGCTCGAGCTTAAATGCTCGAACAGCTAGCTCGAGCTTTTCGGCTCGATCAGTTCGCTCTAGCCGGAGTGCTCGAGTTGTTGCGCTATTATTTTATTAGTTCTTAGACACTTCGAAAGATGTACTTATAACCATTCTTACTTTATTTGTAAGAAATTTTTGCCCGTTTCGAAAGATGGCTTCCTTCTTCTTTTTAGCAGGTCCTTCGAATGAAGCTGCAACTCTCGAGGTATCTTTAACTGAGTCAGCATCTCTTGAGGTCGAAATGGTGAACACCCTCGAAATCGAAACTGGGCCCCTTTTCGACCCTTCACTTCGAGCATCTCTCAGCCATCTTCTTAGATTTGCCTTTCGAGTAAACAGAGATCGCTGAGAAAATCGCAGAAAAATTCTTTCTTTCATTCTCTCGAGTTACCCCTTCGATTAAGATTCGGTTAACGGCAAATCCTCGAATTCTTGCCCTTCACAACTTGTTCCATTTTGTTTCTCGAGCCCTCGAGCACATATCTTGGATTGCGAGGACGCCCAAGATTTGTATCAAATAATCATAGATTTCGAAGTACTTTACCGAATGTTTGAAACTGTCCACAAATACCAATTTAAAAACATAATTCGAAACATTAAGATTGACCCATTTCGATTTGTACAAATTTCTTCATAACTCTTTCAGATGAGTCTTCAATTTTCTTGGCATTTACGTATTGTTTCTTCGAAAACCAGGCCCGTACCTCCTCTCAATAATCATTTCGACCTGATTCTGAATAGGATCAGAGAACTATCTCCCGATATTCTCTCCCATATGGGCATCGGGCACAGCCTGCCCCCTGCATACGGTACTTGAATATTGTTCGGGAATGTGAGAATTCCTTGACCCATTGAGAGATTCGAAAACTCATTATTTCTTATCGGGAAAGGAGTGTTCGAAACTCCTGAATAAGTTGGCATTTGACTCTGCCCCCCAGGGTATTGCCTTTGGGTAAATGTTGAGGGTATTTCGAAATTATTAAAGCGGTTATTAGCGTGATCGCTCATCGAGGGAAGAATTTCGAATGTTCGATCCAAGTCCCTTGATAATTCTCAACCTAGAATTATCTAATAACCCCTGCCTATGTGTGCTAATGGTGGTTTATGACTTGAATTGATTTTGTTATTCGATTCGTGTAGTAATTAAAGAAGATATATTAATACCTAAACGACTAATCAACACTTAATCGCCTAAACGTAAATATACTTCAACAAACAAAGAAGATACACTGGAATTTAAGCAATTAATCAACACTTAAAAGCTTAAATATAAATATACCTCCATGAATCTTCAGCTGAATTCTTCTTGATACAAAGTAACAGTGCTCGAGTACAATGATGCTAACCACTAATCTACGCTACTGACTAAGTACACTAAGCCTAATTAAGCCTAACTACGTCTAAAGCTATTGAAAGAGAAAAAGAAAGTAATTCTTGCAGAGTTGATTTGATTGTCTCCTCTTTTTCTTTTTTCCTTCGCATATATACTCCTGTCCTTCTGTTTTGGCTTTCCCGTAACCTCCACGTTCGTCAACTTGCGGAAACCGCTTGCAACTTCCCTTTTAAATTAATCCCTCTCAGCGCCTATTTTCCTGATTGGACCAAGCTTTGTTAGATCTTTTCTTGCTTTGATTATTGGGCCTTTTAAAGATTCGCCCACTATTCCCTGTTTTCGAGTTTTAGGCCCCACAGTTGACAGACCCTATTCTTGGCCCATCTGACCTCATTAGGATTGTATCTCTCTTTTGGGTTCTGTATGTGTTACCGGCCCAGATTCCATTTTTCTTATATGTAAACACTCACGTTATTGAATATTTGCAGGCTGCAGCGAACACCATGGATGGGATATTGGACACGGTTTCTGCTCATCACCCTATCCAACCATTGCTTAATCTCTTGAAGTCTAATCGCAAACTTATAATTCTTGGTGTAATACCGAAACCTTTGGAGCTACCTGTTTTTCCTTTGCTTTCAGGTAATTGTCATCTAGCACAGCTTTTGTTCGCCAGCTTTCGGTAGTGGAGATAGTAGTTGCTCAAAGTGAAACTTAGAACTTAATTAGAAGGTTAGCTTTGGGTGTTTGGCTAAGTTTGTTTAAAACATGTTATTAACTTATAAGCTCAACTAACTTATATCGGGGTCCTAAATTTGTCATACAATAGCTTATCAGGAAGAATTCCATCAAGGACACAGTTACAGACTTTTAACGTTTCATCATACACAAGTAATTCAGGACATTGTGGAAAACCGGTGACTGATGCTTGACCAGGAGATGAAGTGATACTGAATCCAAAGAAAACTGGAGACCACGATGAGGAGGATATTTTCATAACATCGGGTTTCTACATAAGCTTGTGGCTTGGTTTTTTCTTTGGATTTTTGGGAATTTGTGGCTCTTTGCTGCTCAACAAGTCATGAAGGCACAAAATATTTAAGGTGGACAGTTTTCATCACTGGCTATACTGAACAATAGTCACAGGCTTAGGAGCAGTCTTGCCTTTGAGTTTGAGGCTTTGTTCTGTTTCGTGTAAGCGAAGAGGGTCTTCTATTGTTGTCTCCAGAGCACTATCTTATTTTGGAGATATAATTTGTATTACTGCATAAACTTTCTGGACGTGTGTATTTGTTTTCCTGATTGATATGTTGAGTTACATTTGTGTAATTGTGTTCATGCACTACAGTTATCATATTTATATCTATATCTATATCTATATTATACTAAAAGTGTGGATCTCATAATTGTTTGTTCCAATTGTGAATTGACTCAATTACCTTTACTAACACACTTTTTATAAATTCAACCATCCAATCCAATTATTTAAAAAATTTGCTTAATTTCGTAACCCCTAAAAGTGTGGATCTCATAGTTGTTTGTTCCAATTGTGAATTGACTCAATTACCCTTACTAACACACTTTTTATAAATTCAACCATCCAATTCTTTAAAAATTTTGCTTAATTTCGTAACCCCTTATTAACACACTCATAAAACTCCAACTTCCCAACTTATACATTTTACTTGATTTTGTATCCCCTTATTAACACACATTAAAATCCACCTTTTCAACCATCCAATTCTTTAAATTTTTTGCTTAATTTCGTAACCCCTTATTAACACACTCATAAAACTCCAACTTTCCAATTTTTTAAGTTTATCACCCCTCTTGCTAGCTATCATCTCGAGCTGAATTTGAGGGTGCACAATCTTGACTTGGTATCATAAAGTAGCATAACATTTCTGAACTTGGTTCATGTACTGTTTGAGTGGAGATTAAAAAGGTTTTGCTGAGCTGAAATCCAGCCATGCTCCAGTAGTTCGGTTAATTTAAGCTAATTTCTGAACCTCTCAATTAAATACGCATGCATGAATAGATCCAATTCTTCTAATTTATTATTTACTTGATTTTGTAACCCCTTATTAACACACATTAAAATCCACCTTTCCAACTTCTATTTCTTTTAATGTATTTGTTTGAGTTTATAACCTCTCAATTAATGCAACTTGAAAACTCTGTTATAATATTAATCCCCTTGAGAATATTATTCATAATGACAATGTTTATATAAAGATTACAAGAATGAGAAATATGGAAAGAACATGAATAAGGAAACCTACACTAATAAGGAAACATAAACCTAAAGTAATAATAACTCTAACACTTCCCCGCAGTCGAAACGGTCGGATCGCGAACGTTGAGACTGGAACGAAACTCCAAAAATAAAGAAGAAGGCAAGCCTTTGGTGAAGATGTCAGTAAACTGGCGCGAAGACGGGACATGCAACACACGAACATCATCTAAAGTAACTTTCTCACATACAAAATGTAAATCCAATTCCACATGTTTAGTACGTTGATGCTGTACGGGGTTAGAAGAGAGATAAACAGTACTGATATTATCACAGTAAACAAGAGTAGCGGAAAGCAGAGGACAGTGAAGCTCAAGGAGAAGATTACGTAACCAAGATGTTTCGGCAACTGCATTAGC
This sequence comes from Buddleja alternifolia, assembly GCA_019426215.1. Classification (NCBI taxonomy): domain Eukaryota; kingdom Viridiplantae; phylum Streptophyta; class Magnoliopsida; order Lamiales; family Scrophulariaceae; genus Buddleja; species Buddleja alternifolia. The sequence continues at coordinate 16,767,312 of CM033392.1, read as the reverse complement.
AACACCGCGGTATTCGGCTTCAACACTAGAACAGGATACAACTGGTTGACGCTTAGAGGACTAGGAAATTAAGTTATCACCTAAAAAGACACAATAGCCAGAAGTAGACCTACGAGTATCTGGACAACCAGCCCAGTCAGTATCGGAATAGGCAATGAGTTGAGAGGAAGAGGAGGGACGAATAGACAGACCCTGAGAAGTGGTTAAGTGACTAAAACATTGGCTTGGTTATCTCACTGCTTATTTCTTTTTTATTTCACTGCTTATTTCTTTTTTTATTTAACTAGCATTTTAGTTTGGCCGGGTTAAGTGACTAAAACTATTGGCTTGGTTATCTTGAAATCTTGGTTGAAGATTTCCACAAGCTCAGGATTTCATTAAATATTCTCGTTATTATGCCTATGATAATTTCCCCAATTTATCTGGTATCAGCCTATTGTTTGCATAGTCTTAAATTACATGAAAGTATCCCCCTTTTAAGGGGTGGATGGATTGGGTGTTGTTGGGTAAACTGAGGGTTATGAGATCAACATAAGAACATTTCAAAGATATAGACTGAAGGAGAAGAGAAGTCGAAAACATGAATGATCTCATACAAATCCTTCTTTTTTCTTTTTTCAGTTTGAATTATGGGATTTACAAGGGAGTAATTTAGGCAATGTTTGGTTATGTTTTCATGCCATGTTTAGTCCAAAATTCTCACCAAACCATGTTTGGTTCACAAAATATTTGGTAAAAAATACACTATTTTTGTTCAAGAAAAACATAATAATTATTTTTCATCTTTCTACACCTACTTTGTCCCTACACTCCTCTCTATGTGCTCTCTCTCTTCTCTCTCATCTCTACTCTAACAGACAAAAGCTTCATGATTTGACTGCTACAGTAACTTTTGTTCTCTCTGAAAACAAAACCAAACATCATCTCACCAAAAAAAATACCCAAAAACCAACTCTCAAAATAAAACCAAACACAATCTCTTCAAACACCCATAAATTTTTCACCAATAATTCTTACCAAAATACCATCCCAAAACATAACCAAACATAGCCTAAGATTCTTAAAGCTTTCGAAGCATTTAGTCATGCTACATTCTCTACCAAAGGAATGATCCAACTACACGAGAACTTAAAGCACACTATAAGAATTCAGAAATCTAATCTATTTCTTTCTCTGTCTTCAACCATTTATATTGATTACAGACATGGATGACTAGTTGTTACGTATGCCAGTTTTGGAGTATTAGTTGTTGCATAAGAACTGCCAAAATGCTGCCCATCGATATGTTAACAACATTGACAGCATCATTGTTAAGCTGAAACATAAGGGACAGAAAGGGCGTGAGCAAACACACACACAAGAAAAAAAAAAAGGGGCACCGGTTCAAACATCAATAGCACACATAAATATATGTGCTTACTAAGATCATTAAAATATAGATGAGATGACTAACCCATCGAAATCCTTCTTTCTCTTGGAGTGCAGCACCTATTATACTCTCTCCAACATTAGCAATCTGGGAAGCGATCACACATATAATGACTTCAGGTACACTTATCTGTTCAGACATAATTCTTTTGTCAGGGTTCGTGTAGTAACAATTCTGCAAAAACAGAACTAGCTACACTTTATGCCCTTCATATATTTCTAACTAGCTGCCACAACCGTAAATTTCGTGTCATTGCTCTATTTCACATGACATGATCAGCAATTGCTTTTTATAATTGTGAGCAAAACCATTCTTTTTGTTAAATAAGTGATGAAGTTTTAGTATTAATGAATTTTAGTATATATGTAGTTAAATTATTATTTTTATCATCGTGTACGGTTATTTTTAGCAAAAAATAAAATATATAAGCATGACTAATTTAAGTGTGTCAAAACAATTTAAGAATTCATTAAATTACAAAATTATATGTCTATATCCATGATTATTTTCATATATTTGATTTATACTCAAGTCACCAAAAGTTTCACCTTTTAAATTAATGCATATTTATTTCATTTAAATCTATCTATCTAACCCTATATAAATGTGAAAATAACTCACTTATTTGTTCTATTGTGAAAAGACTTTCATACCCACCTTTACTGTTAATAATTAAATAATTAATAATTAATAATTGAATTTATTAAGTAAAAGAATTCATTGAGGAGTAGGAAACCACTTAGTAATATCTGAAATTGAAATTGTTCTAGCAGTTGGAAACTCTTTAATTATTAACTAAAAAAATAAAATATGTTAGTAGTAGGACACTATTTAATATAAGAAAAATAAATATTCCTACTTTCTCTAAAATACTAACCAATAAAATAAAATAGATTTCACAATCACCAACAAAGAAGAAGAAAACTTTTTACACCCACGGCCACAACCAATATTCCAACTTAAACAAAAAGTTGGTTATTAATTTTGCTAATCTTAAATACTATAAACATTTTTAGTATTTGGTAATTAGTAGTAAATTGTTATAGTGTCGGATCATTACTTTGATTGAGTTGATTTGAAGATTAAAAAGCTAATTTATAAAATTATACCTTATTCTGACATATAAAAAAGCAATAAATGTGAGACACAAACGCATATTCTGGGATGCAGATTAATCATTTTCTTATATAAAAATATTTATTAATTTTTCATTGTTATGGAATATAACATGTTTACACAATAGAATTATCAACATATCTAAAAGTTTGTACGTACTCGAAATTATTAGCATGATAACAAATATAAAACAAGTGTATTTAAGAATAAAATCATATAAGTACTTTTAGTATGAAAATATGATATATTTGTACTTAATTTTCTAAAAACTCACAAACACGAGTGTTTTTATGAAATATGATGTTTACAATTATTTTAAAAATTTAATATCAGCACTCCATATTCTTATAATGACACTCCACTTACTTTTTAATTTGTTTAAATAGCCAATAATGTCCCTCCATGTGGAAATTTAAATCCATCAACTTTAAAAGATGAACTTGCCCTTTTGCAACTATTTTTGTATACGATCACCTAATTTTTTTTCTTTACTTTTTGATTTTAATAGATGATAAATAATCCATTATAAAAATTAACTAGAATAAATTAAGCAATTTAAATTACACCTAATAATAGTGCATTCGAAGTGGAACTTCTAGCTCAAATTCAGTTTGGTCAAAACCAAAATAGAAATATATGAAGATAGATAAGTTAAATCTACAACATGTTTGCACAAGTGTATCGTCATCTCATATGTAGAAGTTTTTTTTATTCTTCTGGTCATGTAAATTTAGTATATGTAAATGAAGTCATTAAAATAACAACAAATGGAAAATGGTACTTGAAAACAAAATCAAATAAGTGAATTGAGTGAAAATATGCATTCTTTATTTTATTTATAAAGAAAACTTTTAAACATGAGTATCATATGTAATATATTTTTTGCATCTATTTTATCATGATAAAGAATGTAATCAGTGTTACTACATGTAGAAATATAAAAAGTGATATATTTTCTACATTACTAGAAAGACTGATAGGATAAAAAGAAAAAGAATCTACTTGTGCAAATGACAAAAATGCAATGTTGTGGCAAATCAGGAAAGATTCATAAAAAATAATATTAATATTATTTTATCAAAAGTTTAATTTCTTGAAATAGATTTAGTTTAAGACACATGGTAATCTTATATGATACAGAACAAATAAATAAAAAGTATAAGATATGCACTACAAAATAATCAATTCTTAACCAGTTATTAATTTGCCAATAAACCAGACATATTTACTTCAATTTAATTTCTCATCGAACCACCACGTGCGAGGCACGTGATACTTTTTAGTGAAATAAAAAGTACAAAAAATAATTAAAAAGAAAAACATGTGGGAACTGATAAATCACTTTTCCAGTAAGACTCTTGAAAAGAACATTGCGGGTAGAACTGTTTTACCTGACCCAGGAAACAACCAACTGAAGCAAGAAGAATTGAAGCTAGAACTCCAGCAAAAGTTCCTTCAACACTAACGGCCCCTTCAGTCCCCCTCGGAACTATCTTGAATGTTGTGATTAAATAACTACAATGAGAAAACCATTTTTTTCATTAACAACAAAGACATACTAGTTTAAACTAGAGCAATCACGCACCAGATAAAACTGTGAAATCAAAGAATGTAACCCAAAATCTCTAACTTCTTGTTTCCCATATATTGACTGACTACATTCGCTTAACCAAGATTTCAGATGTTGAAGATTCAGAGTTGGATGTATAAAAGCATAGAAGAGCACCACTAATAGCTTCTAACTTTAGCTAATTTCACATGGGGAAACTTAGTTTTTTCCATATTGACTTGCTTCTTGTGTTTTTTAACTCATTTATTCATCTTTCAAGTGTTTATTACTATTTATTTTTAGAAAGAAAGCTAAGACGAGACCGGTATAGAGTAAGAGATAACTACAGCATAAGATAGGTAGTACTTACGTCGTTTTGCCATATGCCTTCCCTATCTCGCTTGAGACAGTATCACTCAGTTTAGTACAAAAACTAGCAACAAAACCCAGTTGCCAAAGACGAGTAAATGCCACTCCACCAATACCATAGATTGAGAGGTAAGCACAAACACAGCCGGCAGCACTTGATCCAATCACACTTCCCGGTCCTCTTCTTCCTTTCCTTTTCTCAGCAACCCCTTGAGCCTCCTTTTGAGCCATTTTTACTTTTGTAACTGCAGTTCCCTGCAAATCATCAATTGATTATCTCACATTTCTCACTAAAGGAAATCAAGATTATGCCATCCCAACCTTCAGCCGATACGACAAATGTGTAGATATTATCATCATTATTTGTCAATACATGAAACACAACGACTAGCTGTTTATAAGTGAAGAAAAACCGTAATTTATAGCAAATAACTGATGAATGATGCCCTAAACCATGAACACTAATCAGATATTTATGAATCCAGATCATGTGCCAATCCGTATTTGAATTCTAGCACAATAGCAGGAAAGTACTAACTAATTAATCCTCCAGTCTCCATTGGAAGAGCAAAATCCAAGAAGAAATCAAAGAAACCAAAAGGAAATCTTTTTCTCTTAATATCTAAGATTTAGCCAAACATTTCTTTCTATCCCTCTTCCAATGTCAATAACTACACATAATTCCAAGTTCACACACACACACACACATAAGGTGTAGAAAAGAAGAAAGATTTGATTTTTGACTCACAATGACAAAGTACGTGGCAACAAGAAGGAACCCAGAAGAGCCAAAGGCGCGCCAAGTAAGGGTGCCAAGCAAGAAAGCCGCAACAATACCGGAGAGTGATAATCCAGAAACAAGAATTGGGGAGCCTACAAGAAAGATCAAGACGTTGCTGAGGAGGGCAGATTGCCACGTGGGCGGTGATGATTGGACCAGCTGAATGGCCTGTTGCAGGAACCCTGGATCAAGATCACTGGTGGAAGCTTGAATTTGGGATGGCATTCTTTTGTTGATGATTTGGGTTTTGGGTTTTGAGTTTGAGTGGAAAATTAGGGTTTTTGATTTGGGTTTTGGGGAATTGGGGAAAAAATGTGAGGAGGGGTTAGAAGAGAGTGTGATTGGAGTTGGGATGAAAGTTGCCATTTTTATAGTTTGATAATTTTGGGGAAGAAAAAGAAGCACATCTCCCCCAAAAGAAGGACTATGGTATCAGCTATATATCAACTCTGATACAAATAACAAATTGGTTCTAAATAAATATTATTGTTCTAAAGAAATTACTCAATTTATACGAGAATTTTCTAACATCATCTAATGGCAATCTTGGAAACAATTATTCAAATAGTCCTTACTTCCACCTACACGTTAGAGTTACAAAATGAAAATATGTTTAGTAGAAGTTTCAATTTCTAAGTTTATTATTTGAAAATTTGAAATTGACTCCTTGTTTTTTAATCTAATAAGAAAGTGGATTATCTTAAATACATCACCAGCAACAAGTTTTTCTGGTTGTTAAAAGGACGATTTGGACTAAACTAGGTACATAACTCTTATTTCTTGGTACAATGAGTTAACTCTGGTGTTTGCTATGTCGAGAACACAACGTATGATTTTTGTTGACCAAATAATTTATGAATGCAGATATTTTCTATGAATATAACAAGCATTATAGCTGGATTAACTACTAGGATTACTTTCTTTTCAAGTTGATTAATATTATAGTGAGTGATTTAATGTTAAAAAAGGAAATATTATATAGATAAAACTACTAATTGTAACATTTGGGTTGGTAATTAGTAGGTCTGGGTACTAGATAGTCTCATTTCATGACCTTCATGACATTAATATTATAGTGAGTGATTTAATGTTAAAAAGGAAAAATATTATATAGATAAAACTAGTAATTGTAGCATTTGGGTTGGTAATTAGTAGGTTCGGGTACGAGATAGTCTCATCTCACGACCTTATGATGACATTTTCATCGCGTGGTTTGCAAAATAGTAAAATCTCCATTTTGACTCTCTCTCGTCAAGAAGCGCAAGTGAGCATTAGCAACTTTAGTTCAAACAAGGGACGAATTCATGGGTAATTATATGCAAAAGGTCCGAGCGTGAATTTTGTATATATTTCTCATACAAGCGTATGTGAGATCACACACATATTGTGTAAGAACTTGCCATGTGAAATATATCGACACTAAGACAATTAGACTCAATCTAAAATATAATTTTCCTAAATCCAGTGGTCTAACCCCAATAGACCCAGAGAATTACGCGTCGTCTTTATCCGCTTTCTGTATTTCAATTCTCACCCCCTTCTTCTGCTATAAGTAAGTTTTAGCCATTGTGATAAACAAGTTTAATTCATGGCAATGGCGGTTAATTGCGCCACATCTTCCTCTCTGCTTCTGCCCAAAATCCGCTATTTTCTTAATGAAACTTGCTTTTTTACTACTTTCAGTTTTAGCACTATTGATGTGTGCTTCAGAAATGGGAATAGTTTGTGGAAGTGAATTTGTGCTAAATTCAAACATTCATTTCAATGCTGCTTACTTCCAACACTATTGGCATCTGTTAGCCAGAGTAGATTAGTGGAATTGAGAAAATTTCATTTCGGTCTCATAGGGCTTCGTGCCTTTTTAATTTTAGTCGCAATGTACTTCAAGTTGCAATTTTAGTCCCAACCTACTTTAAAAAATTGCAATTTTGGTCCCACCCGTCTATTTTTTGACTGAAAAAAATCCAGTGGGACCCGAAGTGCAACTTTTTTCCATGCATCCAATATCTGACTCTGACAACACGTGTATCTAACAGAAAATAGATAATTCGGACCAAAAATGCAATTTTTTCAATTCTATGGGAATAAAGTTGCACGTGAAGTCCAATGGGACTATAAAATTGAAATGCGAGAAGTCCTATACGACCAAAAATGAAAATTTCTCTCTCGATGTGATAGAATACTCTAGTCTGTAGTTACTTCACGATTTCTGGAAAATTGTTCTGTTGAAGTAATACTTGCTGCCAGTATACATGCAGATATAAATATAAGTAGGAATGTGTCTGGCTTAATGTTTGTTCGCTGTGGAAGCGATTAGTTACGGGTTTGGGGTTACTTTATTAATCCAGTACTTTTATAGAGCACATAGCAAATGCCATTCAGCTGAAGACTTTTGGATGATAACCACATATCAAGGCACATTGTATGTTGTCATATTGTTTAATTTCGCTCTGAACCCGTTTTTTTGTGTTAAAATTTTGGCTCAAGGACTTTGCGTAATTTCTGCAGCAGTGCATTTCATATCTTTGTTTTGTGATTCCTTCTTACTCTATCTATTCAATTGGAGCTTTTTAAGTGTTAGATTAGAGAAAATCCCGTAGGGAACTTGTATTATTGAGTAACATATTTATAAAGTTACAAGAGAGAGAATACAAGAAAACTCTAAACTATAAAGAAGGTAAAAGATAAAAAGGTAATAAGAATACTAGTCTAATTAGGAAAGCAATAATAATAATAATCTAATTAGGAGAGCAATAATAATATCATCGAGACGTGAAAGTCTTGAATATTGAGACTGAACTAAAAATCGAGAAAAGATGTTACGACAGTCCGGGCATAAAGAATGCTTAGTAGACAGATTTTGACGAGTACGTTTTTCAAGGTGGAACAGTTTCGTCTGGAAATCATTAAATAAGGCAGCGGTTTGACGAAGACGCTTCTCAATGTGGAGCAGTTTCGTCTGAAAACCATTAAATAAGGCGGCGACTACAAGTCCTTGTTTTCCAAGGGTGAGCAGCGGCAACTAACAAAACTAAAGGCGGCGGCGGCGGCGAAGCGCGGAGGCTAAAACACGGAAAAGATAAAGAAAAGTAAAGAAACGGGCGGCGGTTGCGGCTAAAACACGAAAAAGATAAAGATAGGTTGCAAAACCCAAACTAAATTACAAAAGATTCACCATAGTGAAGGAAGAACAAAAAGAGAAAAAAAAAGTATATAGGAAGCCGGACGGGGACGGCGATGGTAGAGGCTGGCGGAAGCGAAAGATCATGAGGGTTGAAAGAAAAATCCTTTAGCTCTGATACCATGTTAGATTAGAGAAAACCCCGTGGAGAACTTGTATTATTGAGTAACATATTGAGTTATAAGAGAGACATACAAGAAAATCCTAAACTATAAAGAAGATAAAAGATAAATAAGGTAATAAGAATATTAGTTTAATTAGGAAAACAATAATAATAATCTAATTAGGAGAGTAATAATAATATTGATATACCTAAAATGCGTTACGTCGTCACCTTGTATATACAGAAATACGGGGGGTCGTATAAACCAGATATACCCTCGTATACGAGGGTATGGAGTAGATTTTCTGCCCGATCCCTATAACTACAATATTTACATTACACTCCAAGATTCGCGTGTTTTTGTAAATACGGGTAGGGGCGGTTCAAGACCCGGCCCAGTAAACATCGAATCTATACCGCCCATCACGGACACGTGTATAACATCCACAGGTACAACGTCTTGTCGGTCATTCACTCTACAGTGTTGAATGGAAGTTCTATAAATACAGCCATTTATGAAGATTGGCGGATCGGGAATCTGAGCAATAAATACTACGAATTGAGACTCGTAAGCCCAGATAATCGGAGACTCGAGAGCACGAACCCATCATATAAATACGAGAGATCACTAATACGAGTCATATCTATACTAGCTCCTTTATTAGAACTACGTCTAGACTTGATCCCCAAGGGGTACGTAGGCAGCTCACCTTTATGTGAGCGCAGTCTTTAATATTGAGATTCTCATTCCTGTATATTGTTGATCCTCTCGACTGAAATAGAAAAGGATAAAACCTTGGCTAGATCAGTTGGCGCCGTCTGTGGGAAATTGCTCGAGAGTTGCTGAATTTGGCGTCTAATGGAAGGGGATGGTCAGAAAGAGAAGAGAGTTCGCATCGAGGATTCTGTGTCCTCGGCACCGGGTAGGAGTGGGGGTGATCGTGGTGATGAGAGGATGGTGGTGACAAGGGGGGAATTGGACAGGATGGTGCAGGAGAAGGTGGATGAAGCTTTGAGTTGCTTGGTGGCGTCGGGACCTGTCACTCCTAATGTGCTAAGGACTCCAGGGGCGCCCTTAGCACCTAAGAGACTGTTCACAGAAGGAGAAGGTTTGGCCCCGGATCGCAGGAAGAAGGGGGAGGCAGGGCCACACTCGGATGAGGAGGTCGACAGTAGGGCCGATATGCGTGCCGAGGTCCGGAGGAGAAAACAGCCTTTGCAGGATGAGAGGGAGCAGCCGGCCCTGTCGAAAGCTGAAATTGATGAAATGTATGAAAAGCTTGGTAGGGTGAATCGGAAAACAGAAGTGTTTCAGTCAAGAAACAGACCGATGTCTGCCTTGATGGCCAGGAACTCGCCGTTTTGTGATGATATAGTATTTGAGGAACCCCCTAATTCGTTCAAGACACCTCTTTTGCCTACCTATGATGGGACGGGTGCCCCAGGACCGCATCTGACGACTTTTGAGCTTTTAATGTCACTGTATCACCAGTCAAATGCGATCAATGCAAGGGTTTTTGTGACAACTTTGGTCGGGAGGGCTCAAGATTGGTTCACAAGTCAGCAGCCGGGATCGATAGTATCATACGAGCAACTCATTAGGAGGTTTGAGAATCATTTTGCTGCCAATAAGAAGGCCAGGAAATTCGTATCTTCCATGATGGGATTCAAGCAAGGCCCTGGCGAAAGCCTGAGGGATTTTGTCCACCGGTTTAATCAGGAAATATTAGAAATACCTGAGCTAACTCACGATCTTATCGTAACATTCCTTTTGTTGGCCTTGAGAAAAGGTACGTTGGCTTCTGCCTTGAGAAAAGGTACGTCGTGCGCCTAAGGATCAAGAAGAATTGATGCAGTTGGAGGAGCAATGCATCAACGAGGAAGAGATGAACTTGTCAAAAGATTCCGAGGTTGGTAAGCCCGCAAACGATCGAAAAGATCGACAAAATAATAGCTATCGGCAGGAAGGGTCGAGGTCTGACAAAAACCATGAACGACCCCCCCGATACGCGAAATATGAACAGTACATACCCTTGAAAGCATCAAGAGGAAGAGTGTTACTGGCCGTGCAGCATATGAACGCGATTCGATGGCCTAAGCCGTTGAAATTGAAACCCAGAGCAAATTCGGACAAATATTGTCAATTTCATAGAAACAATGGTCACAACACTGAGGAGTGTTATCAATTGAAGGACGAATTGGAACGTCTTATTAAAGATGGTGTCCTTAACGACTTTATTGATCGTACTCTTGAGGAGGTAAGAGCCCCAGAGGCCACCCGCACAAAAGAGTTGCGACGATCACGAAGCCGGTCCCCTAATCGTGTCCCTTATAAAAGGGATGAAGGTCGATATGAACGCCAAGTCCAGGACAGTCGCCCATATAACCGTCCCCGGGCCGAGAAGTATCGTCGAAGTGATGACTATAGACGAAATGATGAAAAGAGGGATAATGATCATCAGGGTGCTCGAGGAAAAGAGCATTCTAGTGTGGCAAGGGCAGAAATCCATACTATCGCAGGAGGACCAGCTGGAGGCGATTCATCCAGTGCAAGAAAAAGGCATAAGAGGGAAATGCGTGGCAATCACTATCGTCAGGAGCCTACGAAGGTCTTTTCAGTACATAATTTTGACCAACCAATAGCTTTTGACGATAAGGATTACGAAGGCATGATTGTTCCCCATAATGATCCGATGGTGATAACGATGGATGTCGCAAACTTTGCTGTGCACAAGGTGCTGGTAGATACTGGCAGCTCGGCGGACATAATCTTTTGGGATGTTTTGCAGAAGATGGATTTAGGAAGGATAAATTTGCGGGCGGTAAACACTCCTTTAATGGGGTTCACGGGGTCACAAATCATGCCAAGAGGGTCTATTGAACTCGATGTATCACTGGGATCAGCTCCGAAGAGAAGGACATTGCGTGTGACCTTTTTGGTTGTGGATACCCCCTTTGCTTATAACATGATCGTGGGAAAGCCGATGCTCAATATGTTTGGAGCCATAGTGTCGACTCCTCATCTGAAGTTGAAGTTCAAGACCAGAGATGGAATAGGTGAAGTGAGGGGTAATCAACTAGAAGCTCGAGATTGTTACACCACTTCTTTAGAGCCCAGTTCTAGCAAGAAAAGGAAGAGGGAAGTTACGAGGGTAAATGTCGTGGAAGAGGAGGCCGCCATGTTGATGGAGCAGATTGATAAGAGGCAGAAGAGAATGGATACGAGGGTACAACCTGTGGAGCACAAAACTATTCAACTTTTTGAAGACGATGCAGAGAAGACTACTAGAATTGGGGGACAATTGAGTCCCACAATGGAATCAAAATTGATAAAGTTTCTCAAGGCAAACACATATATTTTTGCTTGGAAGGCTGCGGACTTTCGAGGCATTGATCCAGAGGTGATAGTTCATCGTTTGAATGTCGACCCCGAGGCAAAACCCGTTCGTCAAAAACGAAGGAATTTTGGGCCTGACAGGGACGCCATTATTGAAGAAGAAGTGAAGAAATTGCTAGAAGTAGGCTATGTAAATGAAATTCAATTTACTGAATGGCTAGCGAATGTAGTTCTTGTACCAAAAGCCGAAAACAAATGGCGCATGTGTACCGATTTCACTGACTTAAACAAAGTTTGCCCTCGGGACCTTTATCCCTTGCCTCGTATTGATTTATTAGTAGATTCTACTGCAGGTTGTGCCTTATTGAGCATGATGGATGCTTATCAGGGCTTTAATCAAATTATGATGGCAGAGGAAGACAGGGAGAAAACTTCCTTCGTCACGGCCAGAGGAGTATACTGTTACAATGTGATGCCGTTTGGCCTTCGAAATTCCGGAGCCACGTATCAGAGATTGGTCAATGCGATGTTCGAAAGCGAGATAGGAAAGACTATGGAGGTTTACATCGATGATATGCTCGTCAAATCTGTGGACGAGTCGGATCACCTAACTCACTTGATGAACTCCTTTAAAATAATGAAACGGTACGGGATGAAATTAAACCCTAATAAATGTACATTTGGAGTTAGAGGGGGGAAATTTCTGGGTTATATGGTAACTGAACGAGGTATTGAAGCCAATCCGGAAAAAATCGAAGCCATCTTGAATATGAAATCCCCCTCAAATGTGAAAGAGGTCCAAAAACTGATGGGAAGAATGGCAAGCCTGAACAGATTTATATCGAGATCGGCTGATAAAGGACTTCATTTTTTCAAAATCCTGCGGAAGGTAAAAAACTTCACGTGGTCTGAAGAATGTGAAGAAGCTTTTCGAGAGCTCAAAAAATACCTAGTATCACCCCCGCTTTTGACAAAACCTGTTTTCGGGGAACCCCTATTCTTGTACTTGGCCGTTTCTTTAGTAGCCATCAGTGCAGTTTTGGTCCGAGAGGTCGATAACGAACACAAACCAGTGTATTACATTAGTAAGTTAATTCAAGGGGCGGAGCTAAATTACCTCGAGATTGAAAAATGGGCACTTGCTTTAGTAACCTCTGCTCGCAAATTGCGACCCTACTTCCAGTCTCACAGTATAGTAGTTCTAACGAACAAACCATTGAAGCAGGTGTTGGAAAAACCTGATGTTTCGGGCAGACTCATAAAGTGGGCTATTGAATTGGGAGAGTTCAACATTGAAATAAGAGCCGAACTGCGGTAAAAGCGCAGGTAGTGGCTGATTTTGTCGTTGAGATGACAGCGGAGTCAGTCCTGGGAGTCGTTGCACTAGAGGCGGAAAAGACATGGCTCTTGCACGTGGATGGCTCGTCTATGACGAAGAGGGGAGGAATTGGAGTCTGGTTACAAACCCCGAGGGGGGTGGATTTTTTTGCTATTAAATTAAATTATGATGTAACAAACAATGAAGCGGAATACGAGGCCCTTGTTGCAGGATTAAAAATGGCAGAAGCTTGGGGGTAAAGAGGCTAATGGTGTACACAGATTCGCAGTTAGTGGCTAAGCAAGTTGCCGGCACTTATGAGGCCAGAGAACGAACAATGGTAAGATATTTGAAGAAGGTGCGGAAATTAATGCAGGAGTTTGAAAAAGTTGAGTTGAATCAAATTCCTAGGGATGAAAATGAAAGAGCAGATGCCTTGTCAAAATTCGCAAATCAAATTGTAGGATTGAAAGCAAGAAAGTCACTCTGCTCGTAGCTGAGCACTCAGAAATAGAATCTTTGACATCGGTCCTGCCTATCTCAACCGAGAGCTCTTGGAAGGATCCAATTACCGACTATTTGGTTAAGGATGAGCTGCCTTGTGATAAGATTGAGGCCAGGAAGATTGTTCAGAGAGCAACTCGGTTCGTAATATTGGACAGAGAGCTCTACAAACGATCAGTTGGGGGGCCGATGCTGTGCGGTGTGTGACTCCATCAGAATCGGAGTATGTTTTACGGGAAATACACTAGGGAAGTTGTGGAAATCATTCTGCAGGAAGGGCATTGGCTCAAAAAGTAACGAGGCAAGGCTATTTCTGGCCCACTTTGGTAAAAGACGCTCATGAATTTGCCAAAAAGTGTCGTCAATGTCAATTGCACTCTAACGAGATACATCGACCAGGGACCCCTATGGAAGCAATAAAAATTGCTTATCCATTCGATCAATGGGACATCGATATCCTAGGTTGGTACATACTCATCGACGCACAGATTATACACATGATCAGGCGAAAAACGTGCTTAATTAACTGATTGAATTATATGCAGGACCTTCCCTCCGGCTCAAAATCAAAAGAAATTTGTTATTGTGGCTATTGAGCATTTCACGAAGTGGATAGAGGCGGAAGCGGTAGCTCGTATCACAGAGAAAGCTGTCATTGACTTCGTCTGGAAGAACATAATATGCAGGTTAATTAAACCACATACAATTGAGTAAACTCTATTGATGATATAATCCTCATCTGGAAGAACATAATATGCAGGTTTGGTATACCTCGGATACTGATATCCGATAACGGCACGTAATTCAATGGGAAAGCCATCTGATTGGTGTTCCGAATGAAGATTCAGCAAAACTTTACCTCGGTCGGTCACCCCCAGCTAACGGTTTGACAGAAGTTGCGAATCGTATACTTTTGCAACATCTGAAAGCCAGACTCGATGGTGAGCAAAGGGGATGGGTAGAGGAGCTAAATGGGGTGTTGTGGGCATACCGCACGACACCACGTTCGTCAACAGGAGAGACTCCATTCTGTTTAGTGTATGGCTCTGAAGCAGTTATTACGGCGGAGATCGGAATGATGACACACCGAGTGAGTGCATACAAACCCGAGGAGAACAGATCGGCAAGGGAGTTCGGTGGAGTTGGATGGTTGAGGCGAGACAAGGTTATGCCAACATATTGAGGCAAAAAAGCACAATGGCCAGGGCGTATAATAAAAAAATGAGGGAGCGATCTTTTCAAGTTGGGGACCTTGTTCTAAAGAAGGTGGAAGTGTCGAGACATGTAAAAAATTGGAAGCAAACTGGGAAGGACGTTTAAGGTCGTAAAGATTACGAAGGCAATGACCTATAGATTACAAGATCTCGTGGGTAAAGACCTACCACGCCTTGGAATGTAAATAACTTGAGAAAATTCTATGCCTAGTAGCATAACTGGATCTCAAGTTTTATTTGTACGAGTTTACAATGCAGTTGTCGTAATTCAGCTCTTTAAAAAATGAACAAGATGCTCTTGACAAGCAATCTGATGAACAAAGTAAAACTCGTTCGATAACAAACACAATCTGTTAACAAAACGAAGTGCTATGCAGTTGTCGTAATGCAACTCTTTAAAAACGAACAAGATGCTCTTGACAAGCAATCTGATGAACAAAGCAAAATTCATTCGATAACGAACACAATCTAATAACAAAACGAAGTATACCATTCAAAATTATCAAAGTGAGGAACTACAAAAATGGTGTGAACTGTGAAATCAAGCCGATGTAATACAAATCTAGCCTAATCCTCGATTAGCTGAGGCTCGTCCGCAGCGGCGGCTGCTTCCCCACCCTCTCCTTGTCCATCTCCTCGATCGATCGTTGCCTCTAATTCTCGTTCGAACTGGAGGCTCGCCCCTGACTCGCCGATTACCAGGGCATCAAACTCTGGGAAGTATGTGTATGTAGTGCTCTCGGTGGGGGTGGCAGAAGGTCGTTTTAGGGGGGGCCCTCAGATACGCCCCGGCGAACTCTTCTTCCTCAAAATTGGATGGGAGATGCCCAGCCTCTTTCAGGTAATCGAGGGCCTTAAAGAAACCATCCTGCACGTCGTTGAGGGCTTGGTCAAGTAAACGATCGTCAACAACAGTGGAGCGTAGCATGTCACGAGCTCCACCTAGACGAGCCTCATCGAGCTGGCGACGGAACGAGGACGACTCTTGGAATTCTCTACGACCAGCGGCTTTGCCCAAGTTGAATTGCCGCCGCTTTTCAGCCTCGGTGCCCTCTTGCAGCACATTCAGTTGCTGACGAAGCCCAGCATTGGCTTGTTCCAAATCTTCCATCTTAAGCTTATCGGCATCGTAGGACCGGCAAAGCGTATCGATCTCCGTCTGCGAATGACGAGAATAAGATTCTAACATCATATGTAATAAAAATAAAGAACAGCTATAAGTCGAGCCTACCTGTAGGGAAGAGGCTCTCTCTTTGTCCTCTTGGGCAGCAAGTAAACGGCTTGGACTTGTCCCTTATAGTCCGTAAGCTCTTGCTCTTTTCTTCTCAAGATTTCCTTGAAGGTTGAGCTAGTGAGTGACATTTGATGTAGCAAGAGCTTCGTCTGAAATGATGAGATATCAAATGAGGTCATGGAAGATGGGAACCTAAATACACAGATACTATGTGTTTACCTTCTCGATATACTGAGCCGCTTGCTTCTCTATGATAGGATGAGGCTGGTCGAGGATTAGAGCCTTATCCTTCGGCAGCAGGGTACGGTAGTATAACTCGATCGCGGTATTGCCGCTGCGATCCTTAATAACGCTGCTATCTGGATATATGTGCCAATCTTAAATAAGGGGCTGCTGATCCGGACGACGAGGCGCACGTTCGGTCACCTCGCATTCGAGGTAGTCATTAAGAAGTAACGACTCAGCCTCGTTGAGCATTTCAATATCGTGAGCACTAGGCTCGTCTGGGTTACTGGACGGCGGAGCTAGAGTTGCCCCTTCGGTGGGGGTGGGTTGAGAGGTTCCCTCCCGATGAGGTCGTTTTTCAGGACGACCATATAGAGCACTCGTCAGTTCACCGATGGCCTCGGAGCGTCGCCGGCGAACGAGAGACCCCTCCTCCATCTCGGGGTCGTTAGCAGTGCTGCTGCTTCGAGGAGGACGAGGGGCGGTTGAGGCCGTGTGAGGTGGCTGTGCACGAATGGGACCCTGGCCTTGTGGCTCGCCGATTCGCAGGGCGGGTTGCGCCTGAGTTCGTCCACGGCCACGACCCCGGCCGGTACCTCGACCTGTGGCTACAGTGGCACGCTGAGCCGCCTCGGCTGCGATAACGACCCTCTTATCCATGCGAGCCTGCCTCTCTTCCATTGCTATAATAAAACAAAAATAATAATAATAAATAAATTAATAAATATATTATTATTATTTAGATTAAAATCCAATCGATAGAATATGTTGCGAGATGCAGTAATGGATAAAATACAAGCGTGAAAATTACCAAGATTCTCGACGGGAGGCACATTGGCGCTACTTAGCCCGCAAGTGACGAGTACTGACTCACTCAGCACGACCTCGGGGTTGATTAGCCGCTTGAGGATGCGTTTCAATGTTCGTCGAGGTATAGTGGGTCGACCCACGTTACTCATGTCAACAAGGTCCATGCCCCATGGACGAGGAACATTCCACGGTTCGTCTAACGGAGGAGCAATGAAGAAAAACCTTTTCTTCCAGTCTCCGAAAGAAGACTGAGTTCGAGACTGTAGGCGACAATGTCGCTGGGGTGCGAGGAAGAAAAAGCCTTCCTCCTTAGGTTGGGTGCTTCGATGCACGGATAAAAAACCATTACAATTTTTGATGTTTGGATGGACCCCGTACATCCTCATCACGACTATGAAAACGATTATATGTCTATACGAGTTGGGAAGAAGTTGAGTGGGGCTCAGACGAAGGAATAGAAGAATGTTTACTATGGCAGGATGCAGGGGAAACCTAAGGCCAGAGGCAAGATGGGCCACATGTATAGTTTGAAACCCTGGGGGGGACGATGCATTCTGTCACCCTCGTTAGGAACTATTGTACGATACCCTATTGGGATATGATACCTAGTCCTAATATCCGCAATGTTCGATGCGGTCAAGACGGAGGAATAACCTAACCAAGGAATTTGTCTCTGAGCCCTATCCATGTCGGGGAAGAGATGGGAATTAATATCCTCATCTCCCTCGAGATTTGGATATGGAGGGGGAACCTCAGGGGACTCGGGCTCGAGGGCTATGGGGGGATCATTCACATTGGGTTCGGGGGAGGTCTGAGGACTACTCGAGCTACTGTCTGACCCACTAAGGTCAGATGAGGAGGTCTCGTTCTCCTCGTCGGAGACGTGAGGCGAGGCACTCACGCCGGAGGTACTCATTGGCGAACAATAACCCCACAAAAACAAAAAGAAAACAAAACAAAAAAAAACAACAAAAAACAAAACAAAAAACCAAACAAAAGATGTACACAATATGGGATTAATAAGGAAAAGAGATGAAGCTGATACCTAGTGGTTGGGGAAATTCGGATTTGGGACGGAAAAGTATCTCCGAGCAGCGAGGACGCCGGAAGGACTGGTGCAACTTCTTACTGCTGTTAAACACAGGCGGAGGAAGAGTGAAAATTCAAAAGAGGGTAACTCCTACCTATATATCGTGGGGGTAAAATCTGAATCAACGGTTCGGATCATTTAATCAAAAGTTGGATCCGGTGGTGTAGAGACGTGACGTTTCGCAGTCAAATTGCGTCTCTTGGAATTCGAAACGGCGGAGCAAGTGAGCACAATTTTCGGGAAACAACGTGTCAGAGTTATGACGAAACGCTGTAGGTAAGTAATGATTGCGGCGAATTGATGGTAATTAAAAATACATAAGAGAATAAAAACATTAAATAATACTTCGTCAGTCAAGGGTCAAAAACTTGGAAGTTAAATTCCCCATCACTCACGAAGTGGGGACTTAATGATATACCTAAAATGCGTTACGTCGTCACCTTGTATATACAGAAATATGGGGGGGTCGTATAAACCAGATATACCCTCGTATACGAGGGTATGGAGTAGATTTCGTGCCCGATCCCTATAACTACAATATTTACATTACACTCCAAGATCCGCGTGTTTTTGTAAATACGGGTAGGGGCGGTTCAAGACCCGGCCCAGTAAACATCGAATCTATACCGCCCATCACGGACACATGTATAACATCCACAGGTACAACGTCTTGTCGGTCATTCACTCTACAGTGTTGAATGGAAGTTCTATAAATACAGCCATTTATGAAGATTGGGGGACCGGGAATCTGAGCAATAAATACTACGAATTGAGACTCGTAAGACCAGATAATCGGAGACTCGAGAGCACGAACCCATCATATAAATACGAGAGATCACTAATACGAGTCATATCTATACTAGCTCCTTTATTCGAACTACGTCTAGACTTGATCCCCAAGGGGTACGTAGGCAGCTCACTTTTATGTGAGCGCAGTCTTTAATATTGAGATTCTCATTCCTGTATATTGTTGATCCTCTCGACTGAAATAGAAAAGGATAAAACCTTGGCTAGATCATACTCATTGTCCTCGTTCTTGATCAAGTTTTACTCTGGATTCTATTATCTCATGTGATTATACTGATTTGTGTGATATAGATGTGCTCTAATTGATCTTTTAGATGCGTTCATGTTAAAATTTGAGGAGTATAAGTTTCTTTTGTAATTAGGTTAAGGCGATATCCAATAAAATTTTAGGGACCAAAATGAAAATAGCAAAAGGAAAAAAGTTTAAGGACTAAACTGAATGTTTCATGTATTTTTAAGTATAATATTTAGGTACTGGATTGGAAGGGATTTATAAATCTGGACTAAACTGTAAGTTCATCGAGTTGTGGGGCTAACACGAAAAATCCTTACGTGTATTAAACAGCAAGTGGACTGGTCGTGTGTAGTAATAAAGTGGACTTTAAGTCTGAGTTATCGATCCCACAGAGACAAGATTATTTAAAGCTAGGAATTAAAAGCAATTAAAATTGAATAAAAGATTGTGATTAATTACAATAAAAATGTGAAACGAGACTTAGCAAATAGATTTAGATCTTATGAGATAAAAACAACTAAGGCACATGCTTCAACCAAATTACTTGTTAATATAAATATGAACTATTCTTCGTATTATTAGACTACTATTGCTTTGGTGAAAATTCCTTAATTAATTACTACCCGATGTCTCGGTTGTAATAATCCTATGATAAATTGACAGTTCTCTAAATATGTCTATCCGAGAATTTAAGCAATAATCATGCATTCAAGTTCTAGAATTTCCCCGAATAAATTCGGCTAACTGCACCCGGGAATCTCTACCTATCTCTAGGGGCAATTCCCTCTTTTTTACGGATGATGTGATGATTTCTTTGAACCCTAACTTATATTCTTTCAAACTATTAAGTTAGGCAATATGACAAACATATGGCGATCAAACATATGCAAGTAATTACGCACAAAATCAAAACACAAAGCAATTGTAGAATTAATACGAAGAATAATATCATATATATATACTCATAACTTTGGCCTTCACATGGCCCTAGTTAAGGGAAAATTAGTTCATAATTGAAATTGGGAAAACAATAAAAACCTAGAATTACTCATAGATAAAGATGAATATCAAACTAAGAAACTCCCTATTTTGGATTGATGATCGATTCTTGATTGGAAGCTTGAATCCCTCATTTTCCTCTTCTTAGATCTTCAAGTATGATGATAGGATGACTCAAAACCAAGAGAATGCTCCCCCAAACCCTGAATTTTCGTCCTCACACTCTCAAAGGATGATTTTTTGATGCTCTCAAGTGAGTCCCCACTCCCTTTAAATACCCAAAAATCCACCTACCAAGAATTTTAGCTACCTTCTCTTTCTTTCCTCCTACCAAGAATTTCTACCTACCAAGAATTTGCACCTACCATTCTCTTGTTTCTACCTACCAAGAATTTCCACCTACCAGAATTTGCACCTACCATTCTCTTGTTTTCCACCTAACAAGAACATGAGCTGCCACTTTCGTGTTTTCCAGCGCAGGGATAGTGTTTTATTCATAAACGTCTCCACAGATCTCCGAATGGATGATTCAAGTACCCATGTAAAGATAAGACATAGATCTAAAACTTGTAGAAGGACACTTCATCCAATTCTGTCTCTAAAAATATCAAAATGGCGTTCCAACGTGGAGGTTGTTTCTGATTTGGCGCCCAGGTGTGCAGAAATGGTACTAAAACATGATTTTGGCTAACTCCAGCTTATTTCTTGCTTGTTTGGTCGTGGAGGTGTGAAACATCTTGGCGTAAACTTGTTTTATACATCATTTTTCCACCCTTTCTTCAATTGTATCCTTAAGGCCTGAAATCACTTAATGCACGAATTAAACGCACAAGTGACAAAATCAAGTGATAAATGAACCTAAAACATAAACGCAAAGGGGCTTAAAAACACGTAAAAATGACTCCTATCAACTCCCCCAAACTTATCATTTGCTCGACCTCGAGAATAAAAGTTCTAGGCATGAAAAACATCATCAACCAAAAGGAGAAAACAAAAACAACAAACGAACTCACTTTCGTGGAGTAAACGATTGCACTTAGCATGTGCAACAAGCCTTTAAACCTTTGAGTTACCTCAAAGGACGAGTTATAGTCTCGTGAGGGTTTGCAGAAGATATACCCACAAAATCTAACAAACTTTCAATCCCAACCAAATGAATACATCTCAACATAATTAACAAGAATAAATGGCACAAATCATCCTTTTATAGCTCACAAATATATATACATATCAACTACTTTTGCTCATGTGACACCAATACTCGAAAAGACTCCATAGGGTGTAGTGAAAATAAATCTAAGGTATTATAGTCGAAAGGCATCCTTACCAAATTTTGGACATTAATCCCATATCTATCAACTTTTGATCAAACACAAAGCATAAGAATCATAGAAAATCTCATAGCCATTTAAATTTCATTATCTCAACCATTCAAACTTTCAATTCATATGAAACTTTCCAATTAACTTCATTAAGGCTAGATCATGTGCAATGTTTATTTCATTAGGCTTTCTATGACACCATGTAACAAGCTTTAGATCAATGACTCCCAAACTAGATAGTTTTGGGGCATTAAGTGTAAAGACACTCCTAAGGATTTAATCACTCGAGTGTCAAAGGCCACGAAATAAAACTAGATCTTTTAAACAATTCGCTTCTTTTGGCTTGAGCTTAGCTCAAATTAGCATAATAGTACAGTATATAGGCATGAAACTTTTCACCTCCAGTACATATTAGCCTGACCACTTGTGGTCATACCAAACTTCAACCTTTTTAATTCATGTTTAGCATAAAAAAAATTACTACTCAACTTATAACTTATGAAAAATCTAAGTTAATTTTTTCGGGGAAAAACTCCTTAAGTGTCTCAAGATGGTTATCCTCTCAACTCCTCTACCCTCGATTATTGTGCAATGTGAATCATCTAAGAAATCAATCCTAGTCTAGGGTCTCCATGAGCAATTTCAAAGATATATATGTTCCATTAAATTCAAATTATTTCAAGAAATCATGCCATTTTTTTTCAAGTTAATCAATTTTAATGCATCAATTGGAAAGATAAAAAAAAAAAAAAACAATTTATACTTGATTTTCTCAACAAAAAAAATATTTAAACATGATATCATACAAACTTTCCCCAAACTCAAGCTAAAAATTAGCATTGCATTTTCAATGTTCAAAATAAGCACTCTTCTACCCCCAAACTCAAATCCAACATTGTCCTCAATGTTGTTACAACAAAGTATACGTAACGGTAAAAGAACACTTACAACCAAGGATGTTGAAAAACATCCTTTAACTTCCAATGCATCGTTACAAAGCTTCTTTCCTCTCGAGTAAAATAAGCATCTCTAAACATGGGGTCCAAATGTCTATCATATCTAACACTTCAACTTTTCAAACCATCAAGCATACGAAAACATACATGCCAAAAGTGCATGTTGAACATAAACATAAACAAACAAACTAAACAAACAAAAACAAAAGAAAAAAAAACTTACAAACTTGGGTTGCCTCCAAGAAGCGCTTGTTTATAGTCAATAGCTCGACTATTCAGGATCGACTTAAGTCGATGGTTCTCGGAGCTTGACAGATAATGTGTCTGCGCTCCAGTCAGTGCCCGAGTAGTGTTTCAGCCTATGTCCATTGGTTAAAAATACTTGTCCATCCTCAGTGATAAGCTCCACAGCTCCGGAAGAATACACTCGGGTGACTCGAAAGGGTCCCGACCAACGCGATTTGAGCTTGCCTGGAAGAGCTTGAGTCTAGAGTTGTACATAAGAACTTTCTCACCTTCCTCAAATTCCCGGGGTAGAATATGCTTGTCGTGCCACTTCTTGGTCCGTTCTTTGTACAGTTTTGCATTCTCGTATGCTTCATGTCTCCACTCCTCGAGCTCATTCAGTGTGAAGCAACCTCTTATTACCTATAACACTTGTATCGAAATTCAGGAATTTGATAGCCCAATAAGCACGATGTTCAAGTTCGACAGGTAAATGACAAGCTTTCCAAATACAAGACGATATGGGGACATGCCAATAGGGGTTTTAAAAGCAGTACGGTAAGCCCACAATGCATCATCTAATTCAGAGACCAATCAGTTCGATGGCTATTTACCGTTTTTCTAAAATCCGTTTAATTTCCCTATTAGACACTTCGACTTGCCCACTAGTTTGAGGGTGGTAAGGGGTCGAGATTTTATGCTTAACACCATATTTGTTCAACAAGTTTTCAAATTGCTTGTTACGAAAATGTGTGCCTCCATCACTTATAATTGCTCTCGGGGTTCCAAATCGTGCAAAAATATGTTTTCTCAGAAATCTAAGAACAACCCTAGCATCATTAGTTTGCAAAGCCTCAGCTTCGACCCATTTAGACACATAATCAACAGCGACTAGAATATACTATTGGAACAAGAACTAGGGAAAGGTCCCATAAAATCTATACCCCACACATCAAATAATTCACATTCAAGCACATTATTCATAGGCATTTCATGTCGTCTAGAGATATTACCTACTCTTGGCATCTATCACATTTTTGAACATAAGCGTGTGCATCTTTAAATAAAGTAGGCCAGAAAAAAACCTGATTGCAGAACCTTGGCAGCAGTCTTGGATGGGCCAAAGTGGCACCTATCACCATGTCATGGCAATGAGCCAAGACGGAGGTCATTTCTTCCTCGGGTACACAACGCCTGATAATTCCCTCGACACCAATTTTAAACAAGTAGGGCTCTTCCCACAGATAGTGCCTAACATCTTTCAAAAACTTCTTTCTTTGGTGAAATGTCAAATCAGGGGGTAAAATTCCAGCAACTATATAGTTAGCATAATCAGCATACCAGGGGATTGAAATAGAAGAAAGAGTAAAAAGCTGCTCATCGGGGAATTCATCTCCTATTGGGGTCTCATCCATTTTCTTATCCACTAATTCTAGTCTAGATAGGTGATCAGCTACTACATTTTCAGATCCTTTTTTATCTTTTATTTCTAAGTCAAACTCTTGTAGTAATAAGATCACCTGAGTAGTCTAGGTTTTGCGTCTTTTTAGCAAGCAAGTATTTCAAGGCCGAGTGATCAGTGTATACTATTACTTTGTTAAGCACAAGATAGGAGTGAAATTTGTCAAAAGCAAAAATGACAGCTAAAAGCTCTTTTCAGTCGTAGCATAATTGAGTTGGGCCTCATTTAAGGTACAAGCATAGTAAATAGTATGAAAGATTTTACCCTTCCTTTGACCTAGTACGGCTCCAACGGCAATGTCGCTCGCATCGCACATCAACTCGAATGGTAGGCTCCAATCTGGGGCGGAACACAGGTGATGAGATTAATTTCTCCTTCAGGGTGAGGAAGGCCTGCATGCATGCATCATTAAAGTCAAACACTGCTTTTCATGGTCAAGACAGGGGTTTAGCAATTTTAGAAAAATTTGAAATAAAACGCCTGTAAAACCGGCATGTCCCAAAAAGCTTCTCACGGCTTTGACCGTGGTGGGTGGTGGAAGATTAGCTATCACTTCAATTTTCGCTCTATCCACCTCAATCCCTTGTGGGAGATCTTATGACCCAGAACAATTCCTTCTTGTACCATGAAATGACACTTTTCCCAATTTAAGACTAGATCAGTCTCCTCACACCTCTGCAAAACTAAGGTTAGATTGTGCAAACATCTATCATATGTAGAGCCAAAAACAGAAAAATCATCCATGAAGATTTCAAGAAATTGCTCGACCATGTCATGAAATATAGCCATCATGCATCTTTGAAAAGTAGCAGGTGCATTACATAAGCCAAAAGGCATACGCCTATAGGCAAAAGTGCCGTAAGGACAAGTGAAAGTAGTTTTCTCTTGATCCTCGAGTGTAATAGCAATTTGGTTATAGCCGGAGTACCCATCCAAAAAACAGTAATATTCATGCCCGGCTAATCTTTCTAACATTTGATCGATAAAGGGGAGAGGAAAGTGGTCTTTTCGGGTATATTCATTCAATTTACGATAGTCTATGCAAACCCTAAAACCAGTGACAATTCTAGATTGAATTAACTCATTATTGTCATTGGGCTATCCAACTTCTCAAATTTAACCTTGCTTCTTGTTGATCTGTAAGAGAAGAAGAAATGATGAGTGGCAAGGTTTCATCGTCATTTAAATAAACATATTTAAGATGAGAGGGTAGAGTTTTTAGGTCAAGAGTTGGTGGCTCTTCAATAGATGGTTTGGAGTGGCTAGACAGTGGGCTATCCAACTTCTCAAATTTCTTCGTGGGGTATTGTGCACGCCTCTCTAAGCTATGAACAACTTCCAGTTGTTTATCACTGGCCGACTCAACATCCGTGGAGTTCATTATGCATACCTCAAGTGGATCATCAGAGATGTTTTCCTGAAAGTGCTCAATAATCAAAGGATCAAAAGCATCTATTCTTAAACATGACGCATCATCACCAACATGCTTCATAACCTTGTATACGTCAAAGTAACTCTCTCCTCACCCACATTCAAAGTTAACTTACCATTGGCTATGTCGATCATAGCTTTACCTGTGGCTAGGAAGGGTCTTCCTAGGATGAGAGGAACTTCAACATCTTCTTCCATCTCCAGAACCACGAAGTCCACCGGGAAGTAAAACTTGTCAACTTGCACGATGACATCCTCTATGATTCCCTTCGGGTGTTTGATTGATCGATCTGCAAGTTGGAGGCTCATCGAGGTTGGCTTTGGATTCCCCAAACCCAATTTCTGGAACAACGAGTAAGGAAGAAGATTTATGCTGGCGCCCGAATCACATAGCACTCGGTCGAATTTGAGTTGCCCAATAGTGCAAGAATTGTGAGGCTCCCTGGATCCTTGAGTTTCTGTGGCAACTTGTTTCAACACCACTGCTGAGCATGCTTCAGTCAACACAGTTCCATTGCCTTCCCACTTTGCTTATTGGATAGAATATCTTGAAGAACTTGATGTAATTGGGCATCTGCAAAATCGCATCAATAAAAGGATATTAATTCGAACTTCTCGAAGAATTTCTAAAATCTAAGAAAACTCTTATCCATATCTTTCTTATTCTTTTTATGTGCTAGGGGAAAGGGAGACGTATTCAAAGGATTAGGCAAAGAAGGAGTCAAAGTTTTAGAAGACGCCCTGTCTGCCTGGAAGTATGGACTTGATCCTGCCCCAGTACGTACTTGAGCTGTGTGAAGTACTTACTTGGTTTCTGGTCAAGTACGTACTTGGGAGACAGATTTGAATTTTCAAGTTTATCAAAGTTTGAACATTGTCCTCTTCAAGTGCGGACTTGGACTGCTTGGGAGGTGCACTTTTCAATTCTTTGCCACTTCTCAGAGCGATGGCGGCTGCTCTTTGGGTTTTCTCTGTATCACTCGGCAGTGTCCCGGTGCTCTTCCACCTGCATCAACCGATAATGGTGCAAATTAGGGTGCATCTTCTCATTCCCGTCATAACACCCTGTAACATCAATCGAAGCTCTGCGAAGGATTCGTCTGATTTTTGCATGTGAGCGCCAATCTTTCTTCAATCAGTTCGAAGGTGGACTTGACCTTGTGGCTTAAAATTTCCAGGCCTTTGAGTTTGGTTGTTTAAAAACGGAGGCCTGGTGCTTGGTAGATGCCTGTTGTGTGAATTTTGTGCGGGATTTGGCCTTTTCGGAAAATTCGGGTATGTGGAAGCTCAATTGAGGCTTGTTTGAATTTCCGACATAGTTCACATCACTAATGGTTGGCTCTGCCTTAGATTAACATTTTGTTCTACCTCTGAGCAACAGCAACCTTCGGGATTGTAGAGGAAACTCATCGTCATCTTCAGGGTACAGTTATCATCCCGTGCCATTGCTGCTAGTTTAGCCCACACTGTTCTGCTATCGAGACCCAAAAGATCACCGTCTGCTCTGCATTAAGTCTGTGACGAATCCGAGACCGGACTCCATTAAAGAAGTAGCACTCGCTCGTCTCTTGAATAGTTGTGATCGGGGCACTTTCGAAGCAGCTTGTATCTTGCCCATGCTGATGCTAACGATTCATCCCGTTTTTGCTTAAAACCCTTGATCTCGCTTCTTAACTCGTTAATCCTTGATGGAGGGAAGAACTTGTTGAGAAACTCTTCGACTAACTCTTCCCACGTTTCAATGGATTGTGGGGGCAACGACTTGTACCACAAAGTCCCTTATCCTTAAGCGAAAAATGGAATAATCGGAGGCGGATGGCATCAAATCTCTTGGGTGGAATTGCATGGTAGATAACACATTCTCGAAGTGCTCTGATGGTCATGAGGTGACCTTTCGGATCACATAAAAATTGTCAGCCTGAACCATGCTAAACATGTGAGGTGGAATGTGGAAGTTCGGCGTGGCAAAATTGGGGACACAACAGGCCCGGCGTAGTGTGTACACGGTGCGGCTGATGTACACGGGCTGGCTGATACCACAAACAGATGGAGGTGTGTGGGTAGTGCCGGTGCATAGCTTGGAACAGATTTTGCAACCATTCTCTATTCTCGGGCAGATTCATATCAGGGAAGTTGCCAGCCATAGCTCGAATTCTCTGGTTTGCACGAAGCGTACGCTCGATCTCAGGGTCAAATTCCTCTAAAGCCTCTCCTGAGGTTCGAGTCATTCACCAAAAGATCAACCTGTTTGAAACAAAGAAGCAAACCAATAGAAATTTAAAGATAGAAAATAACAGTGAGAATAATATAGAAAATAATAAAACGACAAAAGAAATTAAAGCTAAAAATTGCCATAAAATCCGAAACAAAAATAAATCAAGTCCCGCAACGGCGCCAAAAACTTGACACGAAAAATCCTTACGTGTATTAAACAGCAAGTGGACTGGTCGTGTGTAGTAATAAGTGGACTTAAGTCGAGTTATCGATCCACAGAGACAAGATTATTTAAAGCTAGGAATTTAAAAGCAATTAAAATTGAATTAAAAGAGTGTTAATTTACAATAAAAATGTGAAAACGAGACTTAGCAAATAGATTTAGATTCTTATGAGATAAAACAACTAAGGCACATGCTTCAACCAAATTTACTTGTTAATATAAATATGAACTATTTTCGTATTATTAGACTACTATTGCTTGGATGAAAATTCCTTAATTAATTACTACCCGAGGTCTCGGCTGTAATAATCCTATGATAATTGACAGTTCTCTAAATATGTCTATCCCGAGATTTAATCAATAATCATGCATTCAAGTTCTAGAATTTCCCGAATAATTCGGCTAACTGCACCGGGAATCTCTACTATCTCTAGGGGCAATTCCTATTTTTTACGGATGATGGTGATGATTCTTTGAACCCTAACTTATATTCTTTCAAATATTAAGTTAGGCAATATGAAAACATATGGCGATCAAAATATGAAGTAATTACGCACAAAATCAAAAACACAAAGCAATTGTAGAATTAATACGAAGAATAATATCAGATATATATACTCATAACTTGGCCTTCACATGGCCCTAGTTAAGGGAAAATTAGTTCATAATGAAATTGGGGGAAAACAATAAAAAACATAGAATTACTCATAGATAAAGATGAATATCAAACTAAGAAAATCCCTATTTTGGATTGATGATCGATTCTTGATTTGGAAGCTTGAATCCATATTTTTTATAATGTATATATATATATATATTAAATATATCGAGAGAGATAAGAGAGTAAGAGAGAGAGAGAGACGAATTAAGTATAGATATAGATTTGTTTCTTTGTTCTTTCCCATAGAGGCCACCCCAATATTTATCCTATCATCCACTATGAAAAGTAAAAGGGATGAAAACTGTGGCGTTTTCTGTGCTTTTTTCTGCTGGAAAATATGCATCAACTTTTAACTATGGGAAAATTGCATATTCAGGTCCCATAACTTAGTCTATGTGCAATTTTGGTCTCAATATTTTGAACTCACCATATTGCATCCTATATCTACAAAAAATGTGCAATTTTGGTCTCAAGCCTAACGTCCACTAGTTTTGGACGGAAAAGTAGCGCGTGTTTGTCACGTGCATGGTAATTATGCAATTTTTGTCCCATGATATTGGACTGAAATTGCACATTACCCAGGTTTCGGAACTAAATATTGCACATAACCCAAGTTTGTTCATTTCCATTTAGAAATTCGTGAATTATGTAGGGTAACATCCATAATCATATAATAGGAGATCTTATTTCTAAAGATGATATGCACATATTTTGTTTGTCTTTATATATGCTCATTTATTTTATTTTACTATCTATATCATGTCATGTCTAATTAATAGAACAATTTCAGGCAAAATTAAAATTGTTGTGAATTGGTGTTATTTATTAAATTTTTGTCATATTTGGACAAGTCAAAGGAAAATGAATTGAAATTAAAGAGGAAAAAAAATAGAAAAAAGAAACAAGAATAAATAATTACATCAAAAAAATCAAACTTAATGTCGTGTGCAATTTTGGTCCTATAACTTAGACTTTTGTGCAATTTTGGTCTCAAGAGCGAATTAACAGTGCACGTGATAGGCACACGCTATTTCCGTCTTAAAACTAGCGGAGATTGGGGTTTGGGACTATGCTATTTGATTGCTTCTACATTCATAAAGTATATTCATGTTGTCCAATTTTCAAACTCTAGTCGTAGTGGCCCCAAAATTACATATTGATCATTCATCAATGCAGTCATGAAATTGCTGGCCTTGTTACAGAGGTGGGCAGCAAGGTCACAAAGGAGAAGGTCGGGGATGCATGGCCGGATCATGTCGTTCATGCGAGAACTGTGCCAATGATCTGTCCCAAAATGGTTCTTACATACAGCTATGGAGGTTATTCTGATATAATGGTCTGTGACGAGCATTTCATAATCTGTTGGCCCGAACATATGCCTCTTGATGCTGGTTGTCCTCTTCTGTGTGCAGGGATCACGACCTACAGCCCGATGAAATATTTCGGGCTCGACAAGACCGGGATCCACTTGGGTGTGGTGGGCCTAGGTGGGCTGGGCCATGTAGCGGTGAAATTTGCTAAAGCTTTTGGGGCTAAGGTGACAATGATAAGTACAGCCCCCCATAACAAAGAGGAAGCTATCAAGATCAGATGATGGTAATTTCTCTTTAGCTTATTTTTCTATTAGCGTTTTCTGCATATGTACTCACGTTATTGAATATTTGCAGGCTGCAGCGAACACCATGGATGGGATATTGGACACGGTTTCTGCTCATCGCAAACTTATAATTCTTGGTGTAATACCGAAACCTTTGGAGCTACCTGTTTTTCCTTTGCTTTCAGGTAATTCTCATCTAGCACAGCTTTTGTTCGCCAGCTTTCGGTAGTGGAGATAGTAGTTGCTCAAAGTAAAACTTAGAAGGTTAGCTTTGGATGTTTGGCTAAGTTTGTTTAAAAAATGTTATTAACTTATAAGCTCAACTAACTTATATCGGGGTCCTAAATTTGTCATACAATAGCTTATCAGGAAGAATTCCATCAAGTACACAGTTACAGACTTTTAACGTTTCATCATACACAAGTAATTCAGGACTTTGTGGGAAACCGGTGACTGATACTTGCCCAGGAAATGAAGTGACACTGAATCCAAAGAAAACTGGAGACCACGATGAGGAGGATACTTTCATAACATCGGGTTTCTACATAAGCTTGTGGCTTGGTTTTGTCTTTGGATTTTTGGGAATTTGTGGCTCTTTGCTGCTCAACAAGTCATGGAGGCACAAAATATTTAAGGTGGACAGTGTTCATCACTGGCTATACTGAACAATAGTCACAGGCTTAGGAGCAGTCTTGCCTTTGTGTTTGCGGCTTTGTTCTGTTTTGCGTAAGCGAAGAGGGTCTTCTATTGTTTTCTCCAGAGCACTACCTTATTTTGGAGATATTATTTGTATTACTGCATAAACTTTCTGAACATGTGTGTATTTGTTTTCCTGATTGATATGTTGAGTTACATTTGTGTAATTGTGTCCATGCACTACAGTTATCATATAAATAATAAATATCTCACTGCCTATTTCTTTTTTTATTTAACTAACATTTTAGTTTGGCCTGGTTAAGTGACTAAAACTATTGGCTTGGTTGTCTTGAAATCTTGGTTGAAGAATTCCACAAGCTCAGGATTTCATTAAATATTCTCGTTATTATGCCTGTGATAATTTCCCCAATTTAAGGGGTGGATGGATTGGGTGATGTTGAGTAAGCTGAGGGTTATGAGATTAACATAAGAAGATTTCAAAGATACAGACTGAAGGAGAAGAGAAGTCGGAAACATGAATGATCTCATACAAATCCTTCTTTTTTCTTTTTTCAGTTTGAATTATGGGATTTACAAGGGAGTAATTTAGATTCTTAAAGCTATCGAAGCATTTAGTCATGCTACATTCTCTACCAAAGAAATGATCCTACTACACGAGAACTTGAAGCTCACTATAAGTCCAGTCTAACGGGGGAAAATTCAGAAATCTAATCTATTTCTTTCTCTGTCTTCAACCATTTATATTGATTAATTTTGAGAATTACACCTCACAGACATGGATGATTAGTTGTTACGCGTGCCAGTTTTGGAGTATTAGTTGTTGCATAAGAACTGCCAAAATGCTGCCCATCGATATGTTAACAACATTGACAGCATCATTGTTAAGCTGAAACATAAGGGACAGAAAGGGCGTGAGCAAACACACACACAAGAAAAAAAAAAGGGGGCACCGGTTCAAACATCAATAGCACACATAAATATATGTGCTTATTAAGATCATTAAAATATAGATGAGATGACTAACCCATCGAAATCCTTCTTTCTCTTGGAGTGCAGCACCTATTATACTCTCTCCAACGTTAGCAATCTGGGAAGCGATCACACATATGATGACTTCAGGTACACTTATCTGTTCGGACATAATTCTTTTGTCAGGACTCGTTTAGTAACAATTCTGCAAAAACAGAACTTGCTACACTTT
Organism: Buddleja alternifolia; assembly: GCA_019426215.1. Taxonomy (NCBI): domain Eukaryota; kingdom Viridiplantae; phylum Streptophyta; class Magnoliopsida; order Lamiales; family Scrophulariaceae; genus Buddleja; species Buddleja alternifolia. The sequence continues at coordinate 16,735,062 of CM033392.1, read as the reverse complement.
ATGCCCTTCATATTTTTCTAACTAGCTGCCACAACCGTAAATTTCGTGTCATTGCTCTATTTCACATGACATGATCAGCAATTGCTTTTTATAATTGTGAGCAAAACCATTCTTTTTGTTAAATAAGTGATGAAGTTTTAGTATTAATGAATTTTAGTATATATGTAGTTAAATTATTATTTTTATCAACGTGTATGATTATTTTTAGCAAAAAATAAAATATATAAACATGACTAATTTAAGTGTGTCAAAACAATTTAAGAATTCATTAAATAACAAAATTATATGTCTATATCCATGATTATTTTCATATATTTGATTTATACTCAAGTCACCAAAAGTTTCACCTTTTAAATTCATGCATATTTATTTCATCTAAATCTCTCTAACCCTATATAAATGTGTAAATAACTCACTTATTTGTTCCACTGTGAAAAGACTTTCATACACTCCCTTACTATTAATAATAAAATAATTAATAATTAATAATTGAATTTATTAAGTAAAAGAATTCATCGAGGAGTAGGAAACCATTTAGTAGTATCTGAAATTGTTTTAGTAGTTGGAAACTCTTTAATTATTAACTAAAAAAATAAAATATATTAGTAGCAGGACACCATTTAATATAAGAAAAACAAATATTCCTACTTTCTCTAAAATACTAACCAATAAAATAAAATAGATTTTTACCCACAATCACCAACAAAGAAGAAGAAAACTTTTACACCCATGGCCACAACCAATATTCCAACTTAAACAAAAAGTTGGTTATTAATTTTGCTAATCAAAAATACTATAAACATTTTTAGCATTTGGTAATTAGTAGTAAATTGTTATAGTGTTGGATCATTACTTTGATTGAGTTGATTTGAAGATTAAAAAGCTAATTTATAAAATTATACCTTATTCTGACATAAAAAAAAAAGTAATAACTGTGAGACACAAACGCATATTCTGGGATGCAGATGAATCATTTTCTTATATAAAAAGATTTATTAATTTTTCATTGTTATGGAATATAACATGTTTGCACAATAGAATTATCAACATATCTGAAAGTTTGTACGTACTCAAAGCTATTAGCATGATAACAAATATAAAACAAGTGTATTTAAGAATAAATCATATAAGTACTTTTAGTATGAAAATATGATTTATTTGTACTTAATTTTCAAAAGAACTCACAAACACGAGTGTTTTTATGTAATATGATATTTACAATTATTTTAGAAAATTAATATCAGCACTCCATATTCTTATAATGACACTCACACTCATTTTTAATTTGTTTAAATAGACAAAAATGTCCCTCCACATGGAAATTTAAATCCATCAACTTTAAAAGATGAACTTGCCCCTTTGTAACTATTTTCGTAGGCGATCATCTTATTTCTTTCTTTACTTTTTGATTTTAATGGATGATAAATAATCAATTATAAAAATTAACTAGAATAAATTAAGCAATTTAAATTACACCAAATAATAGTGCATTCGAAGTGAAACTTCTAGCTCAAATTCAGTTTGGTCAAAACCAAAATAGAAGTATATGAAGATAGATAAGTTAAATCTACAACATGTTTGCATAAGTGTATCGTCATCCCATATGTAGAAATTTTTTTATTCTTCTTGTCATGTAAATTAGTATATGTAAATGAAGTGCTTAAAATAACAGCAAATGGAAAATGGTACTTGAAAATAAAATCAAATAAGTGAATTGAGTGAAAATATGCATTCTTTATTTTATTTATAAAGAAAACTTTTAAACATGAGTATCATATGTAATATATTGTTTGCATTTATTTTATCATGATAAAGAATGTAATCAGTGTTACTGCATATAGAAATATTAAAAGTGATATATTTTCTACATTATTAGAAAGACTGATAGGATAAAGAGAAAAAGAATCTACTTGTGCGAATGACAAAAATGCAATGTTGTGGCAAATCAGGAAAGATTAATAAAAAAATAATATTAATATTATTTCATCAAAAGTTTAATTTCTTGAAATAGATTTAGTTTAAGATACATGTTAATCTTATATGATACAGAGCAAATAAATAAATAGTATAAGATATGCACTACAAAATAATCAATTCTTAATTTGCCAATAAATTAGACAAATTTACTTCAATTTAATTTCTTATCGAACCACCACGTGCCTCGCACGTGATACTTTTTAGTGAAATAAAAAGTATAAAAAAAATTAAAAGGAAGAAAATGTGGGAACTTATAAATCACTTTTCCACTAAGACTCTTGAAAAGAACATTGCGGGTAGAACTGTTTGGATCCACCCCGATTAGATCAATAATGGGATTCTTGGTTAGAGAAAGGTTCTGTGACATGGACGCCCAGCCCAACTCGATTGGTTGGCCCATCTAAGAGATGGTGAAATTCTCGATCGATTTGATCGAATTTCAAATTGACCCGGAAAACAACCAACCGAAGCAAGAAGAATTGAAGCCCTTTATGCCCTTCATATATTTCTAACTAGCTGCCACAACCGTAAATTTCGTGTCATTGCTCTATTTCACATGACATGATCAGCAATTGCTTTTTATAATTGTGAGCAAAACCATTCTTTTTGTTAAATAAGTGATGAAGTTTTAGTATTAATGAATTTTAGTATATATGTAGTTAAATTATTATTTTTATCAACGTGTATGATTATTTTTAGCAAAAAATAAAATATATAAACATGACTAATTTAAGTGTGTCAAAACAATTTAAGAATTCATTAAATAACAAAATTATATGTCTATATCCATGATTATTTTCATATATTTGATTTATACTCAAGTCACCAAAAGTTTCACCTTTTAAATTCATGCATATTTATTTCATCTAAATCTCTCTAACCCTATATAAATGTGTAAATAACTCACTTATTTGTTCCACTGTGAAAAGACTTTCATACACTACCTTACTATTAATAATAAAATAATTAATAATTAATAATTGAATTTATTAAGTAAAAGAATTCATCGAGGAGTAGGAAACCATTTAGTAGTATCTGAAATTGTTTTAGTAGTTGGAAACTCTTTAATTATTAACTAAAAAAATAAAATATATTAGTAGCAGGACACCATTTAATATAAGAAAAACAAATATTCCTACTTTCTCTAAAATACTAACCAATAAAATAAAATAGATTTTTACCCATAATTAGTATTTGGTAGTTAGTAATAAATTGTTATAGTGTCGGATCATTACTTTGATTGAGTTGATTTGAAGATTAAAAAGCTAATTTATAAAACTATACCTTATTTTGACATAAAAAAAGGGAAAATTTCATTTTTGGTCCCCCAATTTTACAAGAAATCCGATTTTGGTCCCTCATTTACATCTCTCATCAAATTTGGTCCCTCAATTATCACTTTTTAATCAATTCTGGTCCCTTAGACAACTTTTGTGGTCAATTAAAATATCAAAAATTGCATTTTGCATCCCAAAAAATAAATTATGATAATTTCCACCCCAAAAAAGAATACCTAATGAATTTCACCCTTTTATCATATTTTTAATTATGATATATTTACATATTTTTTTATTTTGCATGAAATAAGACATGTTAAGATATATTATAAAAATTAACTAGAATAAATTAAGCAATTTAAATTACACCAAGTAATAGTGCATTCGAAGTGGAACATCTAGCTCAAATTCAGTTTGGTCAAAACCAAAATAGAAACATATGAAGATAGATAAGTTAAATCTACAACATGTTTGCACAAGCGTATCGTCATCTCATATGTAGAAGTTTTTTTATTCTTCTGATCATGTAAATTTAGTATATGTAAATGAAGTGATTAAAATAACAGCAAATGGAAAATGGTACTTGAAAATAAAATCAAATAAGCGAATTGAGTGAAAATATGCATTCTTTATTTTATTTATAAAGAAAACTTTTAAACATGAGTATCATATGTAATATATTGTTTGCATTTATTTTATCACGATAAAGAATGTAATCAGTGTTACTGCATGTAGAAATATAAAAAGTGATATATTTTCTACATTATTAGAAAGACTATTAGGATAAAAAGAAAAAGAATCTTCTGGTGCGAATGACAAAAATGCAATATTGTGGCAAATCAGGAAAGATTCATAAAAAATAATATTAATATTATTTTATCAAAAGTTTACTTTCTTGAAATAGATTTAGTTTAAGACACATGGTAATCTTATATGATACAGAACAAATAAATAAAAAGTATAAGATATACACTACAAAATAATCAATTCTTAACCAGTTATTAATTTGCCAATAAACCAGACATATTTACTTCAATTCAATTTCTCATCGAACCACCACGTGCGAGGTAGGGACGGAGTCAGGAATTTTATTGAGGGGGGGCGAGATTGTTGTGATATAGCTGTACACTTCTTTTTTTGCCAAATAGACGAAGGATTCAAGGGGGGTACGGGGGCATGGCTTCCACGGTACTGTACGCTATATTTATTGGAGAAAATATAATAAGGAACTACGTTCGATTACAACTTTTGACATACTTTATACTCTTATATCTCTTTCGTTATAGCCAGGATTTTGAGTTGGGGAGGTGGGGCGAACTCAAAGAAAAGGGAAAAAACGTAATATTTTTCGATTTTGAGTGGAGGGCGAAATTCAAATATCAAAATTTTGTAAGGTAAAAATGATTTTTCAAAATTGGGGGGGGGGGGGGGGGTGCGCTCACCCCCCCCCCCCCCCCCCACACGTGATAAAAAGTATTTAAAAAAATTAAAAAGAAGAACATGTGGGAACTGATAAATTACTTTTCCAGTAAGACACTTGAAAAGAACATTGCTGGTAGAACTGTTTACCTGACCCAGAAAACAACCAACTGAAGCAAGAAGAATTGAAGCTAGAACTCCAGCAAAAGTTCCTTCAACACTAACGGCCCCTTCAGTCCCCCTCGGAACTATCTTGAATGTTGTGATTAAATAACTACAATGAGAAAACCATTTTTTCATTAACAACGAAGACATACTAGTTTAAACTAGAGCATTCACGCACCAGATAAACTGTGAAATCAAAGAATGTTACCCAAAATTTCTAACTTCTTGTTTCCCATATTTTGACTAACCACATTCGCTTAACCAAGATTTCAGATGTTGAAGATTCAGGGTTGGATGTATGAAAGCATAGAAGAGCATCACTAATAGCTTCTAAGTTCAGCTAATTTCCCATGGGGAAGCTTAGTTTTTTCCATATTGACTTGCTTCTTGTGTTTTTCAACTCATTTGTTCATCTTTCAAGTGTTTATTACTATTTATTTTTAGAAAGAATAGCTAGGACGAGACTGGTATAGAGTAAGAGTTAACTACAGCATAAGATAGGTAGTACTTACGTTGTTTTGCCATATGCCTTCCCTATCTCGCTCGAGACAGTATCACTCAGTTTAGTACAAAAACTAGCAACAAAACCCAGTTGCCAAAGACGAGTAAATGCCACTCCACCAATACCATAGATTGAGAGGAAAGCACAAACACAGCCGGCAGCACTTGATCCAATCACACTTCCCGGTCCTCTTCTTCCTTTCCTTTTCTCAGCAACCCCTTGAGCCTCCTTTTGAGCCATTTTTACTTTTGTAACTGCAGTGCCCTGCAAATCATCAATTGATTATCTCACATTTCTCACTAAAGGAAATCAAGATTATGCCATCCCAACCTTCAGCCAATACGACAACTGTGTAGATATTATCATCATTATTTGTCAACAAATGAAACACGACGACTAGCTATTTATAAGTGAAAAAAAAAACATAATTTATAGCAAATGACTGATGAATGATGCCCTAAACCATGAACACTAATCAGATATTTATGAATCCAGATCATGGGCCAATCCGTATTTGAATTCTAGCACAATAGCAGGAAATTACTAACTAATTAATCCTCCAGTCTCCATTGGAAGAGCAAAATCCAAGAACAAATCAAAGAAGCCAAAAGGAAATCTTTTTCTCTTAATATCTAAGATTTAGCCAAGCATTTCTTTCTATCCCTCTTCCAATGTCAATAACTACACATAATTCCAAGTCCACACACACACACATAAGGTGTAGAAAACAAGAAAGATTTGAGTTTTGACTCACAATGACGAAGTACGTGGCAACAAGAAGGAACCCAGAAGAGCCAAAGGCGCGCCAAGTAAGGGTGCCAAGCAAGAAAGCCGCAACAATACCGGAGAGTGATAATCCAGAAACAAGAATTGGGGAGCCTACAAGAAAGATCAAGACGTTGCTGAGGAGGGCAGATTGCCACGTGGGCGGTGATGATTGGACCAGCTGAATGGCCTGGTGCAGGAACCCTGGATCAAGATCACTGGTGGAAGCTTGAATTTGGGATGGCATTCTTTTGCTGATGATTTGGGTTTTGGGTTTTGAATTTGAGTGGAAAATTAGGGTTTTTGATTTGGGTTTTGGGGAATTGGGGAAAAAATGTGAGGAGGGGTTAGAAGAGAGTGTGATTGGAGTTGGGATGAAAGTTGCCATTTTTATAGTTTGATAATTTTGGGGAAGAAAAAGAAGCTCATCTCCCCCAAAAGAAGGACTATGGTATCAGCTATATATCAACTCTGATACAAATAACAAATTGGTTCTAAATAAATATTATTGTTCTAAAGAAATTACTCAATTTATACGAGAATTTTCCAATATCATTTAATGGCAATCTTGGAAACAATTATTCAAATAGTCCTTACTTCCACCTACACGTTAGAGTTACAAAATGAAAATATGTTTATTATTTGAAAATTTGAAATTGACTCCTTGTTTTTTAATCTAATAAGAAAGTGGATTATCTTAAATACATCACCAGCAACAAGTTTTTCTGGTTGTTTGCTATGTCGATTTGGACTAAACTAGGTAGATAACTCTTATTTCTTGGTACAATGAGTTAACTCTGGTGTTTGCTATGTCGAGAACACAACGTATGATTTTTGTTGACCAAATAATTTATGAATGCAGATATTTTCTATGAATATAACAAGCATTATAGTTGGATTAACTACTACGATTACTTTCTTTTCAAGTTGATTAATATTATAGTGGTGATTTAATGTTAAAAAAGGAAATATTATATAGATAAAACTACTAATTGTAACATTTGGGTTGGTAATTAGTAGGTCTGGGTACTAGATAGTCTCATTTCATGACCTTCATGACATTAATATTATAGTGAGTGATTGAATGTTAAAAAGGAAAAATATTATATAGATAAAACTAGTAATTGTAGCATTTGGGTTGGTAATTAGTAGGTTCGGGTACTAGATAGTCTCATCTCATGACCTTATCATCGCGTGGTTTGCAAAATAGTAAAATCTCCATTTTGACTCTCTCTCGTCAAGAAGCGCAAGTGAGCATTAGCAACTTTAGTTCAAACAAGGGACGAATTCATGGGTAATTATATGCAAAAGGTCCGAGTGTGAATTTTGTATATATCTCTCATACAAGCGTATGTGAGATCGCACACATATTGTGTAAAAACTTGTCATGTGAAATATATCGACACTAAGACAATTAGACTCTATTTAAAATATAATTTTCCTAAATCCAGTGGTCTAACCCCAATAGACCCAGAGAATTACGCAACGTCTTTATCCACTTTCTGTATTTCAATTCTCACCCCCTTCTTCTGCTATAAGTAAGTTTTAGCCATTGTGATAAACAAGTTTAATTCATGGCAATGGCGGTTAATTGCGCCACATCTTCCTCTCTGCTTCTGCCCAAAATCCGCTATTTTCTTAATGAAACTTGCTTTTTTACTACTTTCAGTTTTAGTACTATTGATGTGTGCTTCAGAAATGGGAATAGTTTGTGGAAGTGAATTTGTGCTAAATTCAAACATTCATTTCAATGCTGCTTACTTCCAACACTATTGGCATCTGTTAGCCAGAGTAGATTAGTGGAATTGAGAAAATTTCATTTTCGGTCTCATAGGGCTTCGTGCCTTTTTAATTTTAGTCACAATGTATTTCAAGTTGCAATTTTAGTCTCAACCTACTTCAAAAAGTTGCAATTTTGGTCTCCGCAGTTTACTTTTTGACTGAAAAAAATTCAATGGGACCAAAAGTGCAACTTTTTTCCGTGCATCCAATATCTGACTCTGACGACACGTGCATCTAACAGAAAATAGATAGTTGGGACCAAAAGTGCAATTTTTTCAATTCTATGGGAATAAAGTTGCACGTGAAGTCCAATGGAACTATAAAATTTGAATGCGTGAAGTCCTATAAGACCAAAAATAAAAAAAATTCTCTTGAAGTGATAGAATACTCTAGCCCGTGGTTACTTCACGACTTCTGGAGAATTGTTCTGTTGAAGTAATACTTGCTGCCAGTATACATGCAGATATAGATATAAGTAGGAATGTGTCTGGTTTAATGTTTGTTCGATGTGGAAGCGATTAGTTACGGGTTTGGGGTTACTTTATTAATCCAGTACTTTTATAGAGAACATAGGAAATGCCATTATGCTGAAGACTTTTGGAAGCGATTAGTTACGGATATAGATATCAAGGCACATTGTATGTTGTCATATTGTTTCGCTCTGAACCCGTTTTTTTGTGTTAAATCTTTGGCTCAAGGAGTCTGCGTAACTTCTGCAGCAGTGCATTTCATACCTTTGTTTTGTGATTCCTTCTTACTCTATCTATTCAATTGGAGCTTTTAAGTGCATGCATGGGTATATGTTGAATATCCATCTTCTATCCAGCTAAGATCTTGTGTGTTGTTTGTTGGGCGCAGCGGAAGTTTTGGGCCTGTGATTTAACTTATTAAGATTCGGCAAGTCCCACCAACAAGTTGATGACAAAATAATACCCCGAAAAATATAACTATAATGCACACAAGATTTACGTGGTTCGGCAAAATCCGCCTACGTCCACGAGAGTTTCCGTTCTTCCACTATGAGAGAAATTTACCGGTACAAAAAAAAATACACACTTGAGTTTATAGACAAACTCAAGAAAACCACTCTTGTACAACCACTCTCAAAGTTATATAGAACAATACTCTCAACCCCACTTTGTATTGCCCCGAAAGAAAAACCACACAAGTGTTTCCCGTGTAGTACAATTTGTATCTACCACAAATTGCTTTCCCTAGTATACACTACACTTTTCCTAATATACTACACTACACACACTTTGCTCTATATGTTTTTCTCTTGGTTTGGGATGGTTCAAATGAATGAAATTGCCACCTATTTATAGGCAATTTCCAAAGGCACAAGATTGAATCCAAGCCATCTATTTATTTCCTTCAATCTTGGTCATCCATTTCCACCAACCACTTTGCCCCCTCATATGTCATGCATGACATACACTCACATTATTTTTCTTTATTTTTGTGGAAAAAACTCAACAATCTCCACCTCCACAAAAATAATTCCCCACAAACCAAATTACGGAATTCCATTGGCCATCAATCAATTCTGCTGCACATGCTGAATTAGTAAGGTCCTAACTCCACCTGATTCAAAACCGGCCAATGCACACATGCAGCCCAGTCAACACCACTAGTCGACTGCCGAGAGGGACGACCTCGACCCATCCTCTCGTCCAGCAGGATTTCCTTCACACCCGTCTGTACCCTGGAAGTTTTTCAGCGCGCTCCACTCCTAGTCATCCTTTGGGGTCACCAGACGATACAAGTTTTCATACTTCTCTCCTTTCATTAGGACCTTTCCGCTAAGTGTGACTTTCAGGACTCCACCTCCAGCTGAATACTCACAGCCCTCGGAGTCCAATTGGCTCATGGAAATTAAATTCCTTCGCATCTTTGGGACATATGCCACACCACCCAAAGTACGATCTACTCCATCAAACATTTTGATTTTCACCACTCCCGTACCCATGACTCTACAAGTAGAACCATCACCCAAGGACAAAGTATCTGCCCTCTTTTCTTGGAGCGAATCAAAATAATCTTTCCTGGAGCATACATGCATTACACATCCAGAATCTAAAATCCATCCATCCCGAGACAAAGTATCCATACGAGTAGAGACTGTGAAGACATCTCCATCGTATGCCACTACAGCATCACCACCACCACCATTATGACTAACATTGTCCCTCGCTCTATTAGGACAATTCCTTTTATAATGGCCTTCCTCGTGGCAATGGTAGCACCTTCTGCCCTTCCCCCTGGCCTTTGAATCTGACCTGCTACTCGCAGATTCACCACCAGATATCCTCCCGTACCGATTCATGCCCCGAGTAACCAGCGCTGACTCATGTCCCACCTCTTGGTTTGCCTTCCTTTGTTTTTCGTGAGACAAAAGTGACGCACTCACATACTCCAAGTCTAGTGTATCTTTCCCGTATAGCAACGTCGTCACTAGACTATCATATGAATCCGGGAGCGAGGTAAGAAGTAAAAGGGCTTTATCTTCTTCCTCGACTTTAACCCCAACTTTACGAAGTTGGTCCACCAGTCCGTTAAACTGGTTCATGTGATCCATCAAACTATCACCCTCCAGCATCTTGAGCCTGTAGAGCTGCCACTTTAGATGCAATTTCGTAGACAAAGATTTCCCGAGATACAAATTCTCCAACTTTGCCCACAACTTTGGTGCCGAATCTTCAGAATCATCATCCACAACATTATTGATAATGTTGTCCGCAATACAAAGTCGAATTGTGCTAACACAGTGCAATTCCAAATCTTTCCACCGTGCACTTTCCATATCCTTCGGTTTCGCCTCCTCTCCCTTCCACACCAATGCCAAACCATGTTGAATTAGGAGGTCTTTCACCCTTCTTTGCCAAAGAGTGAAATTCCCTTTGCCATCAAATTGTTGCACCGAAAACGTATTTGGCCTCGACGTGCCCTCCATCTTAATAAATAAATCTCGATTTATCAACCCTTAACCAAATGGCTCTGATACCACTTGTTGGGCGCAGCGGAAGTTTTGGGCCTGTGATTTAACTTATTAAGATTCGGCAAGTCCCACCAACAAGTTGATGACAAAATAATACCCCGAAAAATATAACTATAATGCACACAAGATTTACGTGGTTCGGCAAAATCCGCCTACGTCCACGAGAGTTTCCATTCTTCCACTATGAGAGAAATTTACCGGTACAAAAAAAATACACACTTGAGTTTATAGACAAACTCAAGAAAACCACTCTTGTACAACCACTCTCAAAGTTATATAGAACAATACTCTCAACCCCACTTTGTATTGCCCCGAAAGAAAAACCCCACAAGTGTTTCCCGTGTAGTACAATTTGTATCTACCACAAATTGCTTTCCCTAGTATACACTACACTTTTCCTAGTATATACTACACTACACACACTTTGCTCTATATGTTTTTCTCTTGGTTTGGGATGGTTCAAATGAATGAAATTGCCACCTATTTATAGGCAATTTCCAAAGGCACAAGATTGAATCCAAGCCATCTATTTATTTTCTTCAATCTTGGTCATCCATTTCCACCAACCACTTTGCCTCCTCATATGTCATGCATGACATACACTCACATTATTTTTCTTTATTTTTGTGAAAAAAACTCAACATTGTTTACAATTGTTTCTTATTTTAGGATATTTGGAATAAAACATGGTATCGGAAAGCTGCAGATCATGTTAACACAGACAAGGCTTGGTTTGTAGTTGACGCAACTGACAAGATTCTAGGAAGATGGGCCTTCAACTGTAGCTATTTATATCCGGGGAAAGAATCGTGCTACGTGCACTCCTAGTGTGGACATGGGAGCATTTGTCATAGTGGCATGTTCATTTGTGAGCAAAGCACTTCTTATGGACTAATTCCAAGTACCTCCCCGATCTTTTAAAAATCTTAAAATCATCCCAAAATGTTAGGCTATGTTTGGTTATGTTCTGGGATGGTATTTTGGTAAGAATTATTGGTGAGAAATTTATGGAGACACGTGCATGTTTGATGAGATTGTGTTTAATTTTATTTTGGAAGTTGGTCTTTGGGTGTTTCTTTTGGTGAGATAATATTTGATTTTGTTTCCAGAGGGAACAAAAGTTACTGTAGCAATCAAATCATGAAATTTTTGTTTGTTAATGATTGAAAGTTATAATATAATATTAAGGTTGTAATAATAGTTATATATATATATATTATAATTTTTAGGAATATATAAAAATAATTTTATAGAGAGAGAAAGAGGAGAGAGGAGAGAGATAGAGAGGAGAGAGAGAGAGAGAGATAGAGAGCGCGAGAGAGAGAGAGAGAGAGAGCGAGAGAGAGGAGAGAGCAGATAGAGAGGGAATAGAAGAACGTAGAGACAAAGTAGGCTGCATAAAGACGGAAAATAATTATTATGCTTTTTTGGACCAAAAAAAATAGTGTATTTTTTGCCCAAATTTTGTGAACCAAACATGGTTGGGCCAAAACTTTGGACCAAAATGGCTATGGAAACATAACCAAACATTGCCTTCATTTTTAGGAAACTAACATTTCTACAAGTTTAACAATACATTCTAATATCACGTCTTTTCCTTTTGTTTTAAATCAAATAATTTATGCATGAGGACGGATTTGCTTTCACTAATAAGGTAGATGAAAAATGATTAATAGTTTTGTTATTTCTTGCAATTAATTCTATTGTGGTATCAGATAGGTTAATGCTGACAAAGTTGCTGTATCTGGAAAGAAAGGGACACAAAAGCTCTATAGGAGAAACTCTGGAAGACCTGGTGGGATGAAAGTGGAAACTTTTGATCAGCTTCAGAAGAGAATTCCTGAAAGAATTATTGAGCATGCTGTTTGCGGGATGCTTCCCAAAGGGCGAGTAAGTTTCTTCTACTGTAGAACCTGGCTAACTAGGACTTAGATATTATATTATACAGCACAATGAGGACATTTTAATTAGATTATCATATAGAACAATAGAAACATGTACGGAAAGAATGAGGAGGCTGGCCTTGGCAGTTGTCCCCTCCTTTAGGTATAATCACAAGTTATATACATAAATTAAATGAAATTAATAACTGCCCTCCTTCAAATGTCTGTATCGCCCCTAAGGCTAAAATTCCTTTCTCAGAATGGTCACATTGGTCTAATAACTGGGCTACATACTATTACGGTATATAATGGAAGGTCTAAGATATTATTCAAAATGATATAACATGAATGAATGTTTGTTTTCTTGTTTGTGTGCCATATTTAAGTAGTTTGTTGGATTTCTTGCAGCTCGGGAGATCGTTGTTTAACCATCTTAAGGTGTCACTGGTCCCGAGCATCCTCACGAGGCTCAAAAACCCTCTGAGTTGCCCATAAGGGACAAAAGGATACAAAAACAGTCTTGAATAGATGTTCACATTTTTGCGTTGAGGAGAAAAGTTAGAGGCGAACGTCTCGGCTCGTTATATATTTTCCCTTGTTCCAGTATTAACACCATTTTCCGAGGCATTCAATCAAAATACAAGTTATGTTCATAGCCACATATTGATATACATTTATTTGAAAAATCTCCATTAAACATGAATCATATCCTTGATTTTCCATCAGTGATCAGAATCCCATAGAGCAATTGATTCCAAGTATCAGGCACACCAGCAAGACACCAATGGCTGCAATCATTCCCCTTCTGCCCACCAATACCATACACTGATGGGTGACCATCTTTCCTTAACTGTGACAATGTAGTCACATCCAGCAACCCCACAGCCGTTGTCATGTTACTCAGCACTCCCTTCACCACCGCCACTGGGGGCAGTGCTCCTCCAGGGTACACTGGGCCGCCAATTGGTTGCGTTTCTCCTTTGCATGTTGTTCCCTTTGTTGCGTTCCACTCCGCGCCACTGCAGAAGTAACAAGTTAAATTGTCTTGATTCAATTTTTTAGGGATAATTACATAGATGCCCATTGCGTGAGACCTAATTACGAAAAAATCTCGGATCCCTTCATGAGTTCCGAAATCTTACTTGTAATGAGTAGGAGAGATTCCTTGAAAGAAAACTTGAGTTTTGGAGGGATTTATGTTGGAATCCACCCATTTGGACCAAGTTTTTAATCCCTCACTGAAAGCAACCAACCGATCCATGTCTTTATACAGTTTATCACCTTGTTGGATATAGTCCCATCTGAAATATGAAATATCAATTCCAGTATCACAACACACACACACACACACACACACATATTAATTTTTTAATTATTTTTAAAGCTAAAATCAAATGAAGACTTTGCTTATTAAATCTTACGGTTTTTGACTTCCCTTGTGAAGCCACCAATGCCATGTATTGAATATAAGCATATCGAACCCTTTCCACGAATCGCCATTTTTGATCGAATCGAGCTTCAGAATTCTTCCCTTCTTTGCATCAACTACCAAATCAACCAGAAATGCGTTACGGGATAGCAACAATGACATGTTATAGTCCTGCAGCAAGCATAAAAGTTCAATCAAATTTTACGTCAAATATGTATGTAATAATATTTTTTATGATGATCGATTAACTATATTTTACTACATGTTAATACACGTAAGAAAAACGTGCTCAAAATAGAAACCCGACCGGTACGTAAATCGTTGAGAGATTTCCAGTCTTTTGCAGTTTGAAGTTTGATTTGGGCAGTGCTGCATGCAACATGCATGTAAGAGATTGCCACTGGTTGAGGCTAAGAGAATCTCCCACGAACATTATTCTCTTCCCCTGAAACCTCCTCAGAAAATCTTGCCCACTAAATCTGCATATATTAATCGACGGCTGTGATTGTCCTGAAACTTGAGTCTTATAACATTCAAAGAACAATTGAGTAAACTACTACTACTACTCTATCATCTATATATATATATATATATAGACACACACACATACATACATACTTGGGGAGTTCGCATGAAGTGGGCTTCCATCTATACTTGAGGTAAAGATTATCGGTTCTTCCATTTCCCAAACAATCGAATTGCTTTTCAATAAACGAACACATTGAAGCATTATACAGAGGATATGTATCATCATATATCCAACTTCCTTGGAAGAAATCACATCCTGCATCAATACAGTACGACTGTTGAAAATACAAAGATATCATGAATAGCAGAAAAACGTACGAAAATGAGACGACGCTTCCCATTTCTTGGCTAAGAGAGATGAGATGAAATGAAAATGAAAATTAGACGATTTTTATAGAGAGAAAGCATTGATAAACATAAGTTAAAGGGCAAAAAGGTGTTTGGTTGCAAGTTGCAAGTTGGTATTTGATTTGCCTTAGAGGGAAAGGGAAACACATTTTCCTCATCATTGCCTCATTTAGTTAGTTCATGATTACAGCTTCTGGGATTTTTTTGGTTTCTGATCATCTTATATATATCATATTTGTACCAAAAGTGTTTCATATTTTACATTTTCATCATAATTGATTGTTCATCATTGCTAACCTCCTTGCTTCTTAATATACTCTACATGTATGGTACATATATGAACTCTATATGTATGGTACATATATGTATGGTACATGACACTAGTGGAAATTAATCAGTGGTCCGAGTTAAGGGATTATTGGGCTTAATTGTACTTGGGACTAATATACTCCACAAGTTGACATGTTATTAATAAGACTATTTTTGTTTGTCATTTTGGATTAGGCCCAGTATTAGATGGGCTAAAACAAATAGATAATGTGCTATTGGTCCCTCATATTTAATGTTAGAATTATTTTAATCACTCATGTTTAAATCGTGGCTTTAGCAACCTTAATATTCGAATTTGGTTTCACTCAAGTCTTTGTACTTTTTTGTAACCTTAAGTATGAGCATGCATTGGGACTAAGGTGAAACCAAATTTAAGGATAAATATGTCTAGAATGATTTATAAATGAAACCAAATTAGAACGTTAGGGATGCTAAAGTCACAATATAAACATGAGGGACTATTGTGATTCTAACAGCAACTCGAGGACCAAAAGTGATATTGGGAGTGTTTGCAAACTCTTAAATTAAGTGATTATTAGATTATGGATTAAATTAATCTATTTGGGAATGTTTGCAAACTCAAATTGTGATTATGATTATCTTAAATTAAGTGATATTAATCCATAATCTACAAGCTGGTAAATGGGTGCTTAAAAGTGATTATAGTATTTTTGTAATTAAAATAATTTTATTTTAGATATATTAATCACTTTTTTTGCAAACAATCATCTGCAGTTTTTTTCACATTTCACGTCTGTTTGCAAACACTACCAATTTTTGATTTTTTTATCAATTCTAATTATTTTTAATTATAATCACTTTTGTATAATCAGTTGAGTTTGCAAACACTACCATTACCTTTGTGACTTATAATAGATCGTATGAGTAGTTATTGCATAAGAAAAGAAGTCTTCAGAAGAAAGAATACAAGACTTCCACCAAAAGACACAAATACTTTTATTTAGGGTCTTATACAAAAAATTCTGATTTTTGGAGAGAAATAATATCATATTTTCTAGTGTTATTTTTCATTATTGGTGTGTTTTTCACATCTATCAATATAGCATTAGTTTCTTATATTATTAGATTTAGTCGAACAATATGTACACCAAATTCTCTATATATACCTGCATTTCTTGATTTATATATGAAGGAACTATGAGCTTCAGATGAAAAATAATAAAAAGAAAATTGATAAAAACCTGGTAACACAAGTAATCGGAAAGCATATACCAGCAAGAATAAATGACAGAAGTATATATAAACTTCTACAACAGAATAAATCGGACAATATGAATATCAATTTTAATATTCGTGATAACAATAACTAATTTATACTATTATTATTTCATTTCAAATTCCCTGTCTCCAATTCTCTATTAATTTTTTGGTCTATAATCTTGATTAAATACTAGTGTATTTTCAAAGAATGAGATTGTAAAGAATTTGATTCCAAGTATCAGGCACTCCCGGCAGACACCAATGGCTGCAATCCATTCCAGGAAGCCCGTAAATCGAAGGATGTCCGTCTTTTCGCAGCAATGAAAGATTTGTTATGTCTAACAATTGGACAGGTTTCTTCATTGTGCTCAAAACTCCCTTCAACACTGTTAAAGCAGGGGGCAATCCTCCGGGATACGTCGACCCTAGCAGAGGCGTTTTCTGTCCCACGCATGATTTCGCTTTTGGTTCGTTCCATGAACTGCCACTGTATAACATTGAAGATATAAACATAATGTCATGATCATGAACTTTGTGGGATTTATGTTTCCTTTTGTACTATGATGATGTTAGAAGACTTAAATACTTGTGTTGATTAGTAAAAGTAGAATGGAAGTGTGAAGTGATTATAGTATGACTAGGTATGTCTTGATTCTTGTGGGCAAGTTTGTGTGTGAGCAAATGAGGTTTTGTCGAAGCGGTAAAGTAGAAACCTTAAGATTGAGCAAAAGTATTTGGATACGAATCATGTATAAATGTGGATACGGTCTAATTTTCTAGCGATTCTTGTGCTAGCATTTGATTAATTTATAATTGATATACTCAACGTATCATTTTAATCATTATTGAATTTGAACGTAATGAATAATAGTCGAGTGAGGTCACAAACAGTTAATCATGTATGCTGATGTCATCATTTTCACATTACAAACTCATCATATTATAAAGCACTTACTTGTAATGTGATGGAGAAATTCCTTGAAACAAAACTTTGGTTTTGGTGGGATCAATGTTGGTGTCCACCCATCTTGCCCATGTATTTATTGCTTTACCAAAGGCAACGACCCTATCCATGTCTTTGTATAACTTCCCTCCAACTTCGATATAATCCCATCTACACAATAACAATCATTCATGATGAAAAATCACTATTCAAAATATTTAGAATTAGCAACACCTAAAAGTGGAACTTACGGTTGCGTATCCCCTCGACGATTCCACCAATGCCAGGTATTGAAGATTAGCATGTCGATCCCCTTCCACACCTTGCCTCCTTCTATTGAATCCAACTTCAAGATTCTACCTTTAGATTCTCTCACGACGTCTACTAGATATACTGTGTGAACGAGCATCACTTTGACTCCAAAATCCTGTAACAACCAATAGAATGTGTATGTTAATGTATTAACTTTATAATTACTTCAAGGAAAAGTTACATACTTTCTAAGTTTGTGGCATCTTATTTAGTGCATTTAGAAAGTAGGGTAGTATGTAGAAAGAAAAACCAAAAAAGGTAATTAGAAAGTCCACATTGGGTTTGTTAAGACATGACATATCTCTAGAGTGCATGATGCAATAACATGGTTTGTCTCCCTTCTTTCTAGTTGACATCCACAAGGCATAACTTAACAGGTCTAATTAGGATTGAACTTATTTTTTTTCTCTTATCTACATCATTTATCTTCATGTTTAATTTGAAAAATTTTATTTAAAATTTTTGTCCTTTATTACATCTAAAATAGACTTAGAGTAGATACTTTATCAACTGGTCCATTTTATAGGGGAAAATTAGTTTTTTTAGTTCGTTAACTTGGCCTCCTTTGCGTTTTAGTCCGTTAACTTAACACCTTACAAAATTAATCCGTTATCTTGGTACTTTTTTTAATTTTGGTCCTTTCCGCTGATTTGGGGATAAATTGCATCTTAATTTGGGGATAAATTGCAAATGGAGGAAAAATTGGGGGGAAATTGCTGATTTGGGGGAAATTAAAAAAAAATCGGATTTTTTTCGGATTTCAATTTGTTCAATTTTTTCGGATTTCAATTTTTTCAAAAAAAAAACCGAAAACATTTAAAGAAAAAATTCATTAAATATTGTCGGGGAAAATTATTTTTCTTTAAATTTCATTTAAATAAAAACTTTGAAAAAATTCATCAAAATAATTTTCCCCGACAATATTTAATGAATTTCTTCTTTAATTTTTTTTGGATTTTTTTTAAAAAATTGAACAAATTGAAATCCAAAAAAAATCCGAATTTTTTTTTCCGGATTTCAATATTTCGATTTTTTAAATTTTTTAATGAATATTTTCGGTTTTTTTTCAATTTTTTAATGAATTTCCCCCCAAATCAGCAATTTCCCCCCAATTTTCCCTCCATTTGCAATTTATCCCCAAATTAAAATGTAATTTATCCCCAAATCAGCGGAAATGACCAAAATTAAAAAAAAGTGCCAAGTTAACGGACTAAAACGCAAAGGAAGCCAAGTTAACGGACTAAAAAAAATAATTTTCCCCATTTTATAGTGACAAGTTTGACTATCGTGACTAGTAAGGCACATACTCAATAAATAGTATATATTTTTATTAGAAAGAAAATTCATCTGAACTAACCGTAAACGTGAAGGTAGAAACTTCGTCCGATATGGTCTGAGTGTATTTGGTCCCGGGCACGGCGGTGTAAAGCATGCACAATAGTGACTGCCACTGGTTTCGGCTGAGGGAGTCCCCCACAAACATTATGCGCTTTCCTTTGTTTTTCCGCAAAAATTCACCTCCATTAAATCTGCTTAATTTGGTCCAAAATATTAGACTTACCAAAATGCCCTCTAATGGATTGAAATTCAATGTTGTCACATCTAATTAATTAATTAATTGATGATACAATTGGAAAATTAAATGTTGAGGAAAGTACTTGGTGATGCAAAAATTTATTACTACTTTTCAGTTCACATTGAACATGACATGTCCATGATAAAATGTCATACTATGCATGATCATCTTTTTGGCACTCAACAAGGCCCCATTTTGTCTAGATCGAATTCTCTATTTTAAAAATTGTAATTTATCCCGTATTTTATTTTATATACACATTTACATATATAAAATCCATGACACTTAAATATTTAATAAAAAATTTATAAACGTAGTGTGCATATGAAAATTGGAAACAAAAGCTCCTGATAACATTTTGTAAAGTCGAAATCCATAATTTTTCTTTTACATAGTTATAATATCTTTGTATTGCAGCTAAATAGACACTGAATCCAAGACTTTTTACGCTCTCTTTGGCCGATTCTAAGATTTTGGTGAGAAAAGCAACGAGGAGCATGTTTCTTCATTTTAAATAATGCCATGTTCAGATATTAAATTTTAGTACAGAAAATATTTTTCGCTCTTTAAATGATATATATTTCGTTTACCTTTTTTCTCATAAAATCCTTGATACAAAGCATAGGGTTAAATTGTATTTGGAGTGTGGATCTTCTTACAGAAAATGCCAATGATAATATTTTTGTTAGTTCAATAATTGATTCAAACGTAGCCAAAATCCAAACATAAGACCTAAGTATAATTAAAAATATATTTCCAATTCAAACGATATAATATATATTTTATTTAAAATGTTTAGCCTTTTCTCAGTGTGAACTAAATAACTAATGTGCAAAAACAGCCTAAAAGGCTAAAAGAGGATTTTGGGGAGAAAAAGAAATAAAGAAAGAGGACTTTTCCGAGAAAAAGAAAGAAAGAAAAAAATATCGTTTTTTTTTTTAATATAAAAACGATTTTCGAGCATATTAGTGGACAGATGTTAATTTAGTATGATGTACAGTGGGATCTATGTTGAGCACAAGACATCCCGTGACTGTTAACACTAATTTAATCATTTACTAAACTTTATTTAGGACACTCAGAATATATGTCATGATTTTTTTAACTTCTATGTTTCACCGACACTTGTAAACTACATACATAAATTCTATATATATATATTATATATACAGGACAATTATTCATATTTTAAATCTATGACTTTTATAAGACGTCACAAGTGTAATGATAATTATTTAACGTACGATAGATTCTGTACAAACTTGTCAAATACATTAATTACAATTATTCAGAATTTAGAGTTTTAAAAACTCTTGAAAATAAATCAATATTCAGAAGTGAACAATCTATTTTTAATCCAAATAACTATGCGCGAGGTTGGGTGTGTAATTTCACCTATATAGAGCATGTGGGATGAAGCCAAACACAAATACTTCTTTTTTGTTTATTTTATTTTTTTTAGAGAATGCGAGAAACGATTATTACTCGAAGAAAAATGTAATATTCTTAATACATATGGCAATTTACACCGTCTATTGAACTCGGATTCAAGGAAAAAGTAACGCATATATTTGGAAAAAAACATTAACAAAATGAAATTTTTGAGGAAATTATTACATAAATTCTCTCGAAAATGTACAGAAAAGTTGAGAATAATTAAAATTCAACAAACACGGCTGAGTTTTGAGTGACACCCATTAAATTGACAACTGTAAAACCACAATTGCCAGTTCCAAATTACATAATTAAAAATTAAAAAAAAAAATTTTTTAAAACAAAAAAATGATTTCTCTTACATTGTTTAATTTGTCACTTTTGAGATTCCCTCCCTCCTTAACTTATCTCTGTCTCTGCCATTTCTGTGGTCTCACTCTCACCCATCACACTACTATTAATTATTATTATCTTATTTATTTTTTCGGTAAAGATCAATATAAATACTTGAGGTAGAATTTCTTATATACAAGTTCGATAACAAGATATCTTGCTTAATCGACTAGAGTTTTTTTTTAGTTGGGCCAACATTAACTTTAGTATTAATAATCTTGTCTCCAATCAATGATAATTAACACTAAACCACTATTTAACACTAATTAATACTCTTATACATAATAATGCATAAGATTAATGAACGCTAAGACAAAACGGCAGACAGAACGGAGAACATGTTAAAGTGACCGGAGAGTGAAGCGTACCTTGGTAAGTTGTAGCTATGGGGTTGCCACCTGTACTTAAGGTACAAGTGATCGGAGCGGCCATTTCTGAGGCAGTTGAACTCTTTCTGAATGAAGGGACAGCTTGTGGAGTTGTACAATGGGTAGGAAGAGTCAGTCACCCAACTCCCTTGGAAGATATCACGGTTTTTCTGTGCACTTGATTGGTGGAAAACCAGGCTTACAATTAGCACCAATGCCCACACACTATTCATCTCTCTCAAATATTCTCTCCAAAACTAATATGGTTTAGAGAGAGAAAGGCCTGACTCTCTCTCTCTCTCTCTCTATATCTCTCTGTATTTGAGTGTGTGTGAGTCTATATAGATGAGGATTGCGGTTATTTATTGGTTGTTTCATCTCGCATTGTGATATGTGTTAAAGTCCAAATCACAAATTAGGTAGAAGATCCAATATTAAAGAGACCTATTTTGCTGGCGAAGCCATATCTATACATAGGGAAAATTTAGGGATTAAGTTTAATTACTACTTTTGACAATCTTGGTACTCCGTACCTTTTCTGTAATAATGAATCTCATCCTATCTCGGACTTAGTCAATTGTTAAAACATGTAAATTGTTGTATTATTTAATTCTTTTATGCTTTTATTTTTGTGTTTTGCTCTAACATTATGTGTGAAAAAATTACAAAAATATAGCAGATGATGGGGATTTTATGTATCGACAATGTATATATAAAATATAATACAAAATAAAATAATATTTTGAAATGGAGGATCCAGCATGATATGGTAAATCAAAGACAATTACATGGCTCGTTAATATTTGCATTTATTGATTTTTAATACCATAAAAAGAATTATGTTAATCATTTTACTAAAAAGGAGATTGGTATTATTAAAAAAAATCTAGACTATATAATTGCCACGTTTTGGACTAGAATTTAGATCTGCATTTTACTGCTACTTTCCAATTAATTTAAAGTTTACCGCCAAATAGAAAAGATAATTTTAGTGACTTTAATCAATTTTATGATAAAAGCAAGGTATTAAAATCCAAATTAAATGCTTAATGAAAACGAAATCCTTTAAGATAAGATTTTTCAAGATAAACGCAAGTGCCACGTCCAATAGTCTCTGTACTTCATCGCATCCAAAAATAAATTTTACTATCAAACTGATATACCGAGCTTGGGTCTTGGGTCGTTCGTGTACACGAACCTGTTGGTAACGTTGATTTACCTCGCCAAAACTCCCAGGTAATACGAGTCTAGTGAGTGGTGAAAGTGAATACAAGTCCAACCTTCATCAAATACAAGTTATGCTCTGGCGTTAGGTTCGAAGGATCTGCGTGTTTCTAAATGGACCCAATAGGGTCGACCCGTAACCTTAAGTGAGACCCGGGATCAGAACCGTCTATTAACTACACGTGGTGAGATCTTAGGGCCCCGACTGTCACTATCATATCCGTACGACATGGACATCTATAAATATCATCTCAGAACAAGTAATAAGGGTTCACAATCTAATTTTCTACTATAAACTTGAGAGTAAGTTCCCTATATACAAATTTGGGCTCTTCGTACGCAAATACGACTCTCCAACTGGAAGCGTATCTCATACCTGAACTACGTTAGACTTGATCCCCAAGTGGGTACGTAGGCAGCTTGGTATCATTTAAGTGCAGTCTATTATCTAATTTTCACCTCGTTTAATCGTGCGACTTGACCCAGACTGAGATAGAGAGGATCAACCGATCCGACCTAAATCACAAACATATTCTCACAGTGTTTTATATATCTCGTATTTCATTTTATATATACATATTATACATATAAATACAGTCCTTTTAAATATTTTTTTAAAAAAAGAAATATTTATACGCGTATCTTGCATATGAACTAGGGAATAGAAGTGAAACATCAATTAAACGAACGATCCAAACTGCATTATAGAGCGTGCTGATCGAAGTGATATGCCTAAATAAGCATGATTATCAAAAAAAAAAAGCCTAAATAAACATAATTATTAGATGACCAAAATACATCTTATATTGTAAAATTACTAAGATACCCTAAGGTCCGTGTGCTTCCTAGCTTAGTCGTTTTAAGTTTTAACTAGGGGTGCCCACGAGCCGAGCCTAACCAAATTTTTGGGCTCGAGTTCGACGAGCTGAGAAAAATGAGCTCAAGCTCGAGCTCATTCTAACTCGAGCCCAGGTCGAGCCGAGCCGAGCTCGAGCTTGAACTTAGAAAAAAAAATGAATTTTCTTTAATTAATATATATATATTATTATTAATTTTGCATTAATATATAATTAAATATAATCATCATAAATATTTAATATTTAATAATTAATACATATATAATATTGTAAAATATTATATGTATGTATATAGTAAAAAATAAATAAAATATTATATTATATATATATATTTAAAAAAAATAAAAAAAAATAATTTTTGTTCAGGCTCGCAAGCTTTCGAACAAGTATAGTTGGACTCGAGCTCGGCTCGACAGAAAAGCTCGGCTCGTTAGGCTGGCTCGAGCTCGAGTCGAGCTTTTTTGGAGCTGGCTCGGCTCGTTGCACACACCTGGTTTCAACCCGACCCAAAACCACAACAAATCCTAGACAGTCATGTGGTTGTTCTCAACCACACCTGATGTCTGAATGATATTCGTGCACTACAAAAAAATGTAATATTAGTGATAAAATTTCAAGTGACAATGTTAAAATTGTAACTAGATATATATAATGAGTGACAATAATTTTGCTTTGTCACAATAAAGATTTTAGTAACAAGAGTTTCTTTAAAGTTGTCACTATTAACAATAAGTGACACATGTGTAGTGACAACACAAATAGAGTGTCAACTATGATTGTTGTCGCTAAGTTGTCACAAAAGGTAGGTCATTAATTGTCAATAGTGACAACAATTTTTTTGTCACTAATTATCAAGAGTGACAACTTTTATACAAATCTTATCACTATTAAACATGTAAAATCTATTGTTGTGACCAATCAAAAATTCTTATCACTAAAAATTTATAATTAATGACAACTTCTATATTGTCACTTGAAATTTTGTCATTAATGTAATTAATTTTTGGTAGAGGTGTACTACGAATAGCTCTATAAATACTCCATTCGAAATAGTTACAAAGATATGCTATTTATTGTTCTGCTTGGATATGTCATCCCATAGACAGTAACTCAGTGAGTAATTAACTTGTCGTTGGGATGAATCCCAGCTCGACCACTGAAAAGATTATTATGATTTCAAATAGTTCCTATCTCGATGCTATAATTGTATCGACCCAAATCTTCTATTGACAAGGTTAACCTACAAAAACAACAAAACCTCAAACCGTATATATAATTGTCTAGGGAGGAAATAAGAGAAAGGAAAACCAAAAGCAAGAAGCAAATAGACCCTCAATCCCAAAAGGAGTTGAGAAGAATTGATGCTGATTTAATGAGATGCGTCATTTTCTCCTTTTTCAGTTTTGATGAGTTGTGGATGCTAGTTACAAAGCATCACTTTCACGTAAACATATACACGCAAGTGCAACCTAACGTGATTGGTATATCTGAATTTTTTTATATGTCGTGTTCAGTTTTAATGGATTTAATTAATGACATGGCAAGTGTGATTGCATTACCGATCACTTTGATAGAATGTATATAAATCACAATGAAAGTATAATATAATCACCTTATAAATAATTTGAATTTGGCGGAATCAACCCAGACTTGAATTTTTCTGTAGTATATGTCATTCAATTTAAGGCTGAAAAAACGAATCAAATTGTTCCAGATTGATCGCTAAAAGCTCGTTTAAGCTCGGTTCGCTAACAGATCAAATCAAGTTTGAACAACTTATTGTGTTCGATAAGTTTGAAGTTCGGTTCGAGCAGTAAAAAGTATCAAAATATGTACAAAAGAATCAAGCTAATTGAGATCAACTCGTGTTCGGCTCGGTTAAAGCTCGTTTGAGCTTGACTCGATTAGCAGTCAAATCAAAGTCAAACACAAATTTCGGAGTTCAATAATAATTCAAACAGACATGAACAACCACTTGTTCGGCTCGATTGGACTGGTTTACCGCTCTAATTCAATTCCTGATCCAAATATTTTATAACACAAAAATGTAAATTGCACACTAATTAATACATTTGAAGTTTTCACTAGGAATATCAATTTTCATATGCAAATTGCAAAAGCTAACTAATTTTATTATATATAGTAGAATATGCTCTTTCCTAGGGAGTGATTGGATGGTTACTATAGACAAATAATTTGATGCTATTAACGTATGTAAAGAAAAAAATATACTAAGAATGTGAGATATTTGTCATAACTCAAAATTCATTTAGATTAAATCTATTGTGAAAAGAAGAAGCAATTATCTCTAAATTAACTCAATCAATTTAAATCCTTTACAAGTGCAGTATAAACTATGAAAATGTCCTCTTCATGTTCAGCAACAGTTATTTTCTTTCCTTTCCACTGTTGCATTAAAACAGATGAGAAAAAGAAAACAAGCAGAAGACAATAATATACAAATTTTAAAAAGATAAAACAAATTTCAAGATGAGTCATCTTTTTACTCTTTTACTGATCTCTCTTTTCCCAGTAACCAGTATCCACGATGAGTGGATACAGGTCAGAGGTAGACGCTGATGAGGCAGTCCACGGGACATCCATTGATATACTCTGCCCCTCATCAGTGTTGCTATTCATCTTCCCAGTCGAGGCACTCGGTTCTGAAACAAACTCTCGCACGCCAACCTTTCCTTCAAGCATGCTCACAACTGCTGACATATTCGGTCTTTCTGCTGCTATAACATTTGTGCAATGGAGGCCGATGTTGATAGCCGTCATAACTTCTTCTTTGTTGAAGTTTGATTCCAACCGAGGGTCGACGAGCTCCATTAGGTTTCTTTCCTCCTTCAATGAGTTAGCCTAAGAGAAGAATAGGAAAGAGTTTCTTCAAAAAGATCAATGTGGATATAGAAACTTGCCGTATCATGAGATGGTGAAGGTTATATTATACGTAGATCCTGGGATATGGGATGGCAGAGTGATGGACACAGAAATATGGGTAGGAGCAGTGGTGAAGTGAGGAAACTATGCACGTTTTTTGTTTTTATAAGATATAAAGTTAAAAACACGAACTCCGTCTGCTTTATTTGTTGGAGTTATCAGTATAGTGTTTGGGAATTGAGAATGCATAAAGCTTATCATAGTCGTAGACAAGACAGTAGCAGAAAAATACCACGAGTCTCCTGAGGTTTTGCAAATTACCAAGACAATTCTGACAACTCGAAGAACAATGGGTGAAATTGTAATATGCTTCATCCTTTCTACTGACATAGGGTGAAATTGTAATCTACTTTAACTGATAAATGAAGTCATATTAATTTCTCAAATCTTTAGGTGTTTTTCATAATTAGAATCTCACGTATGAGGTGTCTACGTAATTTACCATACAAAAAAAACATAGATGCACAAGATTATGGCAATGACT
Source organism: Buddleja alternifolia (assembly GCA_019426215.1). Taxonomy (NCBI): domain Eukaryota; kingdom Viridiplantae; phylum Streptophyta; class Magnoliopsida; order Lamiales; family Scrophulariaceae; genus Buddleja; species Buddleja alternifolia. The sequence goes on along the minus strand of CM033392.1, from coordinate 16,707,904 downwards.
AAGTTACCCAGTCGAGAAGATAGAAGCAATTGTCTTTCGTCTTGATGCTAGTGTTGGTCCTTCCACTTACAACTTCCAAAAGTACGACTCCGAAGCTGTATACATCTGCTTTGTCTGTCAAATACCCTCGCATAGCATATTCAGGTGCCATATATCCACTAGAAAATCAAATATCATTATCATCGTCTATAGCACATTGTCCCTATTGGTATCTATATCCATAAAAAATTTCATCTGAATAACAGAATAGCAAAAATGATTACTCACTAAGTTCCAGCGACACGTGTGCTTATATGCGTATTATCCTCTTCGTCAAGCTTGGCAAGCCCGAAATCAGATATTTTAGGGACAAGATTTTTATCAAGAAGCACATTCGTAGCCTTGATATCACGATGTACAACTTTCAGCCTCGATTCTTCGTGGAGATAAGCCAAACCTCTTGCTATGCCGACACATATCTTGTGCCTTGTTGGCCAATCCAAATGCAACTGGTGTTCTTTAGGACCTGCAAACATTAACTTGATCCATAAGTAAATAAATCACAAAACAAATCCACATATGCCCTTTTTCATAAGCATCTTGAGGTTTACCGAACAATGCACGAGCGAGGCTATTATTTTCCAAGTACTCATAGATAAGCAGCAACTGGTTGCCTTCGATGCAGCATCCATATAATTTTACAAGATGAGGGTGTTGTAGAGCAGATATCATGCCTATTTCATTCACAAACTCGCGATTCCCTTGCTTTGATTTGGCAGAAAGCTGCTTTACAGCTATGATTGTTCCGTCGGATAGAAGACCCTTTGAATAAAACCGAAAACATCAGAGCTCCAGCAAAAAGAGGAAAAGTTGGTGCAGAATGGCAATATAAAGACCAGGGATAATTAAATGCACGCCCTTTTATTTATTGGATAATTACCACAAGCCCCCTGAATTTTGCAAATTACCAAGACACCCTTTATTGACAACTTGACAAATAGAAGGTGCAATTGTAATTTACTGTGAGGAAGTGGCATCATATGCTATTATCGACATGTGAAGTTATGGTAATTTCTCAAACCTCGAGTGTTTTCTGTAATTAGGGTCTCACGTAGGGGTGTCTATGTAATTTACCTGAAGATTATGCATGTCGTAAATATTTATTATTCTATGTTTACCTTGTACACAGGACCAAAACCACCTTCTCCAATTTTATTAGCACAATCGAAATTGTTTGTGGCATCTTTAATCTGCCTTAGGGTAAATGATCCCGTGTGAAGGTCTAGACCCTTGAGATCTGCAAAAAAGTGTTTACACAAAACAGCATGTCAGAAAACATTAATTTACAGTCACTCTAAATAAGAAAACAGGATAGAATTAATCTATACAAGTGAATATAAAATAGTGCACGCATAATAAATTTACACAAATGAACAAGTATGGTTATGTGCAGCAACTTCAGTACCATCTTCCAGTGTGCGTTCGCGCCTTAGACAACCCATCCACCAAAGAACAGCCAAAACCAGCAAGATTGTGAGAAGAACTCCAACCGCTATCCCAACTATAACACCCACAGAAATGCTATTTCCACCCACAGAAGTGCTATTTCCATTTTCTACTGATGGTGGCGTAAAATCTGAACAAATTTGAAAGAGATTAGATGAATTGTCGACATAAATCTGTTTCTTGATCATTTATCAAATTTAACGTTTCAAAAGATGTGAGAAGATTTTCAAAAACACACAGGGAATGTTTTCGCTTCAGCATCTATTTTGTGAAAAAAGCGCTACACGGATAAAGATAAGGATTGAGTACAAGAATTCACAAGTTACCAGGATCGACCGATATGGCTGAAATGAGAGGTCCATATACTCCTCTAACAGGAATCACAGTTGTTCCTTTTCCAGCCCAGGAGAAGCGGATATCCAATGTATTATCAGTTACAATTGCTGTGAAGTTTTTTGTGATTCCTTTGTTAACTCCACCTGCTTCATATTCAATATTGAAATCCTTCCACACCAGGTTTCCCTGAAACAATTTATCACAAAACCATCAAACAATATAAAGCTATCAAAAACAACACGAACAATCAAATAAATACGTACTTACCTTTTATACATATAACTTAAATAAACCGATTTATTCAGAATTATTTATGATCATTTACTAAGAAAACTTATCCCATCACAGCTATTCATTATATTCTTCATAGACAGAACCTTTAACTTGAGTAGAAAAATTGGGGTTTATATAAGTACCTGAATATAAATATTAAATATACGCCTTCCAAGGCTACTATATGTTCTGTCACTAGTAAACATGATCTCTGCAAAATGAAGGTATACTGTGTAGTTCCCATTTATCATACAAAACCCGTAATAAGTCAATGAAATCGGGGAAAGTCGTGCGTTCATGTACAGCTGCGAATTTGGCCCAGAAATGCTCGAGCTGTTTGACCAGACGAACGAGTCTATAGGACGATCTTCATCCAAGAAATGGCCCGTGCTACTAAATCCCCAGTTTGTCCTACTAGTGGTGAAACTTGAAGGCCCACCAGAATTTGTATCCTCTTCGTAAGTAGCAGTACCTCTTGGACGAGCAACACGTTCTTGTCTTCCACCACAGTTTATGTGGAGAGAGGAGTACCCTGAGACAAAACCATGACATTGAATTCTCATTATATGTTTCCATATCAGTTAAAATCGGGAAATAGGAAAAACAATTTACATCTAAGTTATTGTAACTTACTTCTTTCACAGCGTACGTGTCTTAAGCAGTAGACAATACCACTGGCAAGAAAATGCGATATTACAAATCAGATTGATATTACACTAAAAAATTATGTGTAAAATGGAAAATGTAATAAATAAGAACTAGAAACTCACGAAGTATTTCCTTTCGAGCTTGCAAACAAGTTCCTGAAAAGAATTGGTTAAATATTAATAAGTTATGGAACTTCGAGAATGAATTGGTAGTAGAAGATAATTGGGAGTAATCTCACAGATCTCGTGGCTGGCAATTTGAGGTTGAACTTTCAGACGTAAGGTTGTTGTAAGATAGGTCACTGCAAACAATATCAGATAAATGCCAACTTTCTTGTCTAAGGATTTTTTTAGCTTGAAAATAACATGTTATTTCTATGAAGAAGATGGGAGAGAGCTGTACATTGTTTCCCCATCTGTCTGCATCCAATTTGGCAGCGTCCCGGTTAGGGAGTTCCCTGTTAGATAGCTGGAAAGTCATCATCATATATTAGCAACTCTGACATAGGTTTATTTATGTAATGCTACAAGTTTGTCACAGTTTAACTATGAGTAATTTAATTTCAAAGTTATGATTGCGCGAATAGTTATACAGTTTCAAAAGATCCTTATAACTTCCCCCAAGATCATCTTCCAAAACATCCAAATTTTAGTATTTATGTTGGAATAACGGGCCAAATTTGCCATTTTAGGTTATTTGATCAAGTTCAAAACGTGACTAGTCCAAATGAATAGAGGCATCTAAGTTTGGCAATCGAGACTCTTACATGTAATCCGTGTCAAATAGACGAGCAAAGCTGTTTGGAATTGGCCCACTCAATTTGTTGAAACTCAGGTCCCTGCATATGAAATACAAAATAATATTGCAAAACGACATTTTAAAAAACATATCATTTAGTTATTTCATTTCACATGCGAGCTCTGACATGCGGCTGAACTATCATGTTTCCCATAAGAGAAGTCAAGCACATTTCTTATTGAAAATAAATTAAATAAACCAAAATCAAGCACGTTAATGTAAGTTGCATAATATTCATGACAAGATCACCGAATGCATGGCAACCATCCGCATGACCTCTAAATTTGATTTGGTCTAAATCTTTTACAGGTTCTTGACGTCTTCATTAAAGTAATTTGGCATATATAAAAACAAAATGACCTCAATTAAGAAAACAAAAACAGAAGGAGGAATTTAACATCACTTTCCATGATATAATACAAAAACATAAACATTAACCAGAAGGAAAGGGTTTTACTAACAAGACTTTTAATCCTGTCATTTCACCAATGTAACTTGGCAACTCCCCAACAATATTGCAACTCCTCAAAATACTGTACAAAAAAGGATTCATTATGTCAACGAAAGCAACACTTTATTCAGTGAATGACCAATGCACAAATATCACACTCACAGTGTCTTTCCTATGGTACTAAGAGGCGGAAAAGTAGTTTCATTCCCATTCAAGTCGCTAATTCTCCTGCATATTCAGAATCAATACGAAATCAGAGAAAATTTCTCCCTTTCTCGAAGAAAAAAGTCGTACGCATTTAACCTGATAATACTCACAAGTCGGTCAATTTGGTTAGGGAAGCAATGCTAGATGGGATTGGCCCGGTCAGACCACTAGCCTGAATCATTCTGAGATTATCAAATATAAAAGTTCATGGACAAAAATCCATCCCACGGGCTGAACAGTAAATGAAAGATTAAGGAACTATTACAACATCAAACATCGATCAACTCTTACAATTTCTCAATATTTGTCCAATTCTGGATAAAACTGGGTATGCTTCCTCTGAAGTTGTTATCACTAATACGGCTGCAATGTAATGAAGTTCAGCCATTGCATTTCAGATTGAAAAGTAGAGACACATCAAGAAGTAAAAGATTCAATAAACAAAATCGAATAAAAATGAGAAGAAACTTACAACTCTCTCAACGTGGTAAGTTTTGCTAGAGTTTCAGGTAATTCACCGGTTAAATTGTTCGAGCCAAATAGTCTTCACATATTTAGAGAAAAAAACAAATCCAATTAGGCTCATAAAGAGGGGAACAAACTAAAAAAATAAAATAAAACAATAGCTGATAAAAATTCATCATAATCGAAAATTATAATTGTGATAATAGAAGGATCTTACAATTTCTCTATTCGAGGAAGATTTCCAAGCTCTGGAGGTATAGTTCCAGACAATTGATTGCACTCCAGTGTCCTTTAAATTTTCCCCAAAAAACAAAAATCAAGAAAATACGAAATAAAATATTCATCGACTCAATATTGATCATCTATACGAGCCAGAAAAAAATGTAATAAAACTCAAAATTGTTAATAAAAACTAGTAATTTTAATTACAGATTTGCGAGTGTGCTGATGTTGGCAAGTTGTACTGGTATTGAACCCGTAATAGGGTTTCCAAGGAGAGAACTGCAATAAAAACAATATTAATCTGTTACTCAACATAACTCTGGCTTCAATTAATTACCTCAAAAACTCCACACACACACACACACACATATATATACATATATAGAAACTTGAAGAAAAAGAATACATGTTAACGAGATTCATGGAACCCCATTCTGGAGGGATGGTACCGTTGAGGTAGTTCCGAGTAAGATCACTGTGTAAAATAACATGGAAAGTTTGACAGTTAAGTTAGTTAACCTCACCTTTTTTGTGTGTGAATGTGTGTGTGTTGGGGGAGGGGGAGGGGGGGGGGGCGGTTGTTGTTTGTTACGGGTAATTCTATGGTGCTCCCGGTCCATTTTTCACCACACAAATACTTGGGGTGGGGTGGTTTACACAGGGTAGGTTGGTGTGAAAACCACCCCACTCATTTCAAATGTGTGGAGAAAAATGGATCGAGAGCAACACTCCCGATCCACCTTAGAATTTTCCTTTTGATACACACTTACATTTCTTGAAGAAAAGGGAGTCTTGGTAGCTCTCTCGGGAGTGATCCATCAAGATTTTGGGCTTTAAGGATACTGCATTTTTAGGGACAGGAAAAATGGGCTTAATTTTAAAATGGGAAAATCTCATTTTTAGTCCCATAACTTTGATTTTTTTCGATTTTGATCCCATTCATTACGGATTCTCACATTATATCTCATAACTTTCAATTTTTCTCATATTTGGTTCCATTGAAGGATTCCGGCCAATATTTAACAGTCAACTCCTTTAATCAACATTTTGACCGAAGTTTTCGGGCACAATTCATGCATCAATGCACTCACACACGAATTATATTCAATATCACAATACTTTTATTCAATATCACGTGCATTCATGCATGAATTGTGCCCGGAAACTTGGGTAAAAATGTTGACTAACGGAGTTAACCGTTAAATATTGGATAGAATCTTTCAATGGGACCAAATGTGAGAAAAATTGAAAGTTATGGGATCTAATGTAAGAATCTGTAACGAATTGGACCAAAATTAAAAAAGACCAATGTTATGGGACCAAAAGTGCAATTTCCCCTTTAAAAATGGATAAAAATAACAAAAATAGTAACTATGTTTAGGCCCCAATTGGATGACATGCTATATCCCATTTCTCGATTTTTCGAAGATTTTTTTCGTAAGAAATGCATTTGTGCAGTATCTCCTAAATATATTTCAAAGAAATGTTACACTCAATTTCCCTATACAAAATCTCAAATTTCATTGAAAAATAGGTTTTATTGGCATTTTTCTCAAATTTTACTAAGAAAAGTCAGATTTTTTACTATTCATTATTAGACAGCTCACTCAATAACTAAAATACTTTTATTCGTCAACATCTTAACAAAACTATCAAAATAATCACATATTTTGATTTGAAATGACGTTGGGTACAAAATAAGATCTACTTTGAATATTTTTGGATGTCTTAGTATATGAAGTTTTAAATATGTCTAAATTTTCTTCGAAAATAAAAACTCATCTATATCAACTTCCTACAAAAAAATAACTTTCTCACAAAAAAAACATATCACTTCACACTTAATCATTACACTTTTTTTTTATATAAAAAAACTCATTCAAGCACACTTCCTCTATCATATTTCTACTCTCTTAAAAATAATTTTTCTTACTTTTTCTTAGGAAAATGAGAAATAGGAAATAACATTTCATCCAATCGGTACACAATGTATGTTACTAAAATAGGAAATAACATCTCATCCAATAGGAAAATAAATTCTCTTACTTTTTCTGCTCCTTTTTAGTTTAATTTTTTATTTTGTGGCATATATATCATATGTTACTAAAAACTCGTATTGAACTCATATATATATATATATATATATATATATATATATATATGAATAATTAAAGAATGCTCACATTTCCTGGTACACAATAAGAACATTATGAATAATATTTGCACTTTTGAATTAAAATATTGGGATAATTACACTCACACTCCCTCAATGATAGGGTAATTATACAAACCTCCCCTCACTAATTGATAATTACAAATAGACCCCCTCAGGGGGTCTATTTGTAAGGTTTACAAGGGGTGCAATTGTAAGAATTGTTATACATAAAGGGGGTGCAATTGTAAGAAATCTTTAACATGAGGGGATGTGTTTGTAATTATCAATTAACGAGGGGAGGTTTGTGTAATTACCCCATCATTAAGGGGGTGTGAGTGTAATTATCCCTAAAATATTTAATAAATTTATTATATTTGTTTTGAATAATACTCTATTTGAATAAATAATTAGCATTATTATTTTAGTGCTGCTAAACTTGAAGTTGTATGTAAGATTAATCTTACAGCTTTTGGTTTGGCAATTAATAAAGGCAATCCACATTTTGTTAGAAGCACTCCATTTTTATTTAAATTTTACTACATAGACAAAAATGCCCTTTATCTATTAAAGTAATTTTTATCATTTTCTTTGACAAATTAGTTTTATCCCACTTTTCTAACTAAATGTAGAATAAGTATTCAAAATTTGATAGTTCATAATTTTAAAATTTAAAAGTGATGGATAACTACTGTAAATAATAAGTAAAAAAACAGTTCATAGATATGACTAAAATTTTTAATTATTTATTTAGAACCAAATTAGGATAAATGTTATTTTATTTGGATAAATTGACATCTATTTTTCATTAAATTTAACAAAAAAATAAAAGTAGCTACTATTCGAAGTGGACATGTTGAGTTCACCAATACTAATTCAGTGTAATATGATAGGATGATTATTTTTACTTTTTTGGTAGTTTTTAGGCCTCTGATGTTATATTAATTTCCAATATTCAAAAAGGAAATTTTGATATTTATTATGGAGCAAATGAGCAATACATATCATTTAACGAATTCGATAAATCATAGCGGGGTTGAATATCCATGGAAAGATGATTAGTCTTATTGCACTGATGAAAAATAGATTTTTTTATTTCCAAAAAGATGCTTGAGAAAAAATGCAATTTTATTTGGTATTGTTTTCACAAATAAGAATTAAAAAATATTCTTCAAAGTTTATTTTAGAAGGATTATTCAATTTACATTTTAATATTAATGAAAATTATTTATGATATATTGAGGGGCATTATTGTCAACTTAGTTAATATAAAAAGGATGTGGAGTGCCTTTATCAACTACCTTTGGTTTTATTTTAGTTGCTTAATATTGATGTATATGCCACTACTATCTGGAGAGGAGGGATTAAAAAGCTTATAAATCTCTCCTCTTTCTAACGAGACACTTTTTTAATACAAAATCGTAAAGTTCCGGTCAATGCAGAGAATACCTCGCGCAAAGCAGACTATACATATTAAACATTGTATCCTTTTGTCCAAATTTAAGTAACTAGGAATATATCTTAAAATCAATAATCAAAATTTACTTAAATTTTGCTTGCAAATGTAATATAAAATTTTGGTTAATCTATGTCACGCAGTTCTATTATTTGTCATAATTAAGATTTTAGATTGTACTATTTCGGTCATTTTTGGAGGCTCTCACGAGTTGGACTCTCGGGTGATCTCCACCACACATGTACTCATACATGTGGGGGGTACACCATTACATATACATGTGATGGTGGAGATTATCCCGCCCAACTCCCTGGAGCTCCCAAGAATGATCCATACTATTTCTTCGTTCAAGATTCAGATCATATTTGACTTTGCCCCTGCCCTGCCCTGTCCCCTAGGGTAATTCTATGACATACTGAGTTTAATAGTTTGAATGTGTATTTTGTGTCTATCTCTTTCACACAAATATGGATGAGGGCCACATATAATACATGTTGCTATATGCAAGAGATAAACACTAGAACCATTGATCTCACTCTAGCATAGATTTTTCCCGTCCCCTATGACAAATCTTTTCTAAAAACATTTTGAGTCAACGCGTTAATTTCACTAAATCTTAGTACATATATATTTATGTCCGAGGATTTGTCGGGTTTTTTAATAAAATAATACAAATACTATAAAAGTTTCTCAAAATAATACATTTTGAAATCAATTATTAAACTAGTACAAAACGTCATTTAATATGTCGTCTTTGTCTAATTCCACTATTTGGACTTTAGTCCTCTACTTCTTCATATTATAAAAAAGCCCCTAAATCATACCCTTTATGATAAATCTTATTACCTTAGGTTTTGTTTTTAGCCAGAAAATTTCAATTCATGATATACGATAAAATCAGGCCCAACATGCTTCCGAAAAATATTAAAATCTCATAAATCTATACCTTTTGTTTGACCAAAATATCATCGGGTATTCTAAGTCCTCGGTTTTACGGCGAGCAGGTACAAGCTACTCCAGACCAACCACACAACCGCAGTAGGTGGTTCGCAGTACTCAGCTCCTTCAATGATACTTAGCACAGCCCAAATCGTTTCCTACCTTTGGGCGTAGAAAGGTCTTCAGAATAAAATTTAATAAATTTTGAAAACAGAGGTTGAGCAAAAGCCTTTATTTATTGATGAAAACAGAAAATTAAATTACATGATATTATTCTACTCCGCTATTGGAGGAGAAAACCTTTTAGCCTCTCATGAGAGGACTTACAATTGGGGAAACCCCCATACACTCGTTTATTAAAACTATAAAAGAAAGATTACAAATTTGCTGTTTTTGCTAGATTTGTAATTTTTGAAGAGTTGAAGAAAATTTCTGATGATCTTCATCTGCTTCTGAGCTCTCCTTTTATAGCCTCAGACTTCGGATTCCAAATGCGGATTCCAAACTTGTACAATTTTCTTGACATCATTGCTTTGCTGTCAAGATTCCTTCACATGCGTATGGACCCTAGTGTTTGCCACTTTGTCTGTCACGCCTTGACTTTAACAGCTATCTTTTGGTATAGCTGTAACCTTTAATCAATCACATGATTGATTCCCGGTTGGTGCGCCTAATTGTTTGGCCGCCTTTGTCGTTTACATCCTTTTACTTGGGTTTGGGAAAACCCTTGGGGTAAACTTTCCTTTTACCCTTATCTTTGTCAGATTCGGGTTTTACCTTGGTGACCCGTATTCTGGTGCCGAATAAGGGTTTCTCTTGAAACTAGCAACTTGAACACTCCCTGTTATGCCATAAATCAACATGCATCATGTTGCAGGCTTTCTTCCTGGTCGCGTCTGTTGCTGGCAACTTGTTTTCCCAGATAAGCGTCCTCTTTTGTTCAAAAAGCTTTTCTGCGAAATCAGTACTTTTTCCTGTCATGGAATTTAACAGGAACGATTCATTCGGTGTATTAGAGAATATCTTGAATGGATACTTGACTTTGTCCATCTCTGTAAGACAGACCCACATTCCCCATGCTCTCCTGGTGGAAATGTCATCTTCATTGATAGTGCTAACCAATGGAGATTCCTCTGTTGCAACCTTAATTCTGGTATAGGCCGCCATGTCTGGTCTCTGTAACTTAATAAAATGAAACACTGGATGAGACCCTTTTCCTGCTATTTCTGGTGCTGCCGATATAAACTTTAGCTCCAGAATATCGCCTCGTTTGAGGTGCTGATTGTTTTGCCATGAATCATACACGGCATTTGTAATCCAATCCGGAAGCTTAGATATTTCCGGAAAACCTGGTGACATAGTATGTATTGAAGCTAAAGCCCCAAAATCATACCATTCTCGGACCTCTTCTGGCTTAGATCCTTCCTTCATCCAAATCCTAGGATATTTCCCCGATATTTCTATCAAGGATTTATTCGGATTTATTCATTTTCTTGAGATTAATTTTTCCCAAGAATGCTGGTAACCCTGCCAATGTACATTAATCGAGTTAGTATTAATCTTAGACGTGCCTGTCTGTGGCCTAAGATTAATCTCTCCCTCTTTAACCCCAGAGGTGGTGGGTTGACTTGAACTAGTAAGAGCTTCTGCTTCTTCTTGTTCAACATTTTCCTTTTTCTCAGAGTCTGAGAAAGGACTTATGCAAGTGGTATTTGAATCCACTACTCCGGGTATGGAGCCCCGTTCTCGAAACGCAGGTTTGGAGTCCTGCTCTCTCAATTCTCGAGCAACTACAGAAGGTGATGCTTTTCGAACTGGTCCTGTAAGAGTATTCCATAACGAAGTCATGGCATACGTTGTCTCGTTAATCGAATTCTGGACAATGTCCAAATCAGCTCGTTGAATTCGGCCAGCTACTTCAGCGTTAACTGATAACTGTCCAAATTTCCGATTAAGCTCCTCAAGGTTTTTCCTGAGATGCCTATACCTTGTGATGATGGAATTCGCTTCAGATACTTCCATCTCTTGTCAAGAAATCTGCAAGAACATTTTCATGAGATTTCACAATAACAATGTCAAAACAATAATATTGACATTCAGCTTACCACCTGAGAATATGAGCTTTTTCAATTTTTGATTCAAGTTTATTTTTCAAAAAAGCTTTAACATTCGTATTATCGACTTTCAAAATAAATTCTTTGACTAATAAAAATAAAGGCCATTTCTTGAATGCCTTCCAAACCGCAAAGAATTATTTCTCGTTAATATGCCATACTCTGGCTTGTTGTTCATTGAACAACCCTCCAGTGTATCTACAGGGTTCTTCCCCTGTGGTTGACCGCTTCATGAGTACTGCTGCCCATCGATAATCATTGGCATTTGTATAGACTACCAGATCATCGTTATCCTGTGGTATTGCGAGTTTAGGCAAGATTTTGCACACTTGTTTCAACTCACGAACCCTTTGAGTGTGAATTTCTTCCCACTTCCATTTCTGGCTTTCCGTTTCTCTTAAAAGTGGTCGGAAATCCTTTCGGTGTTTGGCTAGATCTTTAATAAAGATCCCTGCAAAATTAACAACTCCCAGAAAACTTTGAAGTTGTTTTTTGTCCCTTAGAACATCAGGAAAATTTTGTATCTTTTCCACAATATGTTCTTGGAGCTCAATGCCTGCTTCGTCAATAAGAATACCAAGAAATTCAATCTTATTAACACCTATTATTGCCTTCTTTTCAGAAAGCACTAATACGTCCTTGTAACATGCATCAGAAAATATTTCAAGATGTTTAACATGCTCTTTCATATTTTTAAACGCAATCAAAATGTCATCTATATAGACAAACATAAACTCGAAATAATCTTTGAAAAGATTATCCATCTTCCTTTGGTATATCTGGGGTGCATTTGCTAAACCCATTGGAAGCACTTTCCAGATATATTGACCCTGAGGAGTAGAGAAGGCAGTATATTTTCTAGACTCCTTTTCCATCCTAATCTGATAGAAACCAGATTTGCAATCAAACTTTGAGAACACTTTAGCACCTTTGATACAATCAATCAAGTGTTCTCGACTGGGAATATAGTAACCATCAAACTCAAGGATCTTATTTATTCATTGATAGTTGATTACTAATCTCGCCTTTCCTCTTTTTACCTCGCTATGGTTCCTTACCAGGAATCCAGGGCTACTGTAAGAAGAGACTCCAAGTTCTATGAGTTTCAGATCGATATGCTCTTTTATGATTGCTTGCATATCTTTCTTGTCCTCCATATTCATCTGGATAGGCTTGTATCGAACATACTCGTACTTGCATTGTTCCTTAACTTTCAGAGTAGCTTCGATCTTGTTTTTATTCCACCAAGCCAAAGGATTCTCATTAAAGTTCCTTTGAATTAGTCTTTTAACATTTTCAAGAGAAAGTAAACTTTCCCCATCCACAGCATCTATGGGTTTGGTTTGTAAAGTATTCTTAAGAAAGAGAATACCTTCTTCACCTATTTCCTTAGACCTGTTTTTTAGAAGGCTAACCTTTCGATTATATCCTTCATAGAAACTATCATAACCTTTTTGTCTGAAAGACAGTAAGGCTTTTCCAAATTTCCTTTTATCCTGCATTTTAGGATAGGTTAATTTGGAATCATTGTGTAAATCACCACGTTTGATGCGAAAATTTATGGGCATGAGGCGATTAAAAGCCTTTTCGCGTCGCAAAACTTGTATCTTACTGCCACAAGTAATGGTAAAGGTGAGCAAGTGTTTGTGATTATCTTGCAAATATTTTGCAAAGGTTTGAAGAAAATTATTACCGAGCAAAATATCAGCGCCAGTATCATGAAAGTAAATAGGAGGCATTTTTACCTTGTACCAAGGTGTTCCAAATGCACCACCGATCATGATATGGGCTTCACGAATACCTTTATTGAGGATAAGGATTTTCTGAGAAAAATCTCTTCCTGCAATAGTAGGTAAAGATTCCATAGCATTGCTAGGAAAAACTCCAGGTTTTGCTGTGCAAATCCCAGATCCAGAATCAATATAAGCTGCAAAATATTCTGACTTATATTGTTCATATAACATACCAACAGATATGTATATAGAAAAAGGGCTAGTCATTTATTCAACTTGAATTAAATGTCCATCCAAGCTAAACTCCATACCTTTTCCTTTTCTTCCCCAAGGTTTATGTTCCTCAAGGAAGCTTAATCCAAGAATAACTATTCTTGGATCTCGTCCGGCACTACCTGTAACAAATACTTCATAGCCTGCTATTTCTAGCATACATTCGTATTTGTTAACGGCGGACTGCTGCAAGTGATAGAGATCATCACAAGCAAAGTAATTTTCTTTCTCCGTAATGTCAAATAAAACCTGCACATCTTTCCATCCTTCTGGGCATTTAAGTTTTACATTATCTACCCGAATGGCGGGAAGAGTTAAATCTTCCATTAACTCTTTGCCCTTTAAGACCTTTATCCTTTCCTCAGAAAAGGACATTCGGCTACTGAAATCTGTTCTAGAACTTACCGATCTGTCTAGAATTGGGTGATCTCGAATTAAGATATCAACACCACCAATCTTTGGTATTTGAATAGGATCAGGTGTCATAACCTTAGCAAATTCCTTGAATATTCTAGGAATTTCAATATACTCTTTCCTTATGAACAAATCAGAATGATGTGTATTGGAAAGGGCATAAGCTATTCTATACGTAATAAAATATGGACGATTCCCTTCTTTCATGAGATATGTTCTCTTGAAATCTTGATGAAGGGTTAAGATTCGACTGAAATCTTGGTCGGCAAGATTATATGCTATTCTTGGATGAATATCAAACATGAGTTTGCCAGCATATAGATTTCCTACCATTGTACCAAGACAACCATCCCTTAGGTTGTTAATCCTTTTATCCATTATGGATAAATGCAAAGGTGAATTAACACCTTCTTTGAATGTAGCTTTGATTACTACTTCAATGGTTCCTATATGGATCCATTTCATAGTCATCGCAACTTCTTCCGAGAGCCTACTTAATTCCTCTAGAATTTCTTCTTTTGGAATAAATTGCATTTCCATCACATTACCAGTTAATTCCATGGGAATTGAGAATTCCCCTGAACTTACTTTGTACATGATGTTATGCCGCCTTTGATTTAATCCTATTTGATTTAGGATTCGGCTAAGCCCACTGACTCGGAAACCATCATATTTTCCAATGTCAGAATTTTGCCTCATTATCTTTTCCATGGTTTTATCCGATATGGATGCTCTGGAAAAGAAACCAGCTAGGCTGTCTGATGTTATCAGCCTATCTCCTTCGTTGGAATTATCCATTAGAAGGATTTCATTCATCTAGAAGAGAACGATTAAACTCTGTCATTTGGTTAATGACATTTTCCAGATATTGAACATTTTCGGACCAAACTACTATCTTGGTTTCATGTTCAATTATTTTTCTTAGGCGAATAGGTGTTGCGCCTAACAACTGGATAGTAGCCTCATAATGTTGGATCATGGTTCTACTTCTTTCCATTTTTCTCTGAAGATCAGAGATAACAGTTCGATATTGCTGAACTGTAGACAAGGGAATTCCAGGCATACTTTTGGAATTTATTCTGACTCACTTGAAGTGTCATCAGAATCGCTCCCAATTTCCTCCTCATAGACGCTTTCATCTGAAGGAAGATTGTCGAATTGGTAAACTGGTACCAAATCGCCAAAGAAAACTGCGTCCAGGATGTCTGCAGTAGCTTCAAATTGTTTCAATTCGTTGCTCTTTTGCGGACAATCTGGAGAAATGTGGCCACGAGCACCACACGTCCAGCAGTTACAATCTTTGAAACTTTCATTAGTACGAGTATGAGCTCGCTTGAAAGTTCGTCTCGTAGGGGTTTTTCCAGTGGATTTCCTAGATCCCTGGGAAGACACCCTTGTTGGTCCAGATCTTTGGCCAGATTTGTAAGATCGGGCTTTAGACTTTGACCACCAAGACTTTTGCCTGAAAGGAGATCGCCTTTTATAATTCTGATTATTCTCAGAACTTCTAAACTGCTTTTTCTTCCTTCTCGGCTCACTTGATTCTCCAATTATTGTTGGAAAATCATTATTATCACAACAAAGAGGGGTTTTCTTCATTGTCCCCTTAAGCCTCTTCATTTTCTTCTGAAGAGAGGCTTGCAGACACCAGTCCTTTAGTTTGTCTTTCAAAAAAGACATTCTTCTGGAAACTGAGTCAAACTGTCCTTCCGGTACTTTGTATGGTTGAATCAACATTTCCCTCCATGGACTACAGATTTTTGCAAAGAACAGAGTTGCAGCAACGTCTGCCTTTACCGTACTCTGATAAAAATATTTGCGAAACCAATAAATATATTCATCTATTGCACAAATATTTCGTAACTCAATCCCATAGAGAGCTTGGGTATACTCTCTGGATTTTTCTACATTATTTTGATCGAAGTATCCATCTCCGATAAAATGCAGCTTGATGAGTCTTCCGAATCTTTCTGCAATAGCATTTTTAGATTCGCCTTCTACGACTCCTTCTTTGGTTTCTGCTGGTGTGTTTGTCCACCCAGTTTTAACCGATCCTTCGAAACTTAACTCGATAAGCTTGATAAAGTTTTCTTTATCAAGATCAAGGGCAGTTGCTGCTATTTTCATAGCTGCTACCCATTCATCGATTAGCTTTTCAAGATTTCTAAAATCGATGACGTCCAAATTTAAAATAGTACCATATGGATGCAAGGGTTGTAACGTAGTCCTTGCCCATGGAGTATTCTCCGGTGCTATTTTTGGATTTCTTGGATTTGATCTATACGTAGTACCCACCAAAGGGGGTCCAGCGCGAGTGTTCAAATCCTCACGTTCTTGCATCATCACCTCGGGAGGAGGATTATTGGATGCTGAACTTTCTCCTGGCAGTGTTAATGCTAGGGGATTCGTTTCGTTGGTCTTGACATCAACCCAATCAACGAAATCAACAAAGTTTAGTTGAGAAAAGGACTCAGCTAAATCTTATATATCGGATGGATCCACTCTTGATATGTCCATATCAGTTAATACTTCTTAGGATATCTAAGAGTAATTCATCCTGAGTTTTAGGCTTAGGAACTTCCTTGGCCTTTCCCTTCTGATGTAGAAGAGGAACTCGACCAAGAAAATCACGGATTCTGTCCTGTTTTTGTTTGGACGATCCGGCAATTCCTAGTCTATCTTTCAGATCTTGGACTTCTTTATTTAGATCTATAATAGATCTATCCAGATCTGGAAGAAGCTTGAGGATTTCCTCAAGTCTACTGTTCATGGTTTCGATTTTCATAGGAAGATGTTCTACCCTATGTCCGAACTCTTGAACAGTCTTTTGAATTTCTCTAAGATCTCGAGAGAGCTTAGAATTATCCGGTTCAATTTCTTTCCAGCTCATAAATATTTGAAAATTTTACCTTTATGTTTCGTGTCTCTTGCCTGCCTTGTCAAGCAATCAAGCTCCTTTGGCCACTTGCCGTTGATTTGAGAAAACTGAAAATCTCCGGCTATGTTGCCTTGAAAAAGACCTTCCATATCAAATAGTCTTTGATAATATCTGATCTCTTCTGGTAGGTTAGCTGGAGAAGGAACTTCTTTGGCTAACTCCTTCCGAATTCCTTTGGTAATTCGGGACACGTGACGGATAAACCTATCTATCCGTTTGGATTCTTGTCTTTCCAGAATCTGGAAATACTCTCGATTATCTTCATAGATCGAACTATTGTTCGGTTCCATTCTTGTTTGATTCTCCTCACTTAGGTGTAGAATAATATTTTCGTACTTAATTTAAAATTTTCATCAATAAACCTAGGCTCTGATACCATTTTGTCGAACGGACCGGGCTATCATGAATTGTTCTTTAAAACTAAATTTTTCCCAACCTTTTAGCTCTAAAATTAATCATTTTAGGACTTAAATTTATCATTTTCTTTAAACTGGGGTCAAATTGTATTATATTGCAAAGCCAAGGACTAATAACGCAAAATTTGGAATAGTGAAGATGTCATGCTAAATGTCGTCTTGTATTATTTTCATAAAAGTTTTCAAATAGTATTAGTTTAAGAAATTTTTTATGTTTTTATATTATTTTAATAAAAAGCCCAGGATTTGTCAGTAATCCTTAGATTAACAAGTGAATGATGACTTCGACTAAGTTTGACCCAAGAGGTAAAGACGAGACCTCAAAAGTCAAAAACTCTACAATTATAAAGTTGCAAATTATAAATTTCTCGAAAAATGATGCAATGATCTATTTTGATGGTCGTTGTTTAAGTTAGTTAATATATAATATGTTGAACAATATATGATGTAATAAATAGTTTTCTCGGAAAATATTATCTATTTATGCTACTTAATTATTGAAGAGG
The DNA here is from genome assembly GCA_019426215.1 of Buddleja alternifolia. Taxonomy (NCBI): domain Eukaryota; kingdom Viridiplantae; phylum Streptophyta; class Magnoliopsida; order Lamiales; family Scrophulariaceae; genus Buddleja; species Buddleja alternifolia. The sequence goes on along the minus strand of CM033392.1, from coordinate 16,690,078 downwards.
ACGAAATGTGTTTTGGACTGACAATCGGTTTTGATGTGACGTATGGATAAGTACTACATGGATTTGGTATTCACAGAGACACCCCCTCAATTTTGAGGGTACAAAATTTTAATTTTTCACATTTTGCCCCTACAAATTTTTGATTTTTGACATTTCACCCCCCTCAAAATCTAAAAATATTAAGGTCTCCCAAAATTTTTACATTCACCCCCCGATCTCTGAATCCTGTCTCCGTCTCTGAGTATTCATGCACCATATGATAATTATGATGTTATTTCCTAGATTTTGATGAATATAACATAATAACAACCTTATGGTCCATAAAACTAAATGTAGATAGATTCAAGTTTAATTTTATTTCTTATCGCATTCTTTTCTTTTCTTTCTTTCTTTTCTCTAATCTTTCATTCAAACTAAATAATATTAAATAAAAAATTTAATAATTATGTTTTAAATTTTCACACATGCATCAAGTGTGTCTTATCGGCTAATACTGTATATAATTGAAGATGGGCTTAGAGACACTGTTTTTTGGACTGATAATAGTTTGGGTGTGACGTAAGTATAATTGTTATGTGAATTGAGTTTTCATGGATCATGGATTGGTATAATGTCACCTCAATTGTTTTGATGATGGGGCGTAACATTAACAACATAAAACATGAAAGTGTAGTGGATTGCTACTCATGATTTATCATTTTTACCCATTGCTATCTCTGTGTCTTTATCTCTCTATTTTTTTTCTTAATCGCGTTAAATTTATTTTTCACTTTTTTTCTTCTATTCTCTCATCTTTTAAACTTAAGTAAATTATGTTAAAAAAAACTCCATAGCAATATTTATATTTTTTCACATGCATAGAGCATGGCTTCACCGACTAGTACTAATAATATCTTCTCGTATATATTACACTCTTAATTTAGTTCTATTAATCTAATTTCTGGCCATAATTAAAAGATTAAAAAAGGTAAAAAGAAAAAGGAAAAAGTGTTAAGAAAATTACTCACATGCTAACAATATGACAAACAGTATTATTGGCAAAGGTGCAGTTACAGGTGACGGCATTCTCAAATCCTTTATCCGGATTCTGGGTCACCCAACCCGATAACCCGCTACATGGATCCACATCAAAATTCCAATCCCTCTTCCCCATACTCCTTGCTATTACCCGCAAAGACTCCACTGCCAAAACCTCAAACAATATTATAATTTATATATATATATATATATATATATATATTTGTTTCATATATAGATGAAGCAGAAAAAAGATAAAAAACAGGGCAAACTAACTCAGTACATTCTTACATATACTATAAAGTTATTAAACTATACCTTCGTCATCAGGCAAAACGCCAGTTCCAGAGGCAAAACCGACGAGGCAAATCAACGCCAGAAGCCTCGGGAAGAACATGGTACTCACATATATATAAGATTTGTTCTTGTTGATCATGATGATATATCATGTACATATAAATATATGTATGTATGTAAGTATATTTATATATGTGATAATTTGATCTCTAGCTAGTACTATATATATAAAAGTATTGGTTAACTATTAATGGAAGAAGAGTCAATAAATGGTTTGAAAGACTGTTTTGAGATGACCAAGACTCACAGAGGGAAAATGCCACCCGGTGCGGACCCCACATGGATGCACCCACAAACACAATAATATAATAAAATAACCCAACTAGGGCGGTGGGGGAGGGGGTTTGAATATGACGGGTGTACGTAGATTGATTTGGTGAATAATTAAATTGAATGTACGTAAAATAATTGCAGATGCCTGTGTAGGCAAGCCTACTTGGAATATCTCCATGCCTTTTTTTTTTCCCCTTGTCAAATTGTCTTACGTACGTAGTTAGATTACATATTTTTATATTATATGTATGGAAGGATAAGTCTGGAAAAATCTATGCTAGACCTAATTTGAGTATCTATCTCTCATACAATAAGATATATTATATTCGGTCCCCATACATAATTATGTGAAAGAGATAGATACAGAATACACACTTTAACCATTGAACTCAGTCTGACTAAAATTATCCGATAAGTTTGGTCTTTATGGCATAAGCGTATGTGCTATATCACCGATTTTTCACCTCCGCTTGATTTGGTAAGAAATTATTGCAATTGATTAACTTTGATGAATTTAATACATTCATAATTTTTAAATTAAGTGGAGGTAAAAAATTGATGATATGAAATTGATGGTATATAGCATTACTCATTGCGTAACTAATTGTAAAAGAATATATTGTAGTATAAAAATTTGAATTATCAGTTCTACAACGTGATTTTTCAATTCTAAAAGACATGATTTGGATTATGCAGAAGAGGATCAAATATTTATGCAAATACAAATTTTGGCTGTTTACTTACAGGATAAATAGCACCAAAATTAGCTATAACTAATGCTATAAAAAAATCTATATTTTGTCAAACATGTTAATCGAGGTAGGTTATGACTTATGATACCTAAGAAACATGTTAACATAATATCACTATAATAACTAGAATCTACGCCCCCTTATTTTAGTGTTAATTATATAAAAAAAATTATTTTTTGGTAAATTACAACGAGACCCCCTCAAGAGTTTATTTGTAAGGTTTACAGGTGAAAAGATTATAAGAATCTTTAAATACACAGAGGTGTAATTTTAAAAATACTTTAATATAAAGAGGACTTTATGTAATTTAAAACAAATTGGGGTCTGTAAATAATTTTCTCTTTATTTTAAGAAAACATTCTAGGAAATCCAATTAATAAATTTTTTTTTTGTTACAAAAAGTTCGGGTGGGATCGGTGCCGGTCCCCCACCCGGGTCAGGGAATACAGCACTCTAGCAGAGCCCCAGTTTAGAAAGATTACTAGAGTTGGGAAAATTACATATCACCCACCACCAACTGTTCTCAGATCGGCAGAGATGACTCGAACCCACAATTATCTTATTGGAAGGAGCCCGATACTTACCAACTGCACCAACTGTTGGTTTTACCATTTTTCTCAAATTCAACTTTGACTCAAAAGTCGTAATCTAAAGCGGAAACTAAGTTGACTGTAGACGTAGTTACGTACGTGGTCATATAACTTATCACAAAAAAAAAGTTACGTGGTCATATAATATGTACGGTGAAATACTAGTTTAATTTGTGGTACTATAGAACACTTGCCCCACTTGCTCACATGCTTTAATTATTGTATACAAAATTCTTGTTTTCTTATGTTGACATCTTGATGACTTTATATTATCGATCTCACATTTTTTCTTGATTAATATATAACATATTGCATCACTATTAATATGCTCTAAGCTGAATCAGTGCCGCTAGGGGTTCATGATCATGCGTTGTTGGGATTTGTTTCTGTTTATTTCAAATCGAATTTTCAAATGCGATTTTGTGTAAGAGTAATAAAAAGTTGAGGTTTTATACATTAAAATCGATTGCGGTGCATGTTTGATACAGTTCGGTATGATTTAGCGCAACATTTAAGTTGATTTCACTTTACGAAACTAAATAAACAAAGTATGTCTTGTTTTTGTTAAATTCAAAAGGAAAAAAATTATGATAATTAATTATAAGTAAGAAAATACTAATTGTATCCATACTAGTTATGGACACGTTTATTAAGATTGGTACTACATGAACCATAAAAGAAATGTACTTGTGTCTTTACATAATATTAGACAAGAGCATTATACGTTAGAATGATAAAAAAAAGTGTTCGGGACACAATGGTTCAATGGGTGAATGCTCGAGGAAAATAAGAACATAAACGAAAAAGAAAACAATAAAGAATACAAGATTTTCTTGATGGAGACCCAACTAGGGAAAGAAACCACATCATCAAATCATGTGTTATATATTCGTGTATCACTTCTCGTTACACGCACAGATTAGTGATAAATGTATATATGGATGGTTAGGATGTGAAGAGAAAATTTTCATATTTTTATCCACAATACATGATTTTCTCTCTCCACATTCTAACCACTCGTGTATATGTTTGTCACACATCTATGCATTTAACAGGAAGTGTTATATGGATATGTAATAGAAGATTTGAATTGCCTCATTCTAGATCGTATTAACTTATCTCAAGTGATTCATCAATTATAAGTTGAGTTCTCCTATTTTGGCACTTCATAAGTTACTATAGAAGCTCCAACTTCAATTTTTATATTAAAATATGACAACAATACCCCTAGAGTATAAAAATACTATTAACTTCAAAATTAAATTCCAAAACTATCTTTATGCAATCAAAACAAGCTATTATATTATTGTTACTATTTTATTACACATCAAAATAATAAGTACATAGATTTGGAAACTGAACAGTTTTTCACATTTATATGGAATCATATAATATAAGTCCGTCAATGAAAAATTTGAGTGTCATCTACAATATAACACACATAGATAGTCAACTAAAAAATAACAAAATATCGAACTTCAAATGAAAATCACCTCATTTTGATGGTATATTAGCATCAATCCATCAATTTTATGTAATTTATTATAATAGTCAATCATGATTTAGCATAAATTAATGCTTAAGTAAGTTTAATCCCTTCAAAAAGTTCGATGACAATGATGATGATTGTAATACCCTTGTCCCACATGGAAAAAGGAGGGAAATAGAAATAATTTATAAAGAGAAATATAAGATTCAAGTGTTATAATGGATATCCATTTTGGACTGTGTTTCAGATGCCCAGCTCAAGGTTACGCTCAGTGGGTTTGATGGGATTTCTCTGGTCCAACGGATTCGTGAGCCCGGGGTGTGACAAATGGTATCAGAGCCGTTCATCAGTCAGAATTGGGAGTTTGGTGCTACAACGTGAAATCTCGGTATCCGGTATGAAGTAGCCCGAGGTTCTCGGATCCGCTATGAAGAATAGTCCGAGGCAAATCCGGTGGTAGCCTAGAGTCTCGACGCCTGACAACAGATCCTGGACTGAGTCACGCTACGACGAGGACGTCGCTCCTTGAGGGGGGGGGGTGATTGTAATACCCTTGTCCCACATGGGAAAAATGAGGAAAATAGAAATAATTTATAAAGAGAACCTAGGATTCAAGTGCAACAATGGATATCCAATTTGGATCGTGGTTTAAATGCCCAACTCAATGTTACACTCAGTGGATTCGATGAGATTTCTCTGGTCCCACGGGCTCGAGAGCCCGGGGTGTGACAATGATGATGATGATCCTAATAATAATAATAATAATGATGATGATGATGTTAGAAGTAGGTAATAATTTCTTAAGTTGTATACAAGAGATAAAGTATATAAATATATATTTTATATTTGAATGCCCACAATAATAGTAATAAAAGAATTATTCTTTATGCATTGCTTTTATGTTCTTAAATTGATAGTTTTCTGATTGCATACATGTATATGTATCGTCCAATTGTGTATTCATAAAGCAATTATTTGAAAAAATTAAGGAAAAATGAAAATATTGAATTGATTTTTAAAAGGCTTATTTATCTTGTAGATTTTTAGCAATTGGCTTCTTTTTTTAACAATGGACACTAATGTCATTTTCCTAGAGAGAGAAAGAAAAATGGAGCTCCTACGAGCTCCAATATTATTTCCCAACTAAAAAACATAATCATAATCAATTAGGGAACAAATCCTACTAAAAACAAGCCAAAAATCCACCCAAAAAAATCTACCTTATTTACGCCAGGGGTCGTGCCGCGATGCAGAGTAAAGGCTCGTTGCGGCGGAACCACCCAGAAAAACCTTTTGGAGCTTAAACTACGGTCTGACTCTCGAACCGCGTTCCAGACCGTGGTCTCAAACTTTAGCTAGCTGCTTTCCGGCATTTGCTTGGCTCTATCTTGGCTCTCGATCCTTTTTGATCCAACTTCACTAAACACCAACCAAAAGTATTAGTATATCATCTTAAATACCAATTTTATATTGAAATGGGACTTAAAATTGTAGATAAATCAATAGTACAAAAAATTGACAAGGTATACTTATTTATTCGTTAAAGTTTGTGCACTAAAATCTAAAAGAATATATATTGTAAAATAGCTCTAAATTAGTAAGAAATAGAATGAACTACATGTACATAATTGCTAGCTATTACAAATAATAATGTGTGGTTTGGTAGTTTGGCCGACATAAACATACTACATATATATTATTATTATTGTCAAAGCTCTTTAAATTACTATTATCTGTAAAATAATATACAATAAAATGTCATAAACTATTATCCCTTATAAACGTCTCAAACCCACCATTGATTTTACACATTATTATTCACATAAGATATAAAATTGTACTTCAAAACAAAAATAAATACTATATTAAATTAAAAAATTAAGTACAATTAAGAGTAAGAGTTAAAATTAAATACCTAATAGTAAATAAGTTATATATATATATATATATATATATGATCTAGGTCGATTTTGGGGAATCGATTTGACTCAGTCTGAGCTACTTCGCATGACACATGAATGTGGTGACGAGATGTTGGGACTGCACTTGGACACTAGACCAATCTGCTTACGTACCTCCTTGGAGGATCAAGTTCAACGTAGTTCAAAGGTTTTGATTTTATTGATGGGTTTAGGGTCGTATGATGTGTAGAGCCTTAGGGTCGTATGATGTGTAGAGGCAATGTAGCCCTCATTTGTATTTTGGGATCGTACTTCGAGTCTATAGTTAAGGTATCATTGGATACGAGGATAGTTCAGGAGACTTAAGAATGGAGATTGGAGCCCCCAATATGTGTTGAGAGGAGGTATTTATAAATGCAAGTGTTGTACGGATCTGACAGCGATAAGTGGGTCGCACCGATGATGCCACGTGGTGCCTATGAACGGTCAGGATCTTGACTCGTATCTAATGAACGACCCGACCCGGATCACTTAAAAACACGCGAATCTTTCATTATGGGCCAGTTTCTGGGTCTGTGTTGGGCCTCACATGCTATAACATTTCATTATTGGGTTAAATACCATATTTTGGTATATCACTAAGTCCCCCACTTCATCAGTATTAAAGAGGAGACATTTATGGCTTTCAATTTACTACTGAGTAAGTAAAGGTCAAAAGTAAATCTGAATTTTTCAAACGGAATGACACTTTCACATGACCTTCATCAAAAGAATGAACCAGTAGAAAACGGGTACGGGTCTGGCGTGACCCTAAATAACGCTATTAGAGATATGATCTGTGTACGTAAGATTATTTGTATTTCACATCAAAGTTTAAAGTCTAATTAGACTTAAGAGTTAAAGAGTATGATCTTTCTAAGATCATATATCTTGGGTTATTTACGACGTACGACCTTGGAAAAAATTTAGAGACTAATTAGATTTAAGAGTTAAAAATATGATCTTTCTTAGATCATATATCTTGGGTCGTTTACGACGTACGACTTTGGAGAAAGTTTAGAGTCTAATTAGACTAAAGAGTTAAAAATATGATCTTTCTAAGGTCATATATCTTGGGTTGTTCACGTCGTACGACCTCAAAGTTTAGAGTCCAATTAGACTAAAGAGTTAAAAATATGATCTTTCTACGATCATATATCTTAGGTCGTTTACGACGTACAACCTTGGAGAAAATTTAGAGTCTAATTAGACCAAAGAGTTAAAAATATGATCTTTCTTAGATCATACATCTTGGGTCGTTTACGACGTACGACCTCAAAGTTTAGAGTCTAATTAGACTAAAGAGTTAAAAATATGATCTTTCTACGATCATCTATCTTGGGTCATTTACGACGTACAACCTTGGAGAAAATTTAGAGTCTAATTAGATCAAAGAGTTAAAAATATGATCTTTCTTAGATCATATATCTTGGGTCGTTTACGACGTACGACCTCAAAGTTTAGAGTCTAATTAGACTAAAGAGTTAAAAATATGATCTTTCTAAGATCATCTATCTTGGGTCGTTTACGACGTACGACCTCAAAGTTTAGAGTCTAATTAGACAAAAGATTTAAAAATATGATCTTTCTTAGATCATATATCTTGGGTCGTTTACGACGTACGGCCTCGAAGAAAATTTAGAGTCTAATTAGACTAAAAAATTAAAAATATGAACTTTCTTAGATCATATATCTTGGGTCGTTTACGACGTACGACCTCAAAATTTAGAGTCTAATTAGACTAAAGAGTTAAAAACATGATTTTTCTAAGATCATCCATGGGTCGTTTACGATGTATGACCATGGAGATGTGATCCAGAAGTCAAAATTCCATGATGCAAGCGATGAAGCCATGTTCGAAGTCAAAGCAAGTTGACAAAGCTTTCTTCGAAATTAATGATGCAGAATTAATTTAGCATTGTATATACATAGTATATATATAATGCTACCAAAAAAATATATATATATATATATATATAATGCTACCAGCTTGTAAGGCTCCATACATGGCCATTAAAGCGCACGTAGCACACCATTATTGACCATACACTAGCTTTTAAATCATTTCACACCTACACTTGAAGCTTCGTAGGTCGTAGAATATATGGCCCTAATTGGATGACATATCCATCTCAAAGAATTTTTTTTCATGATAAAAGTGAGAAAAAATTACTTTTAGAGATAAGAAATGTTGTCTTAAAAGTGTGTTTGGATGGGTATTTTTTAGAAAAAAACATATAATGATTATGGTTGATGTAATATGTTTTTTGTTGTGAGAAATTTGTTTGGATTGGTATTTAAATAAAAAATTTCATAAATATATCTACTCAAACTCATTGATTTAGACATCAAAAAATAAGCAAAGTGGATCTTATTTTGCATGTTGCGTTATTTTGTATCAAAATATATGATTAATTTGACTCTCGGTGTTGGGAGATAACCGGAAAAACCTTTTTTAATTGATGGGTAAACTGTCAAATCATGAATAGTAAAAAAATTATTTTTTCTCTTTGTTTGCAAGAATTTCTTCAAAATTAGCTACAATTTTGAGATATTTTTCTTAATGAAACTATCATGATATGCCAAACAAATATAATTTTAGAGAAAAAAATCTCTAAAAAACTTGTTTTCAAAGGAGGGGTGGCCATCCAATTAGGGCCTATTTTGTTTGCTAATTTCAGCTCAATCTTCAACTCAAAGAAACGAGAACACTATTGCAGACGAGCCTTGATTTTAATTTACATTTGGTTTTTTAGTACTTATGTGTGGCTTTTCAGACAATTAAATCTTTGGTTTTACTGTTTTGTGATACAATGTTTATTTTGATTTTGTCATCCTTGAATTCACATGTTTTAAGTATGTTTCGCTTGTTTTTAGAAGTTTGAGCTCGTTTATTTGATTCTATCTTCTCATTATATATTTTCTTAGGAATCACATGTTTATACTTCGTGTATTTTTAACATTGAACTGGTTTCTATTTTTTGTCCAAACTTCCCATTAGAATCTTCACCTCTTCCTCAAACACCTCAACTCTACTGGCTTCATGCTTCCTCTTCTTCGATTGTTATTACGAGGGCCGTCATTACGGCGATAATCATTGTCTTGCTCGTTATTACGAGGGCCGTCATTACGGCGATAATCTTTGTCTTGCTCGTTATTACGAGGGCCGTCATTACGGCGATAATCATTGTCTTGCTCGTTATTACAAGGGCCTTCATTACGGCGATATATTTTGTTTGGTTCGTAAACCATTCATGCACCCATCTATACAGTGTTATTATAAAAATGCAGGAGTTTATGGCATCACACTATCCACAAAATAAGTTCAAATGACGTTAAAATTAATAACCTTGTTGGTCGTACCTTTGTATTTTGGCATGACTCATCAGATTGCACTTGCTCATCTCTCCGATTAGACTTATCCACTTCTCTGATATCTCTTCTCAGCGACTCTAAGTAGGTTTCTTACAGACGGCGCCAACTGATCTAGGTCGATTTTGGGGGATCGATCTGACTCAGTCTGGGCTACTTCGCATGACACATGAATGTGGTGACGAGATGTTGGGACTGCACTTGGACACTAGACCAAGCTGCCTACGTACCTCCTTGGAGGATCAAGTGTAAGTAGTTCAAAGGTTTTGATTTCATTGATGGGTTTAGGGTCGTATGATGTGTAGCCTTAGGGTCGTATGATGTGTAGAGGCAATGTAGCCCTCATTTGTATTCTGGGATCGTACTTCGAGTCTATAGTTAATGTATCATTGGATACGAGGCTAGTTCAGGAGATTTAAGAATGGAGATTGGAGCCCCCAATATGTGTTGAGAGGAGGTATTTATAGATGCAAGTGTTGTACGGATCTGGCAGCGATAAGTGGGTCACACCAATGATGCTACGTGGTGCCTATGAACGGTCAGGATCTTGACTCGTGTCTAATGAACGACCCGATTCGGATCACTTAAAAACACGCGGATCTTTTCTTATGGGCCTGTTTTTGGGTCTGTGTTGGGCCTCACATGTTATAACATTTCATTATTGGGCTAAATACCATATTTTGGTATATCAATATATATATATAGGAGGTGGCTGCGCTTTTTAATATCTTGAGGTCTAAGCATACAAGACGGTGCGGTTTTGACTTAATAAACAAAAATAAACAATACATAATTTTGTATAGAAAATAAACAAAAATGATGCAGTGTGGTGCGGTTTCAGATGCTTTTTTAAAATTCATGTCCAACCCTAAGTGAAAATAGTGGCACGCCTAGTTTAGAGGGACTAACACTTACTTTCTAGTATTTTGATAGGGTAACAGTGTTCTCGTTGTGCTGTATGTTCAAACAAGATCAAGTGAAACAAACGTTTCATGGTGGTTAGACTATTATTATTAATTGCTAACCACTACATATTTTGTCCTATCTAGTCTTTTTTTTGCTAACGTCTATCCAGGGTTTGAAATTTCGCCCGAAACCTCTTCGGGGGTCCCAAAGCGAATTTGAAATTTCGCCCGAAACCTCTTCGGGGGTCCCAAAGCGAAATCGAACTTTCGATCCAATTTTGCAGAATATCCTTCGAAATTTCGACCGAAACCTGAAATTTTACGAAATTTTTGTCGAAACCTGAAATTTCCCAAAATCTAAAATAATGTCTGCTAAATATCCATCGAAATTTTGACCGAAAGTTCCCGAAATTTAAAATAATATTTTTTTTATTTTTTTAAAAATTTTAAAGTTAAAAATTAGAGTCAAATGGTCATTCATATTAAAAGAAAAGATAATAAATTACTAATTTTGTAAACCAGTAAGCAATAAATTTAAATACGAATTTGAAAGTGATATTAGGTAATAAGTTAATAAAAATTCAGGTCTGAACACAAAAATTATTTAAAGAGATCTCATAAAAATCCTCTTAGAAGCTTGATATGGTTTTGAATAATGATTTTTACTAAAATTGGGGTATATTTTATTTTAATGAAGTTCTTATGATATGTGATTATTATTTTACCACCATTATTTCATATTTTTCACAGCAGATTTTAATCATTCTATTTAACAAAATTCATTATGCATATATTATACATAGAATATGATTAATGTAAATAAAAATGCATAATTATGATATTTAAAGTTACACAAAGTTTCATTGTAAATTTTCAAATATTTTAATAAATTTTATATGATTTCTTTAAAATTGAAACCGAAATTTTGAATATCCCTAAAATTTCTATCGAAATTTCCATAAATTTACTACACCGATATCAACACCGATATCTAGATTTAATACCTTGGGTCTATCTAGTTTTTTTACTCCCGGAAAAGAGAAGAAGAAGGCCTAGTTTGGGGCTTTGCGTCAATGGAGGTACATAGATAAAATGGTTAAATACAAAATGCACTTTTGATTATTCTCGTTCTCGCATGTACCTATTAACTTTCTAAAGCAACAAAATGATATCTAGTCAAAATTTCCATTTGGCCTCCGTTAAATGCCATCTAGTGTGGTACTAAAAGATCAATTTGAACCCGTTGGATATGGACCCAAAAAAACAAAAAAAAGGTATGTATATGGACCGATTTTGTGTCCTTTAGGCAAATAATTTTCCACCTTAACAATATTTATCTGAAATACGAAAATACTTATATAACAAGAATTGATTAGTTTGTATCAATGCATGTGTCTTAGTTGCTTTTTATCTATTGATTTTTCGCATATCTTTAATTATTGTGTTCTAGTCAGCTCCCCCAAATTGCTAAAATTTTCAGCCACTTTCTGGCTCCTGTCAATTTTTTTTACTTGATTTTTACAATTGAATTTTCCACTCGTTCTTTTGGCTCTAATTTTCAGTCAGTTTCTTTTACCAAAGCACCTAAAGTTAGCATGTCTAGTAATAGCATAAACTCATCATCATACTAACGGGGTTGGTCCAAGTGGTAAGCAATTTGGTTCCACTTAAGCAAGGTTTTAGGTTCGATTCCTTGTGTACGCAGTTACCCCCGTTGGGAGACTCACCCACCAGGCCAGGTGTGCGACCCGAGTCGACCAACAGATTAGTCCGGCAATGTCCGAGATACTGTGGTAGACAACCAAAAATAAATAAACTCATCATCATCACGCGGTTCGTGTTATCGATCAATGTATTATATGGCCTTTTTTCTTGGAGCAAAGTGCACATGTAGATTTGATGCTGGAGTGCGCAAAAGTTGGACCAACACAAATTCAGGGAGTAACTTTACGTATATTGAATAAAAATTTAAAAGTTACACTTATTATCATCCAATACATTGCAATAAGAGATACAATAAAAATTGTAATAAAAGATCACAATTATAATTCAGATAGGATGTAAGGCTGTGTATGGTTATGTTTTCAGAATTGCATTTTCATTTTCTGGATCACCAGAAAATGAAAATGCACACTTCTAGGTAAATTCTACAGAAAATATTCAAATTTTAAATCCCACTACAGATTCCACTATATAACAACCAATCATTTCACTATTTCAATCAATTCACAATCTTTCATCATTAATTACACCATCCCACTTCCCAACTCATTCTCTTTCTTACTTTATCATATTTTATATAATAAAAATTCATATTCAATTTTCCAAATATTTCAATTATTATTATTAAATAATATTTGATTCGAATAATAGTAAAAAAAAATTATAAAAAAAGTACTAAGATGCACAATACATTGGGGTGTTCATGGTTTGGTTAACCGACCGAGCCAAATCGAAACCGACTATTTCGGTTGGAACCGAAACCGAACCGAGCCTTTTCGGTTCGATTTTGGTTTTTATTTTTCGAGCATTTCGGTTTCGGTTTTGGAGCTCGGTTAACCGAACCGAACCGAAAACTAAACTGTTTCTTAATTATATATAATTTTGTATTAATATAGGGGACTATTTTGCAATTTCTCTAAATTTTAGGGGGCTAAAATACAAATTTTTAAAATCCAATCCAACTACCCCACCCACTCAAATTTGAAATCACGCATTCACGCCCCCACAAGCTCACTCAAATGAAATCTCTGCCTAAGCTTTAATCTCAACAGTCAACACTTCAAGTCTGTCGTTGCCGCTGCCTCGCCGTCGCCGTTGACATCAACGCACGCCGCTGTCTCCCTCAATCCTCCTTCTTCTCATGGCTAGACTTTTCTCTCCTTGTTCTTTTCCCTGTTTTCTGGAGAGTGTGGGTATATATATATATGAGTTTTCATCTTTGCTGGGCAAACAAGATTTTTTTGTCAAAAATCGGTTAACAGCAATAGCCTATTCATGCCCCAAATGTAAAAAAAAAAAAAAGTTGTTTGAATTTTTTTTTTCCAAATCGGTTAACCGAAAAATAACCGAAATGGTTTCGGTTAAAACCAAACCGAACCGTCTCATTTCGGTTCGATTTCGGTTTTGAATTTTTCCGAACCGAAATGACCACCCCTGTCATTACATATCTTTTATATTTTTATTTTAAATTTGAATATTGATAGGAGTCGTTTTTACATAAGTTTTTAGGTTCTTTTAATGACAATTCAGGCCCATATATAGTTTATTTTGTGCCACTCCTGCATTTAATATGTGTGTAAAGTGCTTTCAGGTAGTAAGCGACGATGGACGAAGAAAAGGGCAAAAAGACGACTCATTTACCTGACTCTGCTCAAGGCTGCGCACTGAGGCGCCTAGGCGCGACCCAGCAAACAAAAATTAAAGCTTCGCAGAGAGGCGCCTGGACGCCTGAACCACCACGCCTAGGCGCCACATATCGCGCGCCTGGGCGCCCCATTTTTCGCGCTTGGGCGCCCATGAGCTTCTGCCCCAAGAAATCCACGCCACATAGGCGGCGTCCAGGCGCTGATCAACGCGCGCCCAAGCGCCGCGATAACAGAATTTTGGAACTATAAATTGAATTTTTTAATTCATTCAGAGGGTTCTGAATCTTGGGAATTTGGAGCATTTTCTGGGGTTTTGGGCCATTATATCACTGATCTTGAAGAGCAAGAAGAGGATAAGAGCCAAGGATTGAAGCTATATTAAAAGATCTATTGCCATTCAACCTTATAGGAAGTTTCTTTCATTGTTCATTGCATTTGATGTTTACATTTATGTATAAGAACATGTTGAATTCTGCTATGTTGATAGTTATGAGCTAAATTCATATGGCTAGGGCCTTGTAAGAATTGATTTGTGAATTATTCGTATTATTGATAATTGGTGAATTAATTCCTTTGTTGCTATGTGTTATGAATTTGTGCTTATATTCCTTACATGTGATTGATCACCATATGTATTATAAATTGCCTAGTTTAGCATCTTGAGAAAGAGTTAAGTTAGGGTGCAAGGAATTCATAGTATCACCGATCAAATAGGAGTTGCCCTAGACATAGGTAAAGACTCCCGGGTGAAGTCGTTCGATTCTAATCGAGTAAACTCTAGTTCCTCAATACATGCTTAGAGGTTAGATTTCAGGGTAGACATACTTAGGAAACCGCCGCTTAAGTGTAGGAGCATATCGCGAGACATCGGGTATTCTTTACCTTAGGATTTTTCACCATAGCAACTAGGTCTAATAATTCAACAAGAGTCTTTGTGCGAATAAGGATCAAATCAAGTCTTGCATGTGCCTTAGTCTAGTTCTCACACTTGAGTTTCAATCCGTTGCTTGTTCTTATTTCTTTTGTTCTTTGTTTGCTTACTTGTTTTACTCTTAATTTCCGTTTATTCGTCTTTACGTTTATTCGAAAATCATAAGCTAAAATCTAAGTCTCCGTGGTTCGACAAACCGGACTTGTTTTATCCATTTTTATTACTACACGACTAGTATACTTGCTACCAAGCACGTTAGCTTCTAGCGTGTTAAATATTATTAAAGTAAAAAATACAAAAGTTAATAATTTATTAAAATTTTAACTGTTGTCAACTGATATATTAAAATAATAAAAGAAAATATTTATATAATATTATAATATGTATACAAGTATAACAAAGTGGCGTGGGAGCCACTTCTTTTTTGGTAAGAGTGCAGCCACTTTATTACTATATATATTATATAACATTATATATATATATATATATATATATAGTACAGCCACTTTTGTTCCTATATATATATATATTATATAACGTTATATATATATAAACTAACAAAGTGCAAAGTGGTGTGTACAGCCACTTTGTTCCTATATATATTATATATAACGTTATATATATATATACATACATACATATAAGTATTAGACATATACACACACATACTTTATACATAATTCATAATACTATATCAATCTTATTAAATTCATAACTAATTTAATCACTTCATATATCAAATCCCAATAAAATTTAATTTTATATCACATCAAACACCACTTTCAATCATTTTCTAAAAACACATCCAAACAAACAATAAAAATTAATATTTTCACACGAATTTCTATAATACACGTTTTAAAAAAAAACTCAAAATTTAACTCAGATAATATGACCATACGGATCCTAAGTTTTTGGGATATGACTAATAAATTTTAAAGAGGGAAATGAAATTGTCACAATGGCAGCGGATTATCGACCAAAATTTGAGGATTTGGGGTTTCGCGTGTCTTGATTTAGAGTCTAAATTTTAGACTTGGTCAATTTAGGTTTCTGAAAATCAGCCATCACTTTATTCTTATTTTTTTCAATTTTTTCCTAATGTCGTTTTTGGAAACACATTTTTATTTTTTTCATTTAAAAAGAGAACCGGCAAAGCAGACAAGGGAGTCCGTGTGGGGCAGGACATAATTGATAATTGACAGAAACTATTAATGGCGTTTCATTGAGGCCAAATGAAAATTTATGGGATCGGTACCATAGTAATAATAGTTCAAAACGCATTTTATATTTATCCCTCGATGGAAAGCAATGTCATGCTTCCTCTAATACACCTTATTGAGTATGTAACAATAATGTGGTGGCTTAGTAGATTAAAATAGCTAAATAAGTTAAAATACAACGACGACTTAGATGGCTTATCAAATAATTATATCATTAAATAACTCATTATTTTGATTCGATGTTTTGTAAATCAAAGAATACTGAATTACTGACTGTATGTTTAATCCGCCAACCACTATTGATAAGCATGTTGTGCAGTGCACACATAAAATGACAACACAGTGAATCAATTTAAGGATTTTGGTGTGGAAAGAAAATTAAAAAAACACCAAACTTTTACAGTTTGTTTGGTTGTGTAGAAAACTTTATGGAAAACTTCAAGGAAAGTGACAAAAAAGAAAAAACTATGGAATAAAACTAGTTAATTGATTTCAAATGTTTATTAGTAAAATAAATTTGCAAATATTGTAAAAATTAATAAATCAAAATTGGATGTGTGGAGTAGGAAGAGTTCTTTGTTTTCGATCATTTTTCCCACCAAATGACGAGGGAAAGAAGTTGTCTCAAATCAACATTAAATTTTCTCTCATATTTTATTTTTCTCTTCTCATTTTGGGAAAATGAATTTCCTTGTAAGAACTTTCATTTTCATATCAATTTTCTTGAACTAAATGGATTGCTAATATGAAAACAAACAGAAAAAAAGAAAAAAAAATATAGGAAAAAATTGGGTACCGAGAAGTAAAAGAACAACCGGTCAAATACAAAATTTCAACTTGTCCATATTGATTGTGAATAATATTTTATAGATTACACTCTTTATACCAAGTTTGAATACTTATTATATTTGTGACACGGAATAGGTGAGATATGGAAACTGCGGGAAAATTAAATAAATAATATAAAAAAAAACAAAAAATCAGAAAATACCCCAAAAAATGGGGGAATTCAGCATTTAGCATGTTACGACATAGGCTATGTCGTAACAGAGGTGATTTAATTTTTTTTATAAAAAATCTGGTGTTACGACATGGCCTATGTTGTAACACGGATTTTAGTTTTTTTTTTTAATAAATTATGGGTGTTACGACATAGCTCATGTCGTAACACCTATTTTAATTTTTTTTAAAAATAAATTATGGTGTTACGACATGGGCTATGTCGTAACACCTTTGGTCGTTTTTTTTTTTAAATAATGGTTGTCAGATGAATAGTGAGACGACATATGCTATGTCGTCTCACTATTCACACATTGTTTTTTTTTTTTTTTTTATCCCTTTCTCTTCTCTTTCTCTTCTTTCTCTTTCTCTTCTTCTTCTCTTCTCTTTCTGCACGACAAAAATTTCAGTCAAATTTTCACCACCATTGGCAACAAGCACAAATTTTTCGTGAACTACAAAATTAAGGTAATCTTATATATTATACTTTTGAACTTACTTAAATTTTGAGTTAATATATTATTTTTTATTTTATTATAATGTGGGTTCAAAACTTGAATTTTTAGGTATAAATTCAATTAGTTAGTTATAATTTTTGGATTATTTGGTATAATTCTCGAATATGTTGGTATTATTATTGAATTAATAGGTTTTATTTAGACTTTTAGGTTAAATTTTGATCCTAAGGTATAATGTAGATTTTCAGTGTGTTAGTTTTTTATGGCTTAAAATTTGATATAAGTGTTAGTTTGTAATTGTGTAGAAATTTAAGTATAATTTCAGAGATATAATTTTGAATTTATTGTTAGGGTTTAAATTTTCATATAAGTTGCAATTGAAATTTCAAATGTTTAGGTTTACATAGTATGTATAATTTTGAATGAGTAGTTATAATTTTTAGGTTTAATTTGTAATATAGAAGTATAGTTTGTATATATAAATTCTAATTTTGTAGGTATTCAATTTCGAATTTTATGTATAATTTGTAGGTATTATTTTATTTTTTGACTATAATTTTAATTTTAGTGCTTAATTGTGGTTTGATTTTTGATATTATATAGAAAATGTCGAGGGCGAACACAGTTGACGTTTTGGTATACACGGATGGTCAAATTATTGAAGAGTCAAATTCAGTAAGATATAGCAGTCGTCCAAGCACTAATATGAGAATATCTCGTACGATCACATACGCTAAATTGTTGGAGAAGTTATACGCGAGAACAAGAACTGATCAGAATCATTTTTCATTAAAAGTAATTATAAAGTTTAAATTTGAAAAGAGAAACGTGACGAGGGAGAGCACAATGGAGATCAAAGATGATGAAACTTTAGCGCTTTTCTTAGATCCTAACAATGTTGATAAATTCATCGAGCTTTATATTGAGAAAGAACCAATCGAACATCAGAGTCAAAATAGCTCGTTGTTAACCCAAGTCACGTTGTTAACGCCACCCCATTGCATGCCGTACTTTACACAGCCCGCAGTGCCCGATTTGAATATGCAGTCACAAGCCCCATTCATGTCGTATTTTACACAGGCCACAGTACCCGATTTAAATACGCAGTCGCAGTCGCAATCACATGTGTTGGGAAATCATGAGTATCATGATTTTTTTTCAAGTGGTTTGGGGAGTTCTACAATTCACGATTTGCATCAAGGTGGTTTATTCTTTTATTTACATTATGTAGTTTATTTTTAAATTTCATATTTGTGTAGTTTTCTTTGTGAGTTAACTTTTTTGTGATTTTCATTTTTAGGTGCTTCTACACCGGGTCATTCGTTTGGTCATTTTCAAAATATACAAAATTTCTCTTTGGAGAATCGTCGTTTGACGAATTTTGTAGTTCCTGACGTGGAAGCAGGTAATTATGAATTTTCTAATAAGTTTCATAATTGTTGTATCCTTTGATTCATGGCTTGTTATTCTTATTTTTACATACTATCGTCATATTTATCTTTAATTGCAGGTCCGTCTAGACCAAGCCGTCATGACTTTGAGCAACCCAATTTTGGGTTTAGTGATTTTGCAGACGTTGGGAATGATGATAATGGAAGTGACGATGAAAGTCGTGATTCTGACTGTTCGATCCATCATCATACAGACGGCGAGTTGGAACAAAGGCGCAACAATGCAACACTGGATGAGGATGAAGATGATCATGATAATAATGTACCGATGAATGAAGATGTCCCTCCCACAAGAGCCGAAGAAAGACTTCATGAAGTGCTCCCATTCTATTCCACTAGCTACCCAAAAGTAGAAGCAGATTCACTGTATCGACAAAGTTCAGGTTTGAGCAGGAGAATAATTTATGATGATGCGAAAGGTAATCTTTGTAAGGGCCAGTCTTTGACAACAAACTCAGCTTGCAAGCAGCGGTGAAAAACTACCACGTGCAGCATGCACGACGCGAGTTTAAGGTCATAATTAGTAATCTGAGGGTGTATGCTATAGAATGCAAAAATGGATGCCCTTTTAAACTGCGGGGAGCTTTGTTGAAAAATACTAACTTTTGGAAAATTACAAGGTATGTAGGGACACACACATGTTTTGCAGAAGATTGTTCTAAGAACCACTTTAACTTGGACATAAACACAATTGCAAATGAAATTCTACCTGAAGTTAGGAAGGATCCGTCATACAAAGTCGGTCTAATTGTACTAACAGTGCAGAAAAAATGGAAATTTGATATTTCATATGGGAAGGCTTGGTACAGTTTGCGTCGTGCAAATGAGATTATATACGGGATATGGGAAGAGTCCATTACAAGGTTGCCTAAATTTTTGGGAGCAATGAAGAAATAGAATCCGGGGACGGTTGTTGAATGGCGGCACAAAAATCCCGATCAAAATCTAAAAATGTTGAAATTTATGTTTTGGGCGTTCAAGCCATGTATAGATGGATTTCGACATTGTCGACGAGTCATATGTGTTGACGAGACTCATGTGTACGCACACCACAAGGCGAAGTTGTTATGTGCGTCAACTCTGGATGGAAATCAGAATATTTTGCCTATAGCATTCGCTATTGTTGATAATGAGTCCAACGGGTCTTGGTTATGGTTTTTGCAATTGATCTGCAAACATTTTTTTATGCCTGATGAAGGTGTTTGCCTTATTTCAGATCGGCATATGGGCTTATTAAATGCTACTCGATATATGGCCGCGTTTACCCCTCCACTGGGAGCTCATAGATATTTCCCCCGACATGTGACTTCAAATTTAAATGCTCAATTCAAAAGTAAAGCCATAAAGGAACTCTGTTATGCGGCAGGTATGACACATAACCAACGAAAGTTTGACCAAGCAATGGAACTTATTGGCAATAAGGATCCAGTTGCGTTGAATTATCTGAAAGCTATCCCTCGAGAAAAGTGGACACTGACATATGATGGAGGGATGCGCGAAGGCATTATGACGACGAATATGGGAGAAAGCTTAAACAATGTGTTGAAAGGTACTCGATATCTTCCACCCACATCAATTGTTGAGTGCACATTTTATCGTATTGTCCAATATTTTGCTCATCGAGTGCGAATGACTCATGCAATGAGGGCACAACCTTTCACCACATATGCGTATAAAATGTACAATGAGTGGGACAAAAAATCTACAAATCACTGGGCAGAAGTTTTTTCTTGGCAGCATGAGACAGGTCACGTTAAAACGGGCCGACAGATCGGATCCGGTAATCATCATTACTTGGTCGACATCAAAGTTAAATATTGCTCTTGTGGAAAATGGACTCTTTTTCGAATTCCGTGCTCACATGCAATAAAATCATGTACAAAATTAGGGATTAGGTCGATCGAGCTTGTTGAAAAATATTACTTGACCTCCGAATATTTGAAAACATACAAAGGGAGGTTCTACTCGTTGTTGGAATCACATTATTGGGATACTCCCAATTTTGAGTTGGTCCATGACCCTGATCTAAGGAAGCCACCTACTGTAGGCCGGCAACGGAGCACTCGCATTCACAATGAGATGGATTGGGCAGAGTTAGACTCAGATTAGAGTCAAAGAAAATAATTTTATGTTATAAAAAACCTATTTTATTTTTTATTTTCTGGCTTGTATTTGGCATATTTCTGTGCGTTTTTGGGCTACGACTTAAACATAAAAGTTGTAGGTCATGTTATGAACTTTGTAAACACGTATGTTTTGTCTCATTTGGATGCCCGAGTGAAGAGATATGGCCACGCAAAACACGGCCGTTTGGAAAGTTTTATGTTAAAAAACTGTTTTTTTAATTTTATTTTCTGGCTTGTATTTGGCATGTTTATGTGCATGTTTGGGCTATGACTTGAACATAAAAGTTGTAGGTCATGTTATGAAATTTGTAAACACGTAAGTTTTGGCTCAATTGGATGCCCGAGTGAAGAGATATGGCCACGCAAAACACGGTAGTTTGGAAAGTTTTATGTTAAAAAACTGTTTTTTTTTTCTTTTTTGCCTTATATTTGGCATGTTTATGTGCGTGTTTGGGCTACGACTTGAACATAAAAGTTGTAGGTTATGTTATGAACTTTGTAAACACGTAAGTTTTGGCTCATTTGGATGACCGAGTGAAGAGATATGGCCACGCAAAACACGGCCATTTGAGTTAAATAAAAATAGTTATGTTAATTTTTTTATTTATTTTCTGGCTCAGAATGAAAAACTAATTTTACAAATTAGTCAATATTAACGAATAATTCATTGAAATTACAATACAATAAAAAAATATTTATTCAAAACACACCCCATTGACACTCTTTCTCAACAATAATTACGTAATTTTTGTTTTATTTTTTGGCTCAAAATAACAAACTAATTTTGCAAATTAGTCAATATTAACTAACAATACTAATTTTGCAAAAAAAGTATTCACTTTATTCATCTTCATCTGCATGTAGTAGTCTGATCTGTATGAAGGATGAGTCAAAACATTTCGTATTTCACGACGTGTGAGTCTTTGGCCTCGTACGAATGCAAGTTCTTCTGCAAGTTCAAGCATGTGATATCTACAACGACGTAAAATCATTCTGTTGTTTTCGATTCTTATTCTTGAAACAGCCCTCCTACAATTTTCTTCACCATCTCTGGGCATTATCAAAGATCTACGTCGTGGAATTCGCACGCCGAGTCTTCGAAGATCATTAACCAATTCCTCAGATTCGAGCACCCGATGAGCCCATTCCCTTCTGAGCCCACAATAATACTCAATAGGGTCCTCATTGACCAACTCCTCGTAGTCATCGTTCCTTTCTACTAACAACCATGTTTGTCGATGTCTAGAGTTATGATTATCTCCCATTTTCGTGTTGAATCTCAAAATAATATAACGTGAAGTGATTTGTGTTGTGAAGTCGGTATATATACAAAGGGGGTGAAGTATTGTATTCGGAAGTTGTAGTCACGGGTTTTGCATTTTTATCTGCATTGTTTGTAGTCACGGGTTTTGATTTTTTGTCTGCATTGAATTCGGAATTATGAGTATATATACAAAGGGAGTGAACACCAATGTCAACAATAATTATTAAAAATGGAGCCGTTTAGAGCCCCAAAGTTGTATTACACTCCTGGTGATATTTTTCGTGCCATGGGTCGTACTTGGCAGTTAGATGATGATTACTATTACTCATTGAATCTCAATCAAAGATATTCAGAAAGATATTTACGAACGATGGAAGATGAATGGCTTCATCGTATCCAAGAACAAGACAGGCTTGTCGTGGATTGTCGTCAACGTCAAATTTGTTGCCCCAGACTAAAAGCAGCACTCAATAGGATTTGTGAGGAGAATAACAGGATGGTTATGCATATGCAACGTCTAAAGTACCAAGAAATTTCTCGAGAATACGCATTATGTGGTAATGTGCAAGAAGCAAGAGCCCGGTGGGAGCTTAGTATAGGTCCTGAGTATCGATCGGACATTGAAATGTCTGATGAGGAGAATAACTAGATTTCTGTCAATTAGTTTTATATTAATTCAATGTTCGTATTAATTTTGTAATTGTTTAGTCTTCAATTAAAACAATTATGTCAATAAAATTATATTATTAACATGCATTATCCAAAACACCACAAAAAAATATAAATACACAACGAATAAATAAACTATCTATGCAACTGATAACCCCGATGTCCACCTGTTCCACAATCTGGGGACCGCCTCGTCCTCGTAGACCTTCTCATATTTGCTTCTTCCTCACCATCATTGTACTCAACTGGTGATACATTAAATTGTACAAGAGGCGGATGTGCAATTCTTTGATGTAGAGGTGCATCACTCCACTGCTCCATATCGAGATCAGTCAAATTCCATGTCGGCATACTGATACCTTGTCCTTGATTGTGAAAATTGACGGGCACATTAGTCACAGGTGATTGGGCCATGGTGGGAATGTAAACGTCGTTAGGGTTGGGACGAGGTTGAGCCGAGCTCGATCCTCCAGCATTAAATTGATCATGATAAGTCGAGCTCGATCCTCCGGCAGGGAAGTGACTATGAAAACCTGAGCTTGATCCTTGAGCATTGAAGTGACCATGGAAGGCCGAGCTCGATCCTCCAGCATGTTCGTCATCTACACGAGCACTGGTGGCTACATTGTCACTACATGTGACCATATCCTGGATGTTCTTCATTTTAGATTGCAGTTCCCTAATTGTCGTGGGATCACTAGTTTGGGCAATTTGTTCCATTTGCATTTTACACCTCTTCAATTTGGTTGAACTGAAAATAAAAAATAACAAATACTATCAACAAAAAAATGTTCCTAAATAAATAACATTAAATGAACTATCAATGGAAAACAATACCAAATACTAACCACATTTTGCAATAGAGCGGCTGAGCCGACCTGGTGTCTCGCACCTCTCCTAGTCAATCGGGGTGAAATGTAACGACGAGTGATTCGGTCATACCACTCTTCGTATCCTTCGTCGGTCTGGTCTCCCCCCTCCTCAATATTGTGTCCAATCGCAACGTACGATTGACGACTATTCCACAATGTAATTTCTCGAGCGTGTTTAGCCAACCAATTAGTCGTGGACTTACCCTTTCGGGTGAGCCTCCCAACACGTCCAGGTGTCCGTGGAATATATTGGCGTATTCCGAACTGTCGAAGAACACGCTCAGGACGATGATATTCTACGATGGCAAAGAATATCATTGGAACTGATGCTCGCCATACGTTATCATTCAAACATTGATGTGGCAACTCGGCAATGTCTGCATTGTTGAGGTTGTACGGTGTCCAAACAAACTGAAATACAAAAAAATGATTTAGAATATATTAGTAGGAGATAATTATAACTTCATAATAATTTGAAAAAAAAACAAAAAAATCCCGACTCACATGTCCATCCGCCATCTGATCTAGACCATCTCTAATTGTCCGGACGTTGTGAGTGACTGAAGCAGTATTCGTAGTAGGTCGATACCACCTTCAAACAACAATCATTGAAAATAATTAAAAAAAATTGAACGATTCTTAATTAAACATAATCTTCAAATGGTAAATTACCGTGCAACATAAGGTGCTCGGGCAATGTTATCCACGTCAGCTCCCGCCATCTGTCTCGGTACCCCATCAGGTCTTACAATCCAAACCCTAATCCACGCCCATATCTGTTAAATGAGAAAAATATTAATTGAATAACCACGAATTATTATACCAGAAATAATAAAGTTTAAATAATAATTTTTCTCACTTGTAATAATGGCATGAAACCTCCAATATTTTTGCAATCTACTTGGGAACCACTCGACAATTCGCGGTATAAATGAGCCAATATCGCGCTCCCCCAACTGTATGCGTGTGCTAAGGTTATATCTTCAAACACAGTCAACCACACTACAGGAATAACATCTCCTGTGGTGTCGGCGCACATCACACCCCTTAACAACAAAAGTGCCTAACAACGGGCTACCTGATAAACTAAAATTTCTTCAGATTGATCATTTATTTGGAATGACGCACTCACCACATGGTTAGCAAGTTTTCGTACTGATATTCTATAACCGTGCTTGAAATCTTCTGGCGTTAAGTACAATCCTAATAGTTCATAGACATATAAGGCGTAACTTTCATATCCTTCGAACTGCCTATGTGCAACTACAGCCCTACCATCAACTGGTAGACCATATAAAACAGCAACATTTTGGAGAGTTATCGTAGCCTCTCCGGTCCTCAAATGAAATGTATTCGTCTCTGGCCGCCATCTCTCAATTAGAGCCTTCACAAGGCCCAGGTCATTTGTAAAATGAGATAACTGGAATACCCTATAAAACCCAATCTCATCAAGCTTTACCTTGACGCGGTAATGTAGAGGATGTCCAAAGGCAATATCAAAATATGCTTTGTCAGCTCGCCGGACACGGTGAGTGAAGTCTGGATAATGAGCAACTACCTCAGATACATGATTGTCCTGATCATACAATACGCTCTGATCAACCGGTCCATATACATTACGCTCAGCCATCCTGCATTTACATATCCACAACAATGTTAATTTACATTCTACGATATAAATTACATTTATATATTTAGTAAATTGTATCTATTAATTCAAACTTCACATTATACCTAAAACTAAACCTAAAATTCAAAAAAAAAATTAAATTAAAAAATCGAATTTAAACATACTAATTTGAACTACTGATTGAATCCACACCTAACTGCTCCAAATTAAACCTATCAATTCGAACATTTAGAAAACGCTTCCATACAATTCCAAATTAAACCAAACTATTCGAAATCAAAGCTATAAATTCAAAAAATTATACCAAACATTTCCAAAAAGATAGCAACCAACTTAAAATTAAAGCTAACTACTCCAACTTTGAAAATTATAGCAACTAATACGAACATTATACCAAACAATTGCAAAATATACCAACCTATTCAAAAATAAATCTAACTACTCGAAATTAAGCCTATTTATTTGAACTTATAGGTCCCAAACAATTCCAAATTAAACCTACCAACTACAAATCAATCCTAACAATCCAAAATTAAACACTAAAAATACAAATTATTCCGAACATTTCAACAATTATACCAACCAATTCCAACATTATACAAACAATTCAAAAATTATACCAAATAATTCCAAAATAACACTAAAAATTGACATTATACCTAAAACTCAAAATTGAGCCTCAAACTAAAAAATCAATCTACTAATTCAACAATTATACCAACTAATTCCAATATTATACAAACAATTCAAAAATTAAACCTACCAACTACAAATCAAACCTAACAATTCAAAATTAAACACTAAAAATACAAATTATACCGAACATTTCAACAATTATATCAACCAAATACAACATTATACAAACAATTCAAAAATTATACCAAATAATGCCAAAATAACACTAAAAATTAACATTATTCCTAAAATTCAAAATTGAGCCTCAAATAAAAAATCAATCTACTAATTCGACAATTATACCAAATAATTCAAAAATTATACCAAAAAAACCATAAAAAATAACATTAAAAAATGACATTATACCAAAAAGTCAAAATTAAACCTAAAGATAAAAAATCAACCGATTAATTTAATAATTATATCAACATATTCCATAATTATAGCAAAAATACAAAAAATTATCACTAAAAATTCAAATTTTGAACCCTAAATTACAATGTCATTACAATAGAAAAAAACCCATATATAAACTCTAAATTTAACAAAATTTAAATAATACCTTACGTTCTTATTTGACGGAGAAAATTGAAGGCTAAATTTAGACAAAAATTCGGGCTCAAAATAGTGAAATTTGAAGGAAGGAAAATGGGGTAGAAAATGGAGGAAAATGGAGAGAGAGAGAGAGAGGAAGTGAGCATGAAGCGTTTTTTGCCGGAGGAGGAGCGTTTTTTTGGGCTGAAAATTAAAAAAAAAAAGATTTAATGGTGTTACGACATAGCTTATGTCGTAACACTGCTCATGTCAGTGGTCAACGCTGCCACTGACACGAGCAGTCAGTTTTTTTTAAAAATAAACTTGAAATAGGTGTTACGACATGAGCTATGTCGTAACACCTATAATTTATTTTTTTAAAAAAACTAAAATCCGTGTTACGACATAGTCCATGTCGTAACACCATATTTTTTATTAAAAATATTAAATCACCTCTGTTACGACATGGGCTATGTCGTAATACACGTGTTACGACATAGCCTATGTTGTAACATGCTAAATGCTGAATTCCCCCATTTTGGGGGTATTTTTTGATTTTTAGTTTTTTTTTATATTATTTATTTAATTTTCTCATGGAAGCTGATAAGTGAAATTTTGTGTTGTCTTTTTTATTTATTTATATATATCCATATCTATTATAATAGTATGAATAACTTATAATGATTTGAATTTCTTAATTGTATTTTTTTTCATTCCGAAGGGGGGGATACCCAACAATTCAAAAAACTAACTCGACAAACCTGGGTTAATAGTCACAAAACGAGGCCAAGTAATGCCTGCTCTATCATTGTCTAGGAGGTGATAGATTTGTGAGTGAGGTACATTCGTGTAGTGCATATGGGTGTGAATTCCCATTTTAGCTAAAGCATCAGCTACTTGTTTGCTTCCCTCCAAACCATTTGAAATGAGACATCCCAGTCTCTACCTTGCACACTACGAATGCCAGAGATCACCTCAAAGTGGTGATGCTCAATGGAGGCTTCCACAATGCTATTAAGTGCAGTTCGACAGTCCGATTCAACGATTAATTTCTTTGTCCCTGTAGCCCACGCCATCTCTAGTCCAAATAGAATGGCTCGCATCTCAGCTTCTAACGACGAACACGGGTCAATGCGGCCACTGAACCCCCTTAACCATGTTCCATGCTCGTCCTGAAGAGTACCCCTGACCCCTGCTTGGCCGGATGTTGTTACCGCCGCATCCACATTCAGTTTAGTATAACCAAGTGTCGGTTTTTTTCCAGCCCGTGTGTACCTGTAGGTGCATCACGTCCGGATCAAAGTTAAGGGCATGAATGGTACCGTCAATTGGGGATGGCAACGGTTCTGGGTTGGACCCGGAACCACCCCAGCGTTTCCGGTTCCCCCGTCTCTAACCGGATCTGGTTCCAGTTCCAATTTATATGGGTCCTAGCGATTCCGGGTCCTAGCGGTTCCGGGTCCGTTCCGAGTTGAACCCGAAACCATTTTTTTTTTAAAACAAATTAAAAATATAAGTTAGCAGGTGAAAAATAAATTCAAAAACAGAATTTCCCCAACTCACCTCTTTCAAGCTATGAAACTGATTCTAATTTTCCTGATCAATTTATCATGTTGGTGGCTTCGATAATTTTAATATTTTTTGTTATGCTATTTAATATTATTCTTTTCTATTTATAACTCCACTAAAAAACCCAGCTATACTTACTGCTGGTTATTATCCTAATCAAGCTTTCTGTTTTAGAATAAGAAAGTATAATATGTATCTATCCTTAATTATAGAATAACTTGAATTGTTTAACAGTAGTATTAAAATTTTCTAACTCGATTTGATATAGAATTATATGTATTAGAGCAAACATCTCATACGCACTCTGTCTTGCTGTAATGAGCCAAAAGATGTAGAGTAAATTGTCTTGCACCTTAGACCGCCTATGGCAATATTTGGGTCCTTAAATGAGATTCCAAAGGGTAGCTATACATAATCCTACTTTTTGATATATATATATAGGGTATGGATCAAATACATACCTTGCCATTAGGTAAGACCTAAGACCCAATCTAGGCCGTTGATTCAATTTGATCCAAAGGTGTAAAATTATATCATTTTTTCGGATTATTTAAATATTTTTAATGCTGGGAGGGCAATTTTGTCAATAAAAACCAACAAACTCATGCACATTTAATGCATGATCAAATCAAATCCCCATTAATGCGTAAAAACAGAATTTACCATATATTTCAACTCGATTAAAATCAATATTCATCACCAGAATCCATTCTTCATCGGTCCATCATCGAGATCAGTTCATCATCAATCCTATCGAATTAATCAGCAAATATTATACAGTATTCATCATCAATCGAAGTAATCAGCAAGATCGCTTCATCATATTCGTCTTTTTCATCGTAATTGATTGGGTAAGATCAATTCATCATATTCGTCCTTTTCATCGCAATTGATTGGGTGAGATCAATTCATCATCAGCAATCACAATATCCATCGCAATTGAATGGGTAAGATCAGTTCATCATTAGCAATTAATCAACAATATCAGTTCATCGTCAATTCATTCGTGAGCGTCGTGGATTATTGATTTCCGTTTTTATGGCTGAGATGGACACAGGTATGGATTATAAATATCGCATCGATTGATGTTATGAACTCAAAAAATATGCGATAGATATTGACATATGCTGGTTTACGGTATACAGCAACATACACACCAATATACAGTTCGTTGAAATATGATATATCTAGCGTTATACATGAATATACAGTGAGCAATGCATTATTAATTAGTGTACTGTAGATTATTCAACGTTATACAGCAGTTATAATGGTGATATAAGGTGTGGTATTCATTTGATTTGTAACTATTAGTGATTGGAATTCATTATACAGCAAGATATACGCCAGTATACAGTTATTATAACGTGAATATACAATATATATCAACAGTTAGATGAATATATTACAACGAGTAGTATATGTTTTTTATACAGCGTCTCACACACCAATATACATTAAATGGACCATTGTTATACATCATATTATATATTACTATACAGTGTTGAATTGTATATATTATACATTATAATATTCAGCATTGTAATGTATAATAAACAACATTATACAGTTCTTTATACATTAATATACAGTTGATATACTATTATTATACAGTGTGATTTTGTTGTCTTATATTATTAACACGATCACATGCAGTCAGCAATAATACAGTTGAGGCTCAATGTGTCCACTCGGCTTCGTCATCCAATTCTATATCGACACCCGGCGGTTCCAAATATTGGATTCCAGTGTGTTCACCCGACGTTACTCCGTTCGTTGACAAGGCATTTGAGAGCTTGAAAATTGGATATGAGTTTTACAAAATATATGCTCGTGTAAGTGGTTTTGATGTCCGTAAGTGTTCGCAAAAAAGCCATAAGGATGGTACGGTCATATCGAAGCATTTCGTATGTAGTCGTGCCGGGATTTACAAAAAATCTGAGGATGTTAGTAGTAAGAAAAAGTGCATGATTGGTCGATGCGACTGTAACGCGAAGATTGTTTTGAGGTTTAGTGCCTCAGAGGGGTACGTTATAAAGAAGTTTATTGAGCGGCACAACCACGAGTTGGCTACTGACGAGGGGAAACAGTTTATGCGGGTGAATAGGAATATTGACCCGTCACAGATCATGTTCTGCTTAAATGCATCAAAGGTGAACGTAGGAGCTGTTAAATCACATTCATTCATGAAGGAGATTGCAGGTGGTTATGGTAATATTGGGTCGACTTCTACGGATTTCAAAAATGCAAAAAGGGACGTGAAGCAATACGTCGGTGAGAACGACGGGGAAATGATTGTTAGGAAATTTATGAATTTGAAAAAAGCTTGTGAAGGATTTTCGTTTGATTACGACACTGATGCGGATGGGTGTATGACTAAGTTATTTTGGGTTGATCCTATTGCAATAAGGAATTTTGAACTTTTTGGCGATGTTTGCTCGGTCGACGCAACATTTCGATCAAACAAGTAAGCACATTTATTTGATAATAAAAATATCAAATATTAGTATAATGCCATATTAGACACTGTATACCACCCTATTAGACACTGTATAACACCACATTACACAATGTATACTGCCATATTAGATACTGTATAACACTACACTAGACACTGTATAATGATGCATTATATGACTGCATAATGGCATATAATTACTGATTCAATAACTGCATAATGTCTTATAATGCTTTTTTCAGGTACCAAATGAAGTTTGTTCCTTTTACCGGGTTAGATAACCACAAGAGAATAGTCACATTTGGTGCCTCACTAATCGCAAAAGAAGACATTGAGTCGTACACGTGGGTTTTTGAAGCTTTTACACGTGTGATGGGACGTGAACCAATATATATTGTATCTGATCAATGTCCCGCAATGAAGCAGGCTATTCCTAGTGTTTTTAAAAATGCTAGGCATCGTCTGTGCGCGTGGCATATAATGAAGAAGTTCCCAACCAAGGTGCGTGTTTTAATTACATACTGTACAATGTGTTGTTTTCATTCTGTATAATGCTATATCATGTAGTGTATATTATTAGTTTACACACTGTATAACATGTTTTTATTTATACAGATTTCACCACATACAGGTGAGTATGGTGAGGTGGTGAAGAAGCTTAATAATTTTGTGTATAATGACAACATCACTCCAATAGAGTTTGAAGAGGGATGGAATGATGTTATTTCAAAGTATGGTCTAAGACATATCGAATGGCTGTCTGAAATTTTCGAGAACAGAAATTCATGGGTATCCGCGTATTATCTAAATGTTCCGATGGGTGGATTATTGAGGACTACTTCGATTTCAGAGTCAGTTAATTTTTTCTTCAACCAATTTTATGTAAAGGGCGACACAATAATTGAGTTCTACAGTAGGTTCGAAAGTGCTATGGACAAACAAAGGAATACAAACGCAAGATTAAATCACGAGTCGTTGGTATCTAAGCCATCAACCGACACCCCTATGCCGATAGAGGACGATGCTTCAGAGGTATATACGCGCGCTGTTTTCTACGATGTACAAGAAGAGATCAAAAATTCAGTGTATAAAGTGATTCTTCATAGTCTAAGCGTTGTCGATGGTGTGAAATCGTTTGTCGTATCCGACTCCGAGAACGAATCAAAGTTGTATGAGGTACATTATTTCTTTATACTGTATGTTAATGTTATATTTGATGTATAATTAGATTTCCCACGCTGTATAGTATAATTATGTTAACTGTATTGTATGCAGGTGATTATTTCTTTATAATGTATGTTAATGTTATATTTAACGTATTATTATATTCCCCACACTGTATAGTATAATTATGTTAACTGTATTGTGTGCAGGTGAAACATGTTGTATCGAACAATCAGGTTGATTGTTCTTGTAGATTGTTTTTGAGGCGAGGCATTCTGTGTAGACACGTTTTCTTTGCATTCAACCAAAGCCGAATACACAAGTTGCCGGCCGAGTACGTTCTAAGGAGGTGGAGGAAAAATGCAGAAAGTATGGCATCCGATATAATCAATAACCACGTCAGGCAATATCGTGCGGTGACTGAGAAGAATACAAATGATCAGAGTCAAATTTGGATGGACTTTCAATCATGTTTAAATCTTGCAGGTTTTAACAAAGAAAAACTTGATTACATAAAAAATCAATTGGTGGACATGAAGTCTCATTTGAGTGTCGGTGCGGACGACAATCCTAGGAATAACAAGAATGCTGTTATCGAGAGTCTAGTGGGACCCCAAATCGAGAATGAGATCGGGATCAGAAACCCTCAATTGAGCCGAACTAAAGGGTGTGGTAAAAGGATTAAGAGCAGTACGGAGATAGCCAAGCATGTTCCTAAGAGGAGAAAATGCGCCGTATGTGGAAAATTTGATGGGCATAATGCAAGAACTTGCCCCGCAAAGGAAAAATAGTTATGCCTTTTTACATTTCATTAATAGTTATGTTGTATACATTTCATTAATTCGAATTTTTTTTACACCGTACAATGAACAGGCTCTTTTTATTAATAGTTCCGTACTGTATAACTTCATTTTATGAACTGTATAATGTGCATTTACTTACAGTATAATATGCATATTATGTAATGTATAAGATATAAAAGCATATTATGAAATATACATCAACATATACGACCGTATACAGTCCTTATAAAGTGAATATACAGTAGATTACTCAACAGTATACAGTAAGATGAATATATAACGAAGATGAATACGTTTATTATACAGCGTATTATACACCAATATACATTAAATGGACATTATGTTATACAGTATACGATATGTTAATATACAGTGTTGAATTGTATATAGTATAAAGTAGATTATTCATCATATTATACAACATTATACAGAGATTGTGTGATTTTAGACATCGTGTGATTTTGTTGTCTTGTATTATTAACAGGATCAAATGTAGCCAGCAATAATATATGAACAAAAAATTAATTAACGACTAAAAAATCCAGTCTCGCAATATCTAACTAATAATAAAAGCTGTACATTGAAACTTAAAAATTTAATCTATCAAGTACGTCTACCCCTTCTTCCTCTTTGTCGTTGGTGCCTGTGCCCGTTCCACTTCTCTGGATTGCGTGAGGATTTCATCTTTCAGTTCGTTCAGATCAGAAGTGAGGATCTTCTCAAGATAAAGGCCCCTCACCTAGTTAGTTTCGCAACTTGCGTTCTCTGCATTGAACAAATAATAAAGTTAGATGGATAGGAAATAAAGAGTTTGATAAGATTCCACACACGTAACTAATAAAAGTGTAAAACAGTACGTTTTCCGGCCCCAATCCCGTATCCCAATTTTTCAATCCTCCACTGAGGTAAGTCTCCATGTGACGCATCACAAAAATACCGCAATCCAATGGATTCTTGTATGTACGCCACGGCATTGGAAGCCTGACAAATTCGGCCGTTGACAACGCAATCCCGGCTGGATGGTTGATATCCATCAGGAATTTTGAAAACAAGCATCTCTGTTTGAAAAAAAACAAACTAAAAATGTAAGATTCAGAGTATAATTATATTAATATACAGTATATTAGTATACAAATTAACAGCAGAGTATTAACTTCATTATACAATGAAAAACATATGATTATATAGTATAACACTATCCAATATACAGAATATTCATATATAATTATACAGTGAAAAATGTATGATTATACAGTATAGCACTGTTTAATATACAATATTTATATATAATTATACAGTATATTAATTGTACCAGAGTGGGTGGCACATGTTGATATTTGTCCTTGATCGACACATCTACCCTGCTGTTGTCCAGTATCTCAATAGCTGGTTGCTTCAAATTAAAGCATATAACATAGTAATGCCCAGCGTGATGTATTGGAAAGACGGCCTACATATCGACAAGAGGAACGCGGTGTTAATAAAGTTACATATAAATACGATAATTGTAATAAAATAACTCTTCATTAACTTACCAATGTGACGTCGTTTATGTTTAATCTTGGAAACATGCTCATACGATGTTTAATGGTATTCACAAATTGTTCGAGGAGCGCATCAGTACAGTTACTTTCTTTTTTTGATGTGAAAAAAAACTGTTTTACATTTGAAAAAAAATGTAGTTAGATGGTGCACATTATAACGTAAGTATTAACAAAAGATAAGGGATATATTTCACCGTGTCGGTCACATGAAAATAAAATCTGAGCGGCGACGTGGGTGATCTTGTTGCCTCGGCGTTGTTCAACATGTATGACCAAGTGTCAATGACACCAGATGAGAGTTCGGTGCGGTCACACAATGATTTTATATCCCAAATAGTGCACATAATATCACCACTCCTGAAAACAATAGCCCTGAAAAAACAAATATACAGTATGTAATGAGTTATTATACAAAACGGGTATTATGCATCATATAGTATGTAATGGAAGAATACAGTATTATGCAGTGTGTATATGTAACATTATACAGTGTGTATATTTAGCATTTTACAGTGGATATATGTAACAGTATACAGTGTGTATATTTAACATTGTACAGTGGATATATGTAACATTATACAGTGTAAAATGTAACATTATACAGTGTGTATATGTAACATTTATACATACAGTGTGTATATGTAACAGTATACAGTGTGTATATTTAACATTATACAGTAGATATATGTAACAGTATACAGTGTGTATAGGTTACATTATACAGTGTGTATATGTTACATTATACAATGTGTATATGTAACATTATACAGTGTGTATATGTAACAGTATACAGTGTGTATATGTAACAGTATACATTGTGTATATGTATCATTATACAGTGTATACATGTGACATTATGTACTCACATGGTGTCCTCATCTACAATGTATACATGTAACACTATGTACTCACATGGTGTCCTCATCTACAATCTTTACCCAATCAGAGAGCCTTTTTTCAATGGGGCTCGACTTTGTGTTTAGTTGTACAATTCGTTGTATGTAAGGAGAACACGTATCTGGCCCTGGCTTCATTTGTCTCCTTTTATCACCAATGAATTCCACCGCAACAGGTCCCTTCCCTGCATCAGCCTTTGTTGCCACATCTGAAGTCGACGGAGGCACTTGGTCAGCAACATTGGTGGTGTCATCCTTGTATTGTCTAGCAATTGACAGTACAGTCCCTTCCGGCTCGTCATGATGTGGGTTCTCCGGTGTTTGTTGCGATAGCAGGTCAAAACTAGGCATTGAGGGGATCGCTACTCCCTTTGCTGCAACGGTGTCTGGTTGTTGGTCCTTCTGTGGTGTTATCTGTGTCAACAAGTTGAAAGTTGGTCCTTCTGCAAAGTTGAAAGTTGGTCCTTCAGTTGGTGTGCTTATTGGTTTATCGGGTGCAAATTGTTCATGTTGGAGAGGCTGAACATCTTGGACAGCAGGATGTGCGTGTGACGAAGGTTCTCCTTGGTGCTCGGTAGGTGCCTCTTTATGCGGTCGATACAGCCTCGCAATCTGATCGAACACCAGCTTGTCAATTTCTTTCAACCGTGGATTTGTCGGAATAATCGAGTCACACGATTGCATGTATCCATTGTACTTGATAATAACATCCATCAGATTGAATGCATATTTTTCCAGACTGCTCATCAGCCCCTATGAGTAAATGTATAACAAAGGATTATTTACTGTATAATTATATTATATGAACTGCATATTATTATGTTCAGATACTGTATATCAGTGAGTCCAAAAAACATTATACAATAGCTCACAATTAATTATACAGTAGATAACACACAAATGTACACTAATTAACAATCAATTATAGCTCATAAATACACTAAATAATTAAACAATATACATTACATATTAAACAATACCTGTTCAACCTTATCGTATTCCATGATGGATTCTTGTGTGTCTGGTGGAGCTTCTAAAGAGGCATTGGGTTGGTGTGGAGATTGAACTTGATCAACAGTCTTCCCTTTGTCAGCCTTCAATTCCCATTGCCCCTTCAATATCACCCCATTCCCAAA
The DNA here is from genome assembly GCA_019426215.1 of Buddleja alternifolia. NCBI lineage: Eukaryota > Viridiplantae > Streptophyta > Magnoliopsida > Lamiales > Scrophulariaceae > Buddleja > Buddleja alternifolia. The sequence goes on along the minus strand of CM033392.1, from coordinate 16,653,613 downwards.
AACCCCCGGACCAATCTCAACGGCACCCTTTTCCCGGAGTTTAGAGTCTGACCATGCAAGCCAAGTTGGAATTGATCTTTGTACTGTCAAATGGCCCTTGTAATTGACTCTGTCAACATATAATATCTGAAATTGTACTGTATTATAGACTATTATACAGTAGATAATATATCATTATACAGTGTCACACAACACAAAATACAGTATGTGATAGACCATTATACAGTAGGTAATATATCATTATACAGTATTCATTTACACATCGTGCAGTTAATATAAAATTACTAATTAAATGATATACAACACAATAGTGCAACATAATCAACATCACAAGAGGTAACGTAGACTTACAATCAAAAACAGGAGAGGTCCCGTATACATGCGAGTTGCGGGATCTGCTTCCCAAACATCTTTTGTGTCCGCCAAACTTCGTAGAACAAGGGATGGCCAGTTGTAAGTTGACAACTCATCAAGTGATCCTGTGAAATTCAACATCTTCTTGTTCAGAAATGGTGTACCAGGCGCCTCTACCAAGCAATTGTATATAATCATCATAAAATTGAGCTTGAGTAGCTCCGTGACTGCTTCCTCTTTTTCAATTGCGTCAACGACCATTTTAGCTGAAACCTTGAACTTGTTGGACTTAGTAAGTCCAAATTGTGCACTCCATGCGTCCGACCTTTCTGGATTTTTTGATGTGAGGTCTATAATTTTATCCCCGTGTGGAAAACCCAAAACCTCGGCCACATCATATTCTGTAATATTAATCTTTCCCCCAGGCAAACTAAGAGTGAAATTTCCTGGTTTAAAAGCCTTTACAATTTTAAACCCAAGCTTGTGTGGCATATCCTTAATATTGAAATCCAGAAAGCAACCAAAACAGGACTGTCTAACCCATTCACGTTGTGGTTCCGTGAGGTTTGAAACAGCTTTAATTAACACCTTCAGTGATACTCGTATTTGTGTAAAATCAACCGTACGCTTCTTCGCTTTATTTTTGGTCACAAAAAGTATTTTATGTTTTTTTGACGGTGTTTTTTCCAGTTGATGTTTCGATCGTCTTTTTTTCGAATTGGTGGGGTGGTCTGTTTCGGTAGCTTCATCGTGGTCAGAAGCAGGCCGTTCAACACTAATAGGATCAGCGACGTTTGAAGCCACAATCTGAAACCTACTACCTGAAGACTCAGATGATGATGACCCTTCTTGAGTAACTGCATTATACGGTAGATAGTTAGGATTAGTCAAAGTGGATTAACTAATTATACAGTATATCATAAGTTAGTATACAACAACCTATATCACATTATTCAGTGTGTGATAACATATTATACAGTAAGATATATAAATTTATACCTTATGCGTATAAACCAAATAATACACAGTGTGCAACAAACCATTAGACAGTATGAATCTATCCATTATACAGATCATACAGTTTGTAATATAAATATAACATACAGTATTACACAGTACCCAATAAGCAAATATACAGTATAAACTAAGTTATTATACAGTGTAGTAAACGGTATTATGCTTGATTATTCAGTAACAGTGAAAGAAGCACCCCATAATGCAGTAGCCAATAATCCAAACAAGAATATAAATGAAAGTTAATCATTGTATACCAGTATACAGAAGAAACATTTATGTAAAACAATTATACATGCCATTTTACACCATTATACAGTATATGATTACATAGTATACAACACATTATATCACTACATACAGTATGTTACCATACATCAATCAGTTACTATACAATAAGCCATTATACAGTCCATCAAGCATGATTATACAGTAACATTGATTACATTATACAACACATTATACAGTCCATTAAGCATGATTATACAGTACCATTGAATACATTATACAGAACATTATGCATGATTATACATTGACAGTGAATTCATTTCATTACACAGACGAGTATTCGAATCATTAAATCGCTCCTTATTGGCATAGAAAAATCAACAAAAACATGTTTAGGTGTTCCAAATAAATTCGTAATGATGCAGAAACGATCAAAATCAACAAAATACACAACATTATCACCCAAGAACTTTTCGAGGATGAACTGAAACAGAATTTTCGAATGTTACCTGAAAATTTTGATGGATTTTTTGACCTCATTGTATGCGATCAAAAAAATCGAAATCGGGAGAAGATGACAGCGTTTGGAGTTATTTATGGAGTTATATCTTGCAAATAATGGGCGTATTTAGTGAGATTCTAATCGTGGGTACTGTTAATTGATCGTGGGTTCAAAAAATGGGAGAGATTTCAGGGATGATTGTGGAGCGAATGTAGGATTTGATTTGTTGTATAATGGTGTGAATTTACCAGTTTAACCCTAGGCCAGCCTTTTTTTGTGTTTCCCGCGTGGTTCAGTGATTAATTTGGGCTGTTGGATTTAATTGATCCAATGGTCTATATTGGGTCTTAGATCTTATCTAGGTGATGGTATGTATTAGATCTTGACCCTATATATATATATATATATATAAAAGATATAGATCAAATATATCCCAATTCATTAGGTAAGATATAAGACTCAATCTACACCTTTGATACTATTTGATCCCAAGGTCTAATTTTAACCCATTTTTTAGATTATATAATTTTTTTAATGCTGTCAGGGATATTTTAGTCATTAAATCCTAAAAAACACATGCTCTCTCTCCTCTCTCTCTCTCTCTTCCCCATCATCGCACTATTTTCATCTTCTGTATGTTCGTATCCCTCTCTCTCTTCCCCATTATCACACTATTTTCTTAATTATTAAGGCCAAATACTCAGGAATTTTCGCATAGAATACGCTGCAAAGTGATAGATAAGTGGGGAGCAAATGAGATTCGTCCATAACAGAGGTTGAACACAAATATCAGAAAAGACAATAGTCAATGTATCAGATCAATATTAATTACACAGCTAATCCCCTCTTTTTTCCTCTTACCTTTTCGATTTTTAGTAAGGGGTTTTATGCAATTTTCCCATCCTTTTGTTCGTATTTTTGTCACAATGAGATGATGAATGAATAATCATCTGGCTAATATACTGTATAATGACTTATAATACACTGTATAATGTGTTATAACATACAGTATAATGCCTTATAAGATATTGTATAATTGAATATTTTTAATATGTTATTAACACATACTGTATAATGAGTTATAATATACTGTATAATGTGCTATAACATACTGTATAATGGCTTATAAGATACTGTATAATTGAATATTTTTAATATGTTATAAACACATACTGTATAATGAGTTATAATATACCGTGTATTGTGTTATAACATACTGTATAATGACTTATAAGATACTGTATAATTGAATATTTTTAATATGTTATTAAATCATACTGTATAATGAGTTATAATATATTGTATAATATGCTGTAACATATTGTATAATATGCTATAACATACTGTATAACGTGTTATAAAAAAGAAAGAGAAGAGAAGAGAAGCAATAGAAATCACCATTTTTCCTCATCTCCTAATGGTTGGCCTAAAGCTTGCACATTTAAGTTGGTGGAGGAGTGGAAAAATCTGAATTGGAATTGAATTTCAATGGCAGACTTTTCCTTTGTGGGAAACAAACGGAATAGCACACAACCGAGGGACTTTTATGATGGAAGATTCTGATAGAAGGGGTCAATTCGATGCGTATGCGCATATTCTTTTAAAGTTTCTGAGAGAGAAGACGATGAAAATTTTTCTGAGCCGTGGGGTTGTGGGTTTTGAAAAATAATATCATTTGACTATTATACCCCTGATCCAATTGGAATCAATTTCCCCACCTGATTTTTTGTTTCTTTTTGGACTGTTGGATTTAATAGATCCAATGGTGTAGATTGGGTCTTATATCTTATCTAATATAGAGTATGTATTAGATCTTGACCCTATATATATAGTGGGAGATTATGTCATTTAATAGGATATGGAAATTTCCACCTCCAGGTTAAATTATTTCATTTCATTTAATGGGATATGGAAATTGATGTACAGACCAAAAAATGCCAAAAATTGCTCTTGATTCGACGCTTAGATCTTCTAATGTTACTACATAAGTCACTTTAGCCCAAGTATATACCTACAGACACTTAATGACGAGAATTCTTTTAACTCAAATTTGCAGTGGTTGTGGATAAATGTGAACAATAAATAATATTTACATTCAGTTGCATTCATTTTTTTGTTATAATATTATTTACATACATATGGAGAACATGTAGAAGAAAAAGTAGTGAAAAAGAAGAAAAAAAAAAAAGGAAAAGAAAAAAGGCAAAATTCTAGCCCCAAAAAAAAAAAGGTCTCGCCGTTCCGGTTCTGGTTCCAAACTCGCGAGTACCCACGAGTCTCACGGTTCCGGTTCTCGCGGGTACCCGCAAGCGGTAGTGTAAAAACAATATTCGCGAGTACCCGCAGGTCTAGCGATTCCGGGCCATGGCGGTTCTGGGTCATTCAATAAGCGGTTCTGGTTCTGGGTCCCAAAAATTTATGCGGTTTTGGTTCCGGGTCCTCAAAAACAGACTCGGAACAGGCCCGTTGCCATCCCTACTGTCAATTCTTTTGTGTAACACATCTAGTTCCCCCGTAGGAACTGTAGCTCGGACTCCATGCGTCACCTCGTTTCGAACCTGGCAAATAAAAGACAAAGTCTCAGTGAAGGCTATATCCCATTTTTCACACCAAGCATACCTGTTCATCTGGTGCGATAAGTTCCAGTCGAGCCAGTCTTCCACTGAACCTGAAAAGAAAAGATTATAACAATCAGGATGAACAAGTTGTAACCAATAATTTTTTGCCCACTGACAGTCATGAATAGCATGCAAGGGGGTATCCGAGGCGATCCCACAAATGGGGCAGCCATCCGAAGACACAATGCCGCGCGTCTTTAAAGTCGATTGAGTCATCACTTTGCTATGCCTGAGTAACCAAAGGAACATGCGACGACGGTGTGCTTCCTGGACCTTCCAGATCTTCAACCACGGTTTAGAGTCCACAATTCGCCCGGTACCTTCTAGAGCTTCATACGCACTTTTACAACTATACTTCCCATCCTGGGAAAATTTCCACCTTGGCATATCTTTCTGCCTCGATCCCGTTGCCAAATCTATCCCGCTGCCAAATCTATCCCCTGCAACTGAGTCTTAACCGTGATTGGCAGCCCCTGTAAGACGTCTCAATCCCAGCCAGACCCCGGTAACCAATACTGATCAATAGTCCGACACAAGTCCTCCGGTGGAATCAGTTGTTGACAATGAGTAGCTAACGGTTCCTCCCCGAGCCAGACATCTTCCCAAAATTTGATCCGAGCCCCATCACCCATAATCCACCGAGTTCCAAATTTAAGAAGAGGAGCAATCGACTGAATACTTCACCAAGTTGATGATGTCGCATTTCTCGCCCGAGCCCGCTGTCTCAAAATATATTTGTGTTTAAACACTTGAGTCCACAAGCTATCCTCATCCCGAAGCAGCTGCCATCCCAACTTACCGAGAAGTGCTAAATTCGTGACTCTAGTCTTTCGCAGTCCCAATCCCCTTTGATTCTTGGGTTTACAAACAGTATCCCACTTCACAAGATGCAATTTGCGTTCTATATCCGAGCCCCCCCACAAAAATTTCCGGTTCGCTTTATCAATTGCATCACACACACCCAAAGGAATTCTCATTGTTTGCATATGGTATGAAGATAGAGTTTCTGTTACCGACTTAATCAAGGTTACACGTCCCGCTAAAGATAAGTGTTTTCGTTTCCAACCCTGTAACCTTTTCTTAACTCGGTCCACCAAGAAGCTATAATCCCACCTGAGGAGGAGGCCATGCTGCAGAGGTACTCCGAGATATCGCCCCAAATTGTCTGTACATCCAAGATTCATGCTATTACTGATACGACACTTGAGGTCCACTGGTACATTTTTCGAAATGAACAACTTTGACTTGTGAACGTTCATAGCCTGACTCGAGAGGTTATAGTAGTATTTCAAAGTATCCATAACCAACCTCAAGTGCTGTATTGTCGCCTCCCCAAATAGTAGTAAATCATCTGCAAACATCAAGTGAGATATACATGGTCCATATCTAGAAGTTGGTACCGGTCTCCATTTTCTCTCCCGCACTGCTAAATCAATTAGGCAACCTAACTTCTGCACACAGAAAACAAAGAGATAAGGAGACAGGAGGTCCTCTTGTCTTAGACCTTGCTTAGGATCAAACCACTCTGTTGCCTCACCATTCCAAAACAGGGATAGTTTGGCTCGGGTGGTACAATCCATAATGAGCGATATCCAAGTCGCGGGGAAACCAATTTCACTCAACACGTTCTCGAGAAAACTCCAATTAATACGATCATAAGCCTTTTCAAAATCAATTTTGGCTATGAAAAAACCCTTCTTTCCTTTCAGACGACTTAAATCATGCAAAATTTCCTAAGTAATTAACAGATTATCGATTGTTTGTCTTCCCGGTATAAAACTACTTTGAGACCGTGGGATAAGCTCATCGATAAATTCTTTAATACGATTGACCAATGTTTTGGTAACAATTATAAGGCTTACATTCGTAAGACTAATTGGACGAAATTGCGAGAGACGTGTTGGGTTCTTATCTTTTGGAATTAAAACAATGCGAGATTTATTAAGACTGGGATCAATGGTACCTGACTGAAGGGCTTTCTGAACCAGCTGGAAAATATCATCACCTAATATATCCCAACAACGCTGATAAAACATAGGTTATATCTCATCTGAACACGGTGCTTTCGACGGACTCATATCCCAAAATGCTTGTTTCACCTCTTCCTTGGTAACCGGCCTAAGTATTATCTTGGTATGCTGCCCCTGTAGTGTCGGGAACCCCAACGTATCTGTGTAGGTGCACACAAATGCGTCTGTATCATACAAGGCTTTGTAGTATTCGACTGCCATGTGCTTGAGCACTACCTGGTCAGTTTCCACCTTCCCATCCTCACGCTCAAGGGTCCTCAGTTTAGATTTACCTTGGTGATTCGCGGCTGAAAGATGAAAAAAGTGTGTGTTCATGTCCCCTGCTCTAAGCCATTGAGCCCTGGCTTTTTGTTTCCAAAAAAGTTCCTCCTGACGTAGAGTGTCAAAATACTGAGCTTGTAGTTTATTTTCCAGTTTTCTTAGAGAGTACCTAAAATTCTGGCCCTGCGCTCTTTGTATACCCACAATACGAGCTACAAGTTGCTGTTTTCGTTTAAATATGTTTCCAAAGGTGTTGTGATTCCACGCATGGGTAGCTGTCCGAGTATGTTGAATTTGTTCATGAAGCCCATCTTCTCATTTAGCATGCCAATTCTGATCAATCATATCCCGGAAGCTCGGATGTGTGAACCATGCCGACTGAAACTGAAAATACTCCAAACTGGTCCCTACCCGTGCATGTTCATATAGAGTGAGCATTAACGGTGCATGGTTCGATCCTATTCTAGGTAAGTGCCGAACCGTTGCTTGATGGAAAGAGAGCCGCCAGGTATCATTACACATAGCCCTATCTAACCGTTCTTGTAGAGACGACTTACCTCCTTTAGCCCATGTGAACTGTGAGCCAACAAACTTGAGATCAATAAGCTCACACTTATCTACACATTCCAAGAATTTACGACACTTATGCATATCGACTGGAGCACCACCCGTTTTCTCTGATTGAGTTGTCACTACATTCATATCCCCCGCAATAACCCACGGACCGTGTATGTGGGGTTCCATACGTACAATGTGCTCCCAAAGATGGTTTTGTGACTCCACCTGCGGGCTTGCGTACACTGCCGTTAAAACCCAAGTCCTATCCCGGAACTCGTGGCTCCATAAGGACCAGTATCATCGGCTTATGCCAATTTAGAACTTCTCTAAGCGAATTCAAAAATCCAGGCTTCGCTGCACCCCTGCAATTCCAAAATATAGACGTCATTTAATAATACAGAGGGAAAAGTTCAAACAGAACAAAAACTTATACCTAGGAGGGGATTGAAAACCCCCCCTTATCCTTGGACATTTCCACGTTGCTAGTAACATCTCACCGGGACTCAGTGATTGCAACGTTGCCATAGCCCAAATTTCCACTAGGGGCGACACATCCTGATATATCTACTTCTTCCACTGACTCATCATCGGAACTAAAGCTGCCATCTTTTGTATATTCCGGCGGTCGTGTGTGCCCGAAATGAGAGCCTTTTTCCAACATACCAATTGGACCTTGTCCACCACGTCCAATCTGTCCCGAAACCGACTGAGGTATGTCCATGCTTGAATCGGTCATGTCATGATCTCGCTCGACGCTCGAATTTATGGAATTATTTCGAATGGTATACGTAGCACCAAGCGTGATCGGGGCTATCTTTTCCTTCTCCACTATCTTCTCCGATTGTTCCGGAGGCGTGTCCTGATCCACTCTTCTCCAAACCTTAGTAACCGCCGCTTGAGTTCTCCCATCCTCAGACATATTTGGTGTTGCTCCCTCTGAGTCCATTTGATTTTCCAATTCATATAAAGCCACGAACCGTGAACCACTTGTTGTCTCCGTCATATTATTCTTTGATTTATTGCCATGCATACGAGTAGTTGCCATCCTATTAGGAACCTCGGCCTCTTTGTCACCCTTATGCCTATCCTCCTTGCTATCCACATTTTGTCCAGCCGATTGTGCTTGATTACCCGCGCCGAAATAGAAAATAGAGGGTTCTTGGCGCGACTCCCGACTTGTCTCTTTACGATGCCCCCGTCTTCTTGTCCGAGGGGGTACGATATTCCATGGAGCAACAGTAGTAGGTGTGGCTTGTTTCTCCATAGCATTCAGTGTTTTACCGGCATTATCCTTTTGGTTTTGCGAGCCACAGGTTTCTTTTCGGTGTCCTACCAATCCACACTCAAAACAGGTTAAAGACAAACCCTCATACTCAACAACTCGTAGCTTTTTGTTTACCTTGATGACTGGAATGATTGGTTTGTCCAAATCAAGTTCAACACAAACTCGAGCATAACGTACACGTAACGATTCTTCCGTGTGCTTATCAATACCCCGCACTTTGCCAATCAAACCACCCATACCTCGGAGATGTTTATCATTAAAGTAGTGTATCGGCAGATCGAGGAAACGAATCCAAACCATAGTGTTCGATATTTTCTCCTTTTTTGGATTAAATGTCAGGTCCCATTTACGAACCGTTAGATAATGTCCCAAAAGTATCCATGGGCCATCGCGAAGCACCCTATCATACTCAGCCTTAATTCTGAACCGAACGAGATAGAATTCATTACCTATATCCACTGGATTGACGTCGTATGGGAGTTTCCAAAGAGCTTTCATACGTTGTTTAAGCATCGTGTATCCCACCTTTCATCTGAAAACCTTCACCACAAGGGCCCTGCGATAAGGAGTCGCCATCTCCCGTAGGTCTTCTTCCGGAATTGTGTAACTTGGCACCGAGTCATCTGCTTCATCCTCACTCAGGTCTGCTCCATCAAAATAGTCTTCTTCTCCTTCCCCGGTATAGTAGCCCGGCGTGACTGTTTGTTGATTCCAAGCTTGACGGAGATTGCCCGTTTTCCAAGAGTTGGTCGGAGTATCCTCCTTAGCCGTGTTGTCCGTCCTAGTTAAGTCTTCATTGGCCGTGTGTGTCCCTGTTTATTGTCCGGAACAGAGCCAACCGCCGGAGTTTGTTGCGCCATCATGAAATCTGGATTAGGGTTTTGATGGACTCCCTCATCTGCTCCTAACAGATTCCGTTTCAGTTTTTTGGTTTTCCGATTGGGAGTCACCACCAGCGGTGGTAGTTTGTCGACGTCCGCCTCCTCCATGCACGAAGGCGGAGCAGCAAGGTAGGGCAAACCCTAGCCGGGGTGATGACGGCGCTGTTTTTTCTATTTTCTGTGAGCTCCGAATTTTTCGGCTCTTAAAGAGTTTAATAGCTTCTTAATTGTATTTTGGGAACGAAAATAACTGTATATAAATATCTTACTAGGAATATGTAAGGTTAGTCATCAACTTAACCCAGCTCTTTTAAGAAAATTAAAAAATCATTGTATATATTTGAATATACTTATAAGTGTTTTATTAACTTTTTTCATTAGATATTATTTAATAGTTTGTGAAAATGACTAATTTAATTTTACATGGTACTAAGTAATTTTCTATATTTCACATCATTTTCTTGCAAAGAACAATTCAATTATTTCATTATTAGCAACATTATAGTCTTAAATGGGCTCTAAATATATTATATCCTGTTACAGATTTTGATTCTTTCTCCACTTGAGTGAATGCAATAAATATAAATTAAGAAAAATGTTATACGTCATTGTCTTTATACCACTATTTTTTACCTCTCCTTGATTTGGCAAAAAATCATTATAGTAACATATCATAACCCAATATTAAAATGGTGATAAATTAATTGATGACATATAATTCTGTACCATTTTTGAGGAAATCCAGTAATCAGTAATTTACTTTGTCGTAATAGACACTCATAGAAAAAGGACTAGAGATGGTAATGAGACGGCTTTGGCGAAATCTGCTACCCTGCTCATTTATCTTTTTTGAAACCCATACCTCGACTTGCCCCACTTCCCGCCCTGTGCCGCCAAATATCTGGCGGTGTCGGGTTTAGCCTGTTAGACCGAATGAGTAATGGAAATTCAAAAGTTCACCCAATGACCTGACTCAACCTGCAATGATCCGAACCAAATCTGAATATTCCAACAACTAATAAACCTACAACATATAAAAAAAATGAAATTCAACACAAATAATAATTATAATATATCCATAAGTCCAAATTTAATATCCGTATCTATACATCATTTACCAGGCTACCACACCATATAACATTTATGGCCATGTACTTCAATACTACTAGACTACTATATCAAATTTAAAACTAGTTATAAGACAGAATATTTCATATTTTTCATCAACTTTACCATAAAATAAAATAAGCTGCCTAGATTGTCTAGGTATCACATTCTTCTTCCACATCTTCTTATCAAGCACATTAAGTTATGCAACTTATACTCAAAATATATAATAAAAAAATCACTTACTAAAATAACACAGACGGGGCAGCCCAAGCGGGTCATAATTTTTAAGATTCATAATCCGCCCCCTTACCCATTTACGCTTTGTTTGGTTCAAGGATTTTGGTGAAGAAAAGAAAAGGAAAGGAAAAGAAAAAACTTCTTGTTTTTCACCATTTTCCTCATCAAGTGGTGAGGAAAAGGAATTGACACAAATTAACATTAAGTTTTTTCTCCCATTTTCTTTTCCTTTTTCTTTTCTCTGGTAACCAAACAAAGAAAATTGATTTTTCTTCCATTTTCTTGTCAAATTCCTTGAACCAAACAAGCTTTAGTGAACTCAAACTCATTTCAAAAGTGACGGATTCCGAGAGAATACTTGTTTAACCCTGCACCCATTGCCTCAAAAACAGACTACACATCACATTCACAAGTAGCCGAATGAAAGTTTACCAAAATTTCAAATCTAGATTCCTGGAATATGTAACAAAATACAAAAGTTCATTGACTTGGACTATTAAATGGTCTTTTTTTTTTGGTAATCAACCAATAAATGGTCGGTCCTATTTAAAAGTCATTTAAATGAAAAGCACTCACTGTCACGTGCTCGTAAATATAAGAAAAATATGCATAGAAGTATAATATATCTTCTATATTTTTATCGTATATACAAAAATATGAATAGTTTATAAATTTCTAATCATTTTTTGTGAAGTTCAAACAATCTTATTCAAAATATATGACTGATACAAATTTACGTGATAAGTAATAAACAATTTTATATATCCACCACATTATTTTCCTATATAAGTAATTCTTAGATCTTTTATTAGTAGTACTAAACTCTAAACCCTAGATGATGAGTAAATAACTTCGATATATATTTAAACTAGCAAAAAAAGTACGTGCATTGCACGTGAGAATAAAAATTTTTATTAAAAAGAAATTAATATTGAAAATTACCAGAAAGAATTTGAAATATAGAGATAGTTAAATATCTATATTTTTTGTGGCTAACATATTTTTTGGGATAAAAAAAAATTATTAAAGCAATTACACGATAATATCAATTTTATTAGACCAACAACGAAGACAATTAACATTTACTGTCGAGCTATTAAGTTAAGAGGTAAAATTGTATGTAAAACTTATGTCCTATGTATATTAATTACATAATATATACGTTGAATTATACTCTATTGATGAACTTTAACATGCTACAAAATGGAATATATTATATTCATAAATCAACTATTTATAGGTAAATCAAAATTAAGAATATAAAAGCACTAAAGATGGTATTAGGATAATGAATGAGTAAAACCATTATACTAAAAGAAGCTAAAAAACAGGCAGAATAATAATTGAAATATATAATTAACTATTTTCTTAACATCGATATCCAATAAGAATTAGATAACAAAAAACTCTTTGCCATCCTCACGCTCATAAGAAAATAATTTTTTTTGTTTAATACGATCTTCTTTTTAACATTTTAAGCAACAAAATTAAATTATGAGTACAAAATCACAATGTCCCTTATTAATTTCACTATTATGTTTTTGTCAAGTTGAAGGTTAACTAAAAAGAAAACTTAAACACAAATACTTAAACAATCTTCTAATAAAACAATAAATTGATATAGACATATATTATTCAAATAATGCAACAAATGATTATGATGCGTCATAATAAATCATTATAACATGAACATGATAGAACAAACGAGTCTTCAACAACTTAACCAATTAATTACCCTTTGGCAATGGAGACTTTTGCATCAACTCGTGCTTTTTGATTCCAATGAGTTCCACAAAAGTTACCCAAACAAACAGAATTCGTCTTTAATCCAGACTTTCACATCAATTGCCAATTGTTTTTCTAATCGTGTGACTTTCACATGGGTTGGGGAATGTTGCAAATATAATATAGGTCATAGGAATTGATGCGGTTTGAAATTTACATCAAGAAAAAGCATAAATCGAAATACGTTTATACTCTAAATTTACTACGAATAATATATCAAAATACATAATAAGAACTTGAATTCACAAAATGAACAAAATATTGCACTTTCTATTGAATTTCTTGAGAGAGAATACAAAATAGTGTTGTAAAATAGTTAAGTGTATGTAAAGAACACATGAAATGACTTAAAATCCCTTAAATATGGCCTCATGGCTAAATTCTCTCCTAATTTTGGTGTGTTGGGAGTTTTTAGGAGGGGGGGGGGGGGGGGGGGGGATGGAGATCATTTCTCCCATTTTAGGGGGTAGTGGTTGGACTTTGACTTGGTCCAACCTTATCCCATCGCCAGTTGCCCTTTTTGAGCCTTCCTTCTATCTTCTAGCTATCCATTCAATCTCCTTAGCATGATGTACGAGCTTCCAATTAACTTGATCTAGGGGCCTCCTCGTGGCTTGATATAGGAGCCTCCACGTAGCTTATGTCTTGAACCTCTCTTGATGGGCTTTGATCTTGATCTTTCTTTAGGTGTCCAACCGTTTCGTTAGCCCATGTGATTGATGTTTCTTGGGGCCCAATTCACACATAAGCCCAAATAACAAGTATGATATTTATGGGCGTATCATAAGTCCCCCTACTCTTGAAAGTTTGAAGAAAATTCAAAATCTCGAGAATATAATTAATGTGTGAATTGAAAGAACTTCTTTTTCGGGCAGGGGTGATTTGCCGGCCGAATTTGGGCCCGGCCCACTGGTAGGCGGGTTTGGCTGACGGCTTGTCCAACCCACCAGGGGGCGGTGGGTTGGACCCTCCCTTTCTTCTCTTCCTTTTTTTTTTTCCTTCTTGGGCAATGTTTTCCTTTTCCTTGTAGCATAAGGACTCTTTCTCTTTTCTAGTCTTTCTTTCCAAGTAAATCTCCTTTTCTTCTTCTTTTCAGACTCTCCCTCTTTCCTTCTTCTTTTCAAAGTCTTGTTTAATCTAAAAGATTCCAAATTTTTTATATTTCAAAAGGTTTAAAAAATCTCCTAGAAAATCTTCATTGCCTTCAAAGCCACCAATTCTTCCTTCTTGTCTCCAAATTTCTGAAATTTTGAATGCTCCAAGGCTTCCAAAATTTTTGAAAGTTTCTTGAAATCTTGCCCTGTGTTTGTCTTCTCGATTTCTTCATATCATTGCTAGTTAGCTTCTCTTTATCAGGTATCTTCTTTCTTTATTTACTTTTACTAATATCATTATAGATTACTAGTAAAAGAAAATCTTCATATTCTTGTTTTCTTTCTTCATTCATAATAGCGTAGAATAAAAATGTCATCTTCCACGTCAAATAGCACATCAATTTTGCCTTGTGACAATGGTGGTTTTGTTGAGTCGCGAGCAACTTCTCATCCTCATCGTCTTGAAAAGAAAACATCAGCAAATATTATCGGGGTGGTTTTGTTGAGTCACGAACAACTTCTCATCCTCATCGTCTTGAAAAGAAAACATCAGCAAATATTATCGGGGTTGAGGGTTCGTAATTCAAGGAGACCGTGCCACTCGGCGGCACGGAGGTGCGGTTGGGCCGATGGCGGCGAACGGAGGCGAAGCGGCAGTGAGTGGCACGCCGACTAAGGCTTTGTCCGAATGTCACGATTCGGTTGCTAGAGCTGAGGAGAATTTGCTCGCCGAGGGTTATCCATATTACGAAGTTTACTCTTCTCGTTTCTCCCGTTCGGATATCCACGAGTTGCGTAAACGATTGCATCTTCCTTCGGGTTATGAAATTTTGGCTCCTTCAAAAGAGGATAGACCTCACAAGCCTCCAGCTGGATTTCTTTGTTTCTTCGTTGCTCAAGTTGATGCAGGCTTACACTTCCCGATACCCTCATTGTGTAAGGAAATATCAAGGAATTATGACGTTTCCTTGTGTCAGCTATCTCCCAATTCTATAAGCCTCATGGCCGCCTTTTGCATGGTGACCTCGTATTCCGGGGCAACTCCTTCAGCTCAGAATTTTTATTCCCTCTTCTAGCTTAAGAAATTAAAATCGGGGCTCTTTTATTTCACCGCTCGTGTAGATGTCCATTTTTTGAAGCATAACTTTAAGACTCACGGTGAATGGAGACGTCATTTCTTTTTTATTTCTTCACCCGTACCTTGGAATTTTCCTTGTGAATGGTTGTAGAATAGCCCTGGGTATTTAAGCATAGGCCTTCATTTCACCAGCTTATGCTTGATATGTTGAACGAGGAAGTTTATGATATTCGGAAATTAATTTCGGAGAAGCTATTGAAGAATCTTCACTTGAGCTATAAGCAAACTTCTCTCGAGGATAGCTTAGGTAGCACAGGCATCTTCATTTTCTTCTTAATGCATCCTCTTTAATTTTGTGTGATTGTATTTCTTCATTCTTGATGAGCACTCCTTTATCTTTATTAATTTGCGTGCTTCATGCAACAGGTACCATTATGTTTGGGAATCTTCTCAAGGGGAAAACTAGTCTGCCAGCTTCGGGAGAGACAAACTGGTGTTTCTAAGAGAGGTTCCAAGCTATCCAATGGGAATCGCGAGACTCCTGTCGCTCCTTTTCGTCCGCCCTCTGCTAGGTGTGCCGCTGATAAGGGTGATAACAAAATTGAACGGGATGCTGAGGGGAGTCCTCGCAGGAAAGCTAAGGGGAAAGCTCATGTGTCTCCTAATCCTCAGCCTGCTCCCCAGCTATCCAATGAGCGCTCTTCTTAGCTGTCCTTAGAAGACATTACTCCTTCACCAAAGGCAATCTCGTGGTTCTTTTGGTCATGAGCCTTCATCTGGCTCCCACTCTCTCTCTCTCTCTCTCTCTCTCTCGAGAAGATTGACACCTTCCTTTTCATGGGTGCTAACAAAAAGATAGCTGGTGATCAGCTAATGATCATGATTTCTTCACTTGACTGTCAATATTTGAATGATCTTCCCGATGCCACTATCATGGAAGACTTCGCTTTGGCCACCATGCAGGTATGCTTCCATTCTTTACTTTCATGGTTTTTTAGCAATGGTAGTAGCTTTCTTCATTGTTACCACTCTTTGTGTTATGATTAACTTTGATTTTCATACTTCTTCCTTGTTTTCTTGAATAGGGGCAGCGACATGATAGGTCGGCTTCGTCATAGATTTTCCACTTCTCTTGATGCTTCCAAGAAGTTGGTTGAGTAGGAGAAGCAGGTCCTTTCCTTAACCAGTGATTTGACTAAGGAACGTGTCTTGAGGAGTGAGCTAGCATCTGAGTTTGAGAATTTGAAGAAGAATCACATCCGTGAGATTGAACAAGCTTGCCAGGCAGCCCAAGAGAAAGCTAGTGAAAAGGCTGTGACGAAGTTCTCCCACTCCATAAAGGGGCTTGCTTTGATGGACAACAACTATCAGCGTCGTCATGTTCTTGAAGTCCCCCGAGTTCAAAGAGTTATTGATTGAGCCTACCCTCCAGTACTATTATCATGGATTCCACTCGTGCTTGAAGCAAGTCGTGGGGGCGAAGCATCTGCTTCCTGATTTAGATCTTTCCATCCTTGAAGAGAAAGCTGGTTTGGATGACGCGCCGGAGCCTGGTGAGGCGGCTCCAGTATTTGTTATGCCAGAAGTTGGGAAAACTGACGAGCTAGTTGTTGTTGATGCTAGGGACGGCGCTGGGGAGCGAGCTGATGAGCTTGCTAATCAAGATGCCGCCTTATGGATAGATCCAGTGCAGCCAACTGATAAGGTGGCCGACGAGGGTGCTTGCCCAGGGGGCCAAATAACTGGAGATCCTTTCTTTGAGGCAGACGATGAGCTATCCACTTTTGAGATTTTCGAGGTGCCCGGCGAGGCCACTCTTTTATAGATATTTCTTGCATTTTCTACAAGAACTATTATTGTTTCATTTTTGTTTTTGCACATCTTTCTCCTTTGGGTATTTACTTTGAGCATGTTATTCTAACAATGCATATTTTGATTTTGAAGACAGTATTTTTCGTATGGTTCATTTATGATTGTTAGCACAACGCTATATGATATGAAAATATGATGACTTAGATGCACTAGACTTGGCACATAGATGATGAAATTCATTGACCTACAATCCATAGTATCATGTTATAGGTAGTATGCCACAACAATAAGCCAAGGTACTACTTTTAACATATAAATGATGAAATGTCAATATTTAGTAGTTTATGAATGTTTATACATGCAATCATTTGGCAATGTATTTGAATAATAAATTTATGATAAAATTTTATACATGTAATCATTTGACAATGTAAATGGATAATAAATTTATGATGAACTTTTACACATGCAATCATTTGGCAATGTATATGAGTAATAAATTTATGATGAACTTTTATACATGCAATCATTTGGCAATGTCCATGAGCAATTCAGGATATAGCTGTCGCAAAATATATCGTAGCATAGGGTGGCTTTGCAGCCCTTTTCCGTTTCATTTTTTTTCCTAACAAAGCGCATGACTTGTTTTTTGGGCATTTCAAGGACTATTATTCTTCCTTTTGTAGGACTTTTATTCTTGGGACTGATATTTCACATGGCTTTTTCTGCTTGCCTCTTTTAATTTTTCTTCCTCTCGTTGGGATGTATATTTGACAAAGCACACAACTTGTTTCTTGGGCCTTTTAAGGACTTTTATTCTTGGACCTTTTGCAGGACTTTTATTCTTGGGCCTGATCTTTCACAAGGCTTTTTCGCGCCTGTCGTTTTTCTTCCTCTCATTGGAGAGTATGCACATTTTTATTATTTTTTGTTTCAAGTGCATATTGAATACATGGTCACATAAGGATGTATGTCCAACAAGAGTTTAGTATGCAGTTTGAATACATGATCACATAAGGATATATGTCCAACGAGAGTTTAATATGCATCTTTCATCTTTTCCATATTATATCGATCACGATATCCATAGAGAAATTGAGTAAGTCATATATAAAAGCGTCATAAAAATCATAATATGCCATTGACTTCAACTTTGTACATCATGAACTTCAGCAATAACAATATGCAATCAATCTTAGACATAAGAGCCCTTGACATTTGAAATAATCATAATACGAAACAAATATAATTGAAAAATCCTACTTAAGATAATGTAACTAGAATGAATTGTCAAATAAGGAAGCAGAAGAGTGACTAACTCCTTTTAGGCCTTCATGGTTTTCCTCATGTATAGAACCTCCTCAGGTTTTGGATATTCCAGGGCCTCGACAGCTTTCTGCCATCTATATCTTCCAACATATAAGCTCCATCACTTAGGATTTGGGTGACCTTGTAAGGGCCTTCCCATTTAAGCCCCAGCTTGCTTATGGGTTTCAGGCTTTCAGCACATCAGCTCTCCTGAGTACTAGGTCTCCTACTTGGAAGTGGTGATCTACAACCTTTCGGTTGTAAGCTTTAGCAATCCTTTGATTGTATTTGG
The DNA here is from genome assembly GCA_019426215.1 of Buddleja alternifolia. Classification (NCBI taxonomy): domain Eukaryota; kingdom Viridiplantae; phylum Streptophyta; class Magnoliopsida; order Lamiales; family Scrophulariaceae; genus Buddleja; species Buddleja alternifolia. The sequence goes on along the minus strand of CM033392.1, from coordinate 16,635,166 downwards.
CCATCTTTAGGTAAGCTGTGATCCTAGCTTCCTCTATCACATCCGAGATTTCTTTCATCAAGTGCTCGTTCTTCTCTGGATCAAAATACTTGACACGATGTGACGTTAAATTGACTTCTGGAGGTATCACTGCATCAACTCCATATACTAGGCTATAAGGAGTATCCCTGGTAGTGCTGCGGGGCGTGGTCCTATATGACCATAGCACACTTGGTAGCTCTTCTACCCACAAGCTTCCTCCTCACTGCACTCTCGTCTTTAAGCCTTTTATCAGAATTCTATTGATCACCTCTACTTGTTCATTGCATTGTGGATGTCCCACAACAATGAACAGTTATTTTATTCCCAAATTTTGGCACCAATATTGTATTTTGGCACCTTGATATTGTCTTCCGTTGTCTGACACAATCTCCTTAGGTACTCCAAATTTGAAAATCACAAATTTTTTTGAGAAATTTCATTACCTCATTTTCGGTTATTTTCTCCAAGGGCTCAGCTTTCACTTATTTGCTAAAGTAGTCAACAGCTACCAGCAAGAATTTTTTCTGCCCCATGGAAGTTGGGAATGGTCCCACTATGTCTACCCCCCATATAGTGAATGGGTAAGGTGAGCTCATAGTTTCCATCGAATTTGCAAGTTGGTGGTATAGTTTCTCGTGTACTTGGTAGTATTCGTATTTTTGTACTAGGTCCCTGACATCCGCGTTCACGGTAGGCCAGTAGTAACCAACTCGAAGGGCTTTGGCCATGATGGTTGTTGCTCCCGCGTGATTTCCACACAGGCCTTCGTGAATTTTTTTCAAAACTTGTAATCCTTCCTCCTTCGAGAGACATCTCAGGTAAGGATGTGATAAGGATCTCTTGTATAGCACATCTTTCAAGATGAGAAACCTCAGCGCTGTGCGATGCATCCTCATTGCTTTTTGCTTATCACCTGGGAGCGTTCCTTGTTGTAGATAACTGATGATAGGGAGCCTCCAATTGTCCCTTTCAACTATCACACTTACTTTCTCCATTTTCGTTGCACTCGGCGTCGATCTTATGGTTATTTGTCGCGTGTGGCAATCTGTTAGGGTACTAGCCAAACGGGCCAAGTAATATGCATTGTTGTTCTCCATTCGAGGTATTTGCTGTATCTTGAAGCTCTCGAATTGGTTCCTAAGTTCCTCTATCTTTCTCAGGTATTCCACCATTCGCGATTCCTTGCCTTCATATTGTCCTTCCACTTGACATACGACAGGTTGAGAATCGGAGTATACCATCAAGTGTTGGGCGCCCACCTTTAGAGCCATCTTCATACCAGCTATCAATGCCTCGTACTCGGCTTTATTATTAGATGATCGAAACTCAAAATTTACTGCGTACTCTAATTCATTTCCTTCTGGAGTGGTTAGCACTATTTCGGCTCCAATTCCCGTTGAGGTTGCTGAGCCATCCACATGTAACGACCACACTTCCTTGGTATCTTCGATGGAAGGCGTCTCTGCAATAAAGTTAGCTAGTGCTTGAGCTTTTATGGTCGGCCTAGGGGCATAAGAAAAGTCAAATCCGCTCACCTCCATGGCCCACTTGATCATTCGTCCCTACACTTCGGGTCGCCCTAGAGTTTGCTTCAAGGCGTGATTGGTACAGACTTTTATGAAGTGCGATAGGAAGTATGGCCTTAATTTTCTCACAGTGGTAACCAAAGAGAAGGCCACGTTCTCTATCTCTGTGTATCTAACTTCCACATCTCTAAGATCCCTGTTCACAGAGTACACCTGCTTTTGTTCCTTTCCATCTTTCTCTATAAGCACTGAGCTAACAGCATGCTCTGGTATTGATAGGTACAAATACAACGACTTTCCTTGCTCTAGCTTGGTCAGTAAGGGCAAGCTGGAGAGATAGGCCTTCAGGTCCTCGAAGGCTGCTTAGCACTCCTCGTTCCAAGCAAATTGACTCCATTTTCTGATAACCTTGAACAAAGGTAAACTACGATCTCCCAGCTTTGAGATGAAGCTACTTAGAGCAGCTATCCTACCGGTAAGCACCTATACTTCTTTTCTAGTGGTTGGTGGCCTCATTTCCTAAATAGCTCGCTTATTTTCAGGGTTAACTTCAATCCTCTTCTCGGCTACCAGGTACCCTAAGAACTTCCCGCTTCTAACTCCGAAGCCGCACTTTAGGGGGTTGAGCGTCATCTTGTATTGCCTTAGCACATCAAAAGTTTCAGCTAGGTCTTCTATGTGGTCCTGGGCCTTGAGGCTCTTTACCAGCATGTCATCCACATAAACTTCAAGATTCCGACCTAGTTGTTTTTGAAAGATTTTATCCATGAACCGTTGGTACGTGGCCCCGACATTCTTGAGGCTAAAAGACATTACTACATAGCAGAAGGTTTCAAAAGCAGTAATGAAGCTGACTTTCTTGTGGTCTTCAGGAGCTAAGGGTATTTGATGATAGCTCTGAGAGGCATCCATCTAACTCAACAGCTCGCAGACTGAAGTTGAATCCACCAACTGATCTATCCTTAGTAAAGGATAGCAGTCTTTCGGGCATGCCTTGTCAAGGTCTCTGAAGTCTATACACATCATCCACTTATTTCCTTCTTTTGGCACAAGGACCGCATTAGCTATCCATTCGGGAAATTGAATTTCCCTTATATGTCTAGTAGCTAGCAATCTCTCTACCTCGGTTTGTATGATCTTGTCTTTTTCTGGCCCTAAGTGTCGCCTTTTTTGTTTAACTGGCTTGCCTGTTGGGAGCACATTAAGGCAGTGAATGGCTATCACTGGATCGATACCCACCAGGTCTTCAGCTGGCCAGGCAAAGACGTCCACGTAATCCCAGAGTAACTGAGTTACGTGGGATGCCAGGTTAGGTTCCAGCCGGGAGCCTATCCACGCCACCTTAGAGGGATCACCTTGTACAAGCTCAACAGCTATCAGCTCTTCCATTGGCTTGGCTTTAGCTTGTATGTGCACATCCTTCCCCTTTTCCTTGATGGCCATAACCTTTTTATCCTCGTCATTGGGATTTTGTCTTTGGTCTATCTCCATGTAAGTCTGTTTCTCGCTTATCTTAATGGATTCCACGTAGCACTTTCGAGCTGTGTATTGGTCTCCTTTAATTTTCCCTACCACTTCTTATACCGGGAACTTCATCTTCATCTGGTACGTTGAGATGATTGCTCTGAAAGTGTTCATCGCCGGTCTTCCCAGTATGGCATTATAGGCCGAAGGGGTATCCACAACTAGGAGCTTGATTAATTTGGTCTTCCTCCAAGGTGACTCTCCCAATGAGAGGGGCAATTGTACTTGAACCATAAGACGAATCACCTCACCAGCAAATCCAAAGAGGGTTGTATCCACCGGCTCCATCTTGACATCTCTCAAGTCCATTTGTTGGAGGGCCGCGTGGAATAGCACATCCACCGAGCTCCCACTGTCTATGAACACACGACTGACATCATAGTCTGCTATGGCAGCTGTGATCACCAAGGCATCATGGTGGGGGTGGTGTAGCAAATGGCCGTCAGTTGGACCGAATTGTATAAGAGGCGTAGCATCGACAGATGCTATCTCTGATTTGACCGGCTCCCGGAGGGCTCAGATGTGAGCTTGCCTAGCTCTATGGGAATCTCTATCAGTGGGCCCACTAGCTATCATGTGGATGCCCTTGCGCGAAGCTGTTGGTCCCAAGTGGTATACGAAAGGGTCTAGAAAGGGGGGGGGTTGAATAGACCCTGAAGTCTTTTTCGACTTCTAAAAACTTTCGTATTACCGTGAGGTATTTGAACGCTCGGAAAGCTTTAAGCGCTGGGTGCGGCGTTTGAGGGATGATGACTTAAGCGCTAGTTTCAGGCGCTTGAGAAAAGTTAACTTAGATTCGGTGATTTCAACACTTACCAAAGTAGGGCAGAGTTTAGTCACTAAATCAGGGTTAGCACAGCGGAGATGTTTTTATAGTTTAGCGTTCGTTTTAACCAATTAGTTGCTTATTAGTTTAAATGCCTTTTTCAAGATATGATATGACAGTATAATGTAAGAAAACAAAACAGTAAATGACACAAGATATTTGTAAGGTTCACTGGGTGATGTAATCCCAGCTACGTCCTTCTTCTCCTTTTATCAGGGAGGATTTCCACTATGATGATTATCGAAGAGTCACACAGAGACTTCTACAAAATAGAGAGAGGTTGGATATGATCTTGGAACTCCTTGGTCACACAGATTTCAGCTCCAATAAAGATCTTCTATCCCCTTGCTTCTTTCACCGAGAAATAATGCAAGTTACACTTGATTTCGGAACTCTTTGGTCACACAGATTTTAGCCCCAGTAGAGATCTTCTTCCACACAAAAATGGTGCTTTTAGGTCAACACACTTTCTCACTCAGACGAAGGATGTTGAAAGGTTTTGTAATGGATTTGTTTGGTTTTGGAAAGTTCAAACAACTTGAGGATATCTCAATAGTAATGTAAGGTCTTCAAAAAGGGTTTTGAGATATAGTTGACTGTCTCTGGAATATTTGTGAAAAGCTTATACAGATATTAGGCTATGGATTTTTGTAAGCTTTTCTTTCAACAAAGTAGGTATTCTTTTCTTGTGTCTTTTTGTATAGCATACAAGAGGTTGTGACTGTTATTCACACTAGGATATTCAGGTATATCTCTTGTATATGTCACAGTTTTTTGCTCTGTATGTTACTTATTTTTGAAAGGGCTATTTATAAGGTATTGGTGGTTTTTGTCCGTTTGATACGATAGGAATCTCGTTTCCCCAAACATTCCTTGAGTTCTGACATTTCTAACTTTGAGTATACTTAATTAGTTAGGCATGTTCTTGGTTTCATAACTTCTGACAGTCTTGGTCAAATAAATGGCTTACCCATACGTTATAGTGCTTATATTTTAATAGCACTTATCCGACTTTTAATGCATCTTGTTTTATTTCCGTTGAAAATAATTTGTCCGTTTGATTCATGCATTCTTTAAGTCTTTGGATAGCTTTGGGTTTGAGTTCTCAGGTTACGTTCATTGTAGGTTGTGTTGGTTTAGCCTTTTGGACGCTTGCTGAAGAAGACAGTCTTTCTCGTGCATTGGACAGACGCTTGGACTGATCCTGAGTCTCTTCTCTTTATTTCAGACGCTTACTCTTCAATCTTGTCTTTGATAGGCTCACTCAGAATTCCATCATTGACTTAGTGTTGAGTATTCGGCCTGAGTTATCCATTCGTATTTTGAGCGCTGGAGTTGTAACCTGTAATAGTCTCTAAAACGTTTGATGGACGCTTCAAGAGATCTTTATCTTCTGTAGCTTCAGACGCTTGATCTTCGACTTTATCACTTGGTAGACTTACCCAGAATTCTCCTTAGTGATTTAGTATCTCATTCTTAGTCTAAAATTCTACAAAGATAAAAACTATAAGCCTAAGATAAATAAGCTTTCAGGTACTTATACACAATATTCTATGAAAGCTTTTATACTTACATTTTTTTGGGGTCTAACAGGAAGTCCTATTTGTCATCATCAAAACATCTAACATGAAATTCCTAACAGAAGCGCTGAACCCCCAGGTTTTCCATTACTTCCTTGGGTGCTCCTGATGTTTTCTTGAGGGTGCATCTCTACAGCAGCCTTGTAGTTAAGACGCGAAGGACTCCTTTTGAGCAGTCTTGTACTCTTCTCCCGATCTCTGCACATAAGCTGCTGTAGATGGCCACTTTCAATTAGTCACTCTATTTCGTTTAGCAGGTGCCTACACGAGTTGGTATCGTGCCCATAGTCCTTTTGAAATTGGCAGTATTTGTCTGACTTGGGGTTAATTGGTCCTAGCGTCGACCTTCTAGGCCACCTGATGAGACTCTTGTGCTCCACAGCCATAAATGCCTTGCTAGGTGTGACTTTCAAAGGCATATACCGGGTATACTGATGGCTGTTGGCTCTGTCTTTGTCTACTACAGGGGGTCTCCTGGAGGTTTGCCCTGCGTCTTTCTTTTCTTTGGGCACCGTTTTAACTTCAACTTCCTTCATTCTCGCGACTTCTTCCATATTTATGTACTTCTCCGCTTTAGCTAGCAAGTTGTCAAAATTGGCAGTCGGTTTCTTAGCTAGGGCATCAACATTGGATCTCCGTATATACTCCCTAAGCGTCTCAGTGGCTACCTGATGCATGCTAAATAGGCTCAAAGGAGTCTTTTGATACTTTTTGCTGCTCGCAAATTGATGTAGGAACATCAAGCTGAATTCTTCAAAGGAATTGATGGAACTTGGCGACAGCTAGTTAAACCATTATTGCATAGCTCTGGTTAGTATAGTCAAGAAAACTCGACACTTAACTCCATTGGTATATTGATGGAGTAGTGCGCAATTCTCAAACTTTCCCAAGTGCTCCATAAGATCAGCTAACCCAAGTACTCCGCAATGCTGGGAGCACGAAAATTATGAGATAGCTCCTATGCTAACATCTGGGGGCCGAAAGGGACTTCATGGGACAAAAATGGCAAGCTTCTTTCGAGATATTGCCTTATTTCCTTTATTTTTTTCCCAGGCTTTCAAAGCTCTTCATCATCTCCATTTTGAGATGCTCTTATGGGTCCCATGTTCTGAAAACCTCGCCCTAGGGGGTTATTTCTTCCTTCTGGAGCATTTCTCTCCATGACATTGTGATAAGTCCCCCTTGTGGCAGGGATTGGAGAGTTATTCTTGATCCCAAATGCCTAGGGTGTCGCTAAGGATGGCATAACTAGAGGTACTTCCATACGGAACGACATTCCGAAAACAGCGGGTTGGAATGCCAGTGGGCATGCTGGTGGAAATGCCGGCGGGATAGCTCCCGGAGTGTAAGCCATAGTCGCAGTAAGCGGAAGGAAGAACCTTCCTGGGACAGCTGATGGGAACATCAGCGGGACAACTCCCAGTACGCTCGCTATTGCTTGGGGGTCGGTTTTCTACATGGTCAAAGTTAAGGCAGTGGCGAAGATGCGTCCCCATTGATCAACTAGCTAGTGTTCATTTCCTGGTGATGTCACACTTGGCCAAATGCCAGGGAGCACTGGACACATATGCTCTAGCTGGGGAGCACTTCCTCCCAGCATATAGCTCGGGGAGATACCTCCAAGTGCAACAAGTATGGGCTCCCGCCTTCCTTCTTTCTCTAGATACTCCTCACCTCCGACAAGTCCACTCTCTATTACCGGTCTCGTAGGCTCAGTAATTCCTCTTGTTGAGGGTGCTCCAATATCAAAAACGGTGATGGCTTTCGACTCTACGTGTGCTTCTGATGTAGCCAGGCTCAGGCCCAGGCTCAGGCTCAGGCTCAGGCTCATCTTTCCTTGATGGCACACGTACAATAAAGGACGCGACCCACTTGTTGTTCCTTGCAAATCAGGTGGCTACAACATACAGCCTCCAAAGGCGACGGGATGGCGATATCCGGTCCTACGGCCACATTAGGTCCGCGGGCGATGCTTGGACTGATGGTGGTGCTCTAGCCGAAGGCAGCGCTCAGCCCAATCTTTGCGTTCGGCCCGACCGAATGCGTGGTGAGGAAAATCGAGACTAACACCGGGTCTTCCAATGGCGTGACCACACTTCAATCCATCGATTACACTAAACCTTGTTGATTTTCTTCAAAAGTAGCCATTCAAATTCACATCTTTCGCTCAAAACTTCCCACCGACGGCGCCACTTGATATGGTTCAAAATTTACACCAAGAAAACGTATAAATCGAAATACGTTTATACTCTAAATTTACTACGAATAACATATCAAAATACGTAATAAGAACATGAATTCACAAAATGAAAAATATATTCCACTTTCTATTAACATTCTTGAGAGAGAATACAAAGTAGTGCTGTAAAATAGTTAAGTGTATGTAAATAATACATGACTTAAAATCCCTTAAATATGGCCTCACGGCTGAATTCTCTCCTAATTTTGGTGTGTTGAGCATTTTTTGGAGTCGTGGAGGGGGGGGGGGGAATGGAGATCATTTCCCCCATTTTAGGGGGGTAGTGGTTGGACTTTGACTTGGTCCAACCTTATCCCATCATCAGTTGTCCTTTTTGAGTCTTCCTTCCATCTTCTAGCTATCCATTTAATCTCCTTAGCATGACATAGGAGCTTCCACGTAACTTGATCTAGGGCCTTCTCGTGGCTTGATATAGGAGCCTCCACGTAGTTTATACCTTGAACTTCTCTTGATGGACTTTGATCTTGATCTTTCTTTAGGTGTCCAACCGTTTCGTTGGCCCATTTGATTGATGTTTCTCTGGGCTTCGCACATAAGCTCAAATAACAAGTATGATATTTATAAGCGTATCAGGAATTATGATAGAGAATTCTAAAGTTTGATTAATTGGGTTAATAGGGGCTCTTTGACTGACATTTTCATGAGTTGGAAGTTCGAAATGTGATTGTTTTAATGCCATTATTGCATTCATTTTAATTTTCATGTTTCCTCAAAAAATTTCATATGACCTTTGAAGTGACTCGTGAATGTGCTTATGCAGATGAAGGGTTGTTGAGAAATGTAGAGTCCAAGTGGTATTATATCTATGTAATAGTTATTAACTAATATTGATTAATTAATTTAATTTATTGTAATATATCAATATTAATAAGGTTAGATTAGTTAATTCACAATAGGAAGAAACATCTAAGTTATCCATATTTTTAGTATAGAAATAGATTAGTAAAGAATATAGTTAGAATAGAAAGATAGATAGAATAGAATAGAATAGAATATATATATTGAATTTCAATATGCACGTTCCGAACAGATTAAACCCTATTTTTCCAGAAGCAAAGGCCATGTTTGTTTGTGTTTTCATTACCATATTTTCATTTTCATTTGAAAATAAAAATACACAGTTTACGCCATTTTTAACTGAAAATACACTTGTTTTCATTTTCTCTTACACATTCTCCAATAACTACTTTTTACTTTACCAATTCACATTCACCTTTTTCTTTCTCTCATATCTCCTAAAAATTCATTTTTTCGTTAACAATTGTGGTGTTATAATGTAATAAAATACATAGTATTAATCTTCACATTCTTGTGCACATTTTAAGATCCATTTTGAGTATTTTTAGTGATTTTTATGGGCTATTTTTACTTACAAGTATATTTAATCAATATAATATTATCTATTATTTTATTTATATTATATACATAATTATTACTTTTAACCAACTCCATCATTTCACACATAATTATCAAAAAAAAAAAATCATTTCACAAATCATCAATTCCAACCATTTCGGGAAAGGAGTTATTAAAGACACTTCAACTATTGTTATTGACACTCCAACTCTCATTTTATTTCATTAAATAGACCAAAATCCCCTTCATTGTGAAATACAAATTTTTTGACTATAAATATATCCTTTTTAGTTAGGATTTTAATAAAGCATTACTGTAATATCTTACCTTTTTTCCTATTTTTCAGTTTTTAGTCGATGACACACGTAAAATGCAATAATAAAGAATATATAATCAACTAACAATATTATCAATATGATCAAATTTCGGCTATTTTTTTAAACTATTATAAAACTAAATCAAGCAACGAAATTAACCTTAATACCAAAATTTATTCAATATTCTGAATTTTAAAAGAAAGACTCATCCAACAGTTGTTGCATTTGTGGTCTACGGTGGCTTTTAACAATGACCAAAGAAGCAATTAACATAATTCAATGGAATTGGATAAGATACTGAAGCTCGTAAATACGAAAAGTTTTGAGAAAATTTTAGAATATTATCAATCACCCAATCAATCCATTGATTCAATAGGTTGATTAAGGGTATAAATGATCCTTGTCGAATTGAGTTTGGAAAAAAATAAACTTGCTCGAACCCGAGCTCGACGAGCCCAGTTTTAAATGCTCGAGCTTGAGCTCGATCTATATATAAAAAAACATAACTATTATTAATATATATAAATGCGTAGATAATTAAAATCTAAATATTTTAGAATTTATTAAGATCATGAGCCGGCTTATGACATCTCGAGCAGATAAGAAAGTTCGAACTCAACTTATCAAAGAACTCGAGCTCGAGCCGGCTGGACTTTAGTTGCACCCCTACCATTGATAATGATATTTTGGCAATTTTATTTCTTCATATTTCTCAATTCTTTTCCTCTTCACATTTAAATTTTGTTGACTCTTAAAAGTAAAAGTTAAGGTTTTGTTCAATGTCTTGCTTGATGTGCTATTTGCTTAATTTCATAATATTTTATAATATCGCCAAAATTTGATCATATTGATAAAGTAGTTAATTGATATTATATTCTGTATCACTGCATTATGTGTGTCATCTACTAAAAACCAAAAAAAAAAAAAAAATGTAAGATATTGTAGTAATGCGCTTCATTAAAATCCTTAGTAGAAAAGATATATTTATCTTCAAGAATTTTGTATTCCATCATAAAGGACATTTTGGTCGATTTGATGAAATGAAAAGGGAGTGGGAGTGCCAATAACAAAAATTAGAGTGCTTTTAACAACTCCCTTTCCGGAAACACAACCAAACATGCTGTCATTTTCTGACAAAAACAAAAAAGCTCATTTTTCCGTACGTTTTAGAAAATGACGGTTGAAAATAAAATAAAAACACATCCAAACAGAGCCAAAGTACCTCTGTCATCATAACTCAACCAATTTAAATCTTTTACAAGTACAGTATAAAATATGAAAATGTCTTGTTCATGTTCAGCAACCGTTATTTTCTCTCTTCCACTGTTGCATTCAAAAGAAATGAGAAAAAGAAAAAAAAATCATAATATACAAATTATAAAAAGATAAAAAGAATTTTCAAGATGAGTTATCTTCTACTCTTTTACTGATCTCTCTTTTCCCAGTAATCAGTGTCCATGGTGATCGGATACAGGTCAGCTGTAGACGCTGACGAGGCAGTCCATGGGACATCCATTGATATACTCTGCCCCTCATTATTGTTGCTATTCATCTTTCCAGTACAGGCGCTCGGATCTGAAACGAACTCTCGCACGCCAACCTTTCCTTCGAGCATACTCACAACTGCTGACATATTCGGTCTTTCTGCTGCTACAACATTTGTGCAATGGAGGCCGATGTTGATAGCCGTCATAACTTCTTCTTTGTTGAAGTTCGATTCCAACCGAGGGTCGACGAGTTCCATTAAGTTTCCTTCCTCTTTCAATGAGTTAGCCTAAGAGAAGAATAGGAAGGAGATTCTTCAAGTAGTTCAATGTGAATGTAGAATGTGCCTTACCATGAAATGGTGAAGGGTACATTATATGTGGACCCTGGGATCTCCAGTACGAAAAAAATTCTTGTATGCACTCAGTGTTGGATATACTTAAGGGTTCAGATTATGGCACATCAACGTATAATGTATGTTACTGGTGATGTGGCCTAATCCAAACCATTTAGTATTCAAAACACACAGAAAAGGGTCGGAGCATTGTTCCTAGTGGTGAACCGAGGAAACTACATACTTCTTTCATTTGCATAAGATGTAAAACCAAAAATATAAAGTCCATTATTTTCGTTTTGTTTGTTGAAGTTATTTGTATAGTGGGAAATTGAGAATCCACGAAGCTTATCATAGATGTCTACAAGACGGTAGCAGAAAACAAACATGGGATATTCATAAGATTATTGTAGTGACAAAATTACCCAGTCAAGAAGATAGAAGCATTCGTCCTTTGTCCTGAAGCTAGTGTTGGTCCTTCCACTTACAACTTCCAAGAGTACGACCCCAAAGCTGTATACATCTGCTTTGTCTGTCAGATACCCTCTCATAGCATATTCAGGTGCCATATATCCACTGGAAAAATCAAATACAATATTATCATCACTTCTAATACAATGTGTCTATAGGCTTTTCAATCCGAATTGTCTTTTCATGTTATTTGTGATAGAATATCAAGAATGATTACTCACAAAGTTCCAGCAACGCGTGTGCTTATATGTGTATTATCCTCTTCATCAAGCTTGGCAAGCCCAAAATCAGATATTTTAGGGACAAGATTCTTATCAAGAAGGACATTCGTAGCTTTGATGTCACGATGAACAATTTTCAGCCTCGATTCTTCATGGAGATAAGCCAAACCTCTTGCAATACCGACACATATCTTGTGCCTTGTTGGCCAATCCAAATGCAGCTGGTGTTCTTCAGGACCTGCAAACATTAACTTGATCCATAAATATATAAATCATAAAACACAAGTTCACATATGCCTTTTTCACAAGTATCTTGAAAGTTACCGAATAATGCACGAGCGAGGCTATTATTTTCCAAGTACTCGTAGATAAGCAGCAATTGGTTGCCTTCGATGCAGCATCCATATAATTTTACAAGATGAGGGTGTTGTAGAGCAGATATCATGCCTATTTCGTTCACAAACTCGCGATTTCCTTGCTTTGATTTTGCAGAAAGTTGCTTTACAGCTATGATTTTACCGTCGGATAGAATGCCCTTAAAATAAAATGCAATGTTAAAACAGAAAACTTCAGGGCTCCAGCGAAAAGAAGAAAAGTTGGCGTAGAATTGCAATGTAAAGATAAAGGATCATTGCATGCACACCCCTTGAATTATTAGATAATTATTACAAGCACCCTGAATTTTGCAAATTACCCAGACACCCATATCAGAGATCCTCAAAGACTGATTACTAGAATTATAGAGTGATATTGTAATATGATTTTATTGACAAACGAAGTTATGGTAATTTCTCAAAACTGGAGTGTTTTTCGTAATTAGGGGCTAGGGGTGTCTATGTAATTTACCTAAACCTTATGCACGTCGTATATATTTGTTGTTCTAAGTTTACCTTGAATACAGGACCAAAACCACCTTCTCCAATTTTATTAGCACGATCGAAATTGTTTGTGGCAGCTTTAATCTGCCTCAGGGTAAATGATCCCGTGTGAAGGTCCAGACCCTTGAGATCTGTAAAAAAGTGTCATTTAGATAAAAACAGCATAGCAAACATGAGACAACATGAATTTACACAATTGAAAATAAGTAGGGTTTAGTTCAGCAACTTCAGTACCATCTTCCAGTGTGTGTTCGCGTCTGAGACAACCCGCCCGCCAAAGAATAGCCAAAACCAGCAAGATTGCGAGAACAACTCCGACCACTATCCCAACTATGACACGCACGGAAATGCTGTTTCCATTTTCTTCTGGTGGTGGCGTAAAATCTGAACAATTTTGCTAGAGATTAGATGAACTGTTGACATAAATCTGTCTCTTGATCATTTATCAGATATAAAGTGGTAAAAAGATGGACATTTTTCTTAAGAAAACACCAAAACATATGCACAAATGGTATGAAAGCTGAGTGTTCACATTTATTATGTGAAAAAGGCGCTATACCGATGAAAAAAAGAAAAGAAAAACTCTCTTATGTGTTGAGTACAAGAATTCACAAGTTACCAGGATCGACAGATATGGCTGAAATGAGAGGTCCGTATACTCCTCTAACAGGAATACCATTTGTCCCTTTTCCAGCCCAATAAAAGCGTATATCCAATGTATTATCAGTTACAATTGCTGTGAAGTTTCTTGTGATTCCTTTGTTAACTCCACCTGCTTCATCTTCAATATTGAAATCCTTCAACACAAGATTTCCCTGAAGTAATTTATCACAAAAACATCAAACAAATATAATGCTAACAAAAACAACGCGCAATTAAAGAAAAAATTTATGTTTTTCGAGAGAGAAAGAAATTGCTATTCATTTTATTGTTCATATAGGCTTTTATTGGAGAACAGCTTTACTTTGAGTTGGAAAAATGGTTGCATATACAAGTACCTGAATATAAACATCAAATATACGCCTTCCAAGGCTACTATATGTTCTATCATCAGTAAACATGATCTCAGCAAAGTGAAGGTCTATTGTGTAGTTCCCATTTATCATACAAAACGCGTAATAAGTCAATGAAAGGGGGGAAAGCCGTGCATCCATGTACAGCTGAGAATTCTGCCCCGAAATGGTCGAGCTGTTTGACCAGATGAACGAGTCTCTAGAACGATCATCATCCAAGAAATGACCTGTGCTGCTAAATCCCCAGTTTGTTCTACTTGGGAAGAAACTTGAAGGCCCACCAGAATTTGGATCCTCTTCGTAAGTAATACCTCTATCATCATGTTGTTGTTTTCCACCACAGTTTATGTGGAGAGAGTAGTACCCTGAGACAAAAGCATGAAATTAATTCTCATTATATGTTTCTATATCAGTTAAAGTCGGGTAATGGGAAAAAACAATTTAGAGCTAAGTTACTGTAACTTACTTCGCTCGCAACGTATGTTTCTTAAGCAGGAAACAATTCCACTGGAAAGCCAATACGATATTTATTACAAGTCACATTGAAAATGATGTGAACAATGGACAAAGTATGAAATAAAAACTAGAAACTCACGAAGTATTTCCTTTCGAGCTTGCAAACAAGTTCCTGAAAAAAAAAAAGGTGAAATATTGCTAAGTTATGGAACTTCGAGAAAGAATTCGCAGCAGAAAACAAGCAAGAGTAATCTCACAGGTTACGTGGCTGGCAATTGGAGGGTGAGCTTTCAGAAGTAAGGTTGTTGTAAGATAGGTCACTGCTTGAAATATCAGATAAATGTCAACTATCTTGTTCTATGGATTTTGAGCACGAAAAATAGCATGTTATTTGTATGGAGAAGACAGGAGGGAGGCGTACATGCTGTCCCCATCTTTCAGCAACCAATCTGGCAGCGGTCCAGTTAGGGAGTTCCCCGTTAAATAGCTGGAGAAGTAAATATCATGAATTAGCAACACTGAAATAGGTTTCTGTAGTGCTCTGAGTTCATCACAGTTCAACTATGAGTGATTTTCTTTGAAGTTATATATAGTCAAACAGTTTCAAAGGATCCCTTTAACTTCACCCCAAATCATGTCAACAAAAGTCCAACATTTAGTATTTATGTTGGAAAAAGAGGCCAAATTTGACGTAAGGAGATCTTAGTCATATACCTCTGAGATGAACAGATCAACTAAATAAAAGTAAGTTAAGTGAGTACTTGTTTATTGTTGCCATTTTAGCTAATTCAATCAAGTTTAAAACGTGACAAGTCCAATTAATAGTGGCATCTAAACCCAAGTTTCTTACATGTAATCTGTGTTCGATAGAGCAGCAAAGGTGTCGGGAATTGGCCCACGCAATTTGTTGAAACTCAGGTCCCTGCAAAGCAAAACACAATAATATTACAAAACAACATTGTAAAGAACATAAAACTTTGGTTATTTCATTTCATGTGCGAGTGCTGACACGCCACAAGTTTCTCATAAGAGGAATCAAGAACATTGACGTAAATTATGAACCAATATTAAGTTGCTCAACATTAACGAAAAGATCATCGAATGCATAGCAACCATCCACATGATCTCTAAATTTGATTGATCTAAATCTTTTTATAGCTTCTTGACATCTTTGTTGAAGTAATGTGGTAATATAAAAATAATGAGACCCCAATTAAGAAACCAAGCAAAAAAATTTGGCAAAAACCAATGAATTTAGCGTCGCTTTCAATAATATAGTATAGAAACATAAACATAACCAGAAGGAAAAGGTTTTACTAACAAGACTTTTAATCCTGTCATTTCACCAATATAACTTGGCAACTCCCCGACGATATTGCAACTCCTCAAAATCCTGCACAAAAAGATTCCTGCGTCACACAAATGCAATGATTTATTCGGTGAGCGAGCAATGCATTAAAATCACACTCACAGTGTCTTGAGCTTTCTTATGCTACTAAGAGGTGGAAAAGTAGTTTCATTCCCATTCAAGTCACTAATTCTCCTGCATATCACAAGAATACATGTAAATCATCCCTTTTTCAATGAAATAATTTGTGATCATTTAACCTGATAATGTGCATAGTATAAATGAATCTTAATCCATACTCACAAGTCAGTTAACTTGGTTAAGGAAGCAATACCAGACGGGATTGGCCCCGACAGACCACTAGCCTGAATGACTCTGCGATTATCAAATGTAAATACGAAAATTTAAGGAATTGCTACAGCATTACTACAACATAAAACTTCAATCAATCCTTACAATTTCTCAATATTTGTCCAATTCTGGATAAAATTGGGTATGCTTCCTCTGAAGTTGTTATCACTAATACGACTGCATTATAACAGAGTTCACCAAATACATTCAAGATTGACACGTAGAGAGGCGCATTAAGAAGTAAGAAATTTACTAAACAAAAAATGAGAAGAAACTTACAAATCTTTCAATGTGGTCATTCTTGCTAAATTTTCAGGTAATTCCCCGGTTAAATTGTTCGAGGTAAATAGTCTTTACATATTCACATTAAAGAAAAACAACTCGAATTAGGGTTTGATCAATCTAAGCTCATAAACAGGGGAACAAAGGAAAAAAACAATAGCTGATGAAATTATAGTTGTGATAATAGAAGTGTCTTACAATCGCTCTATTCGACGAAGATTTCCAAGCTCTGGAGGTATAGTTCCAGACAATTGATTGTACTCCAGTATCCTTCCAATTTTCCCCAAAAAGAAAAATCAAGAAAGTACTAAATTAAATATTCATCAAATCAATATTGGTCTGTATAAGCCAGAAAAAAATGTAGTGAAACTTAAAAATTGTTAAGAAAACTGGTAATTTTAATTACAGATTTGCTAGTGTAGTGATGTTGGCAAGTTGTACTGGGATTGAACCCGTAATACGGTTTCCAATGAGGGAACTGCAATAAAACAACATTAATCCGTTAGTCCAGCCAAATCATAACACTCTAAATTCAATTAATTACCTGAAAGAAGTTACATATACTGCAACACACACACACACACACATACATACATATATATATATAGATATAGAAACTTGAAGAGAAAGGATACATGTTGACGAGTCTCATGGAACCCCATTCTGGAGGAATTGTACCGTTGAGGTAGTTCCGGGTAAGGTCACTGTGTAAGAGGATATGAAAATTTTGACAGTTAAGTTAGTTAACCTCTGTTTTTTTGGTGCCATTCCATACTACTCAAGTGGGTATGCGCCCAAGTGAGTTTAAAACTGTATGATCATCCCTGATGATATTATCAATCATTTATGAACGACATCATGTGCACATCCAAGGATTGACAAATACACTTAGCTACTACCCACTTTGATAGCATGAAATAAACTGAATTTGAGAGAGAGAGAGAGAAGGGTTCATACAATTACACTTACATTTCTTGGAGAAAAGGGAGTCTGGGTAGCTCTCTTGGGACTGATCCATTCAGATTTTGGGCTTTTAAAATACTGCATTTTTGGGACAAGAAAAATGGACTTAACTTTTTTACAAATCAGTGGTTACATGATACAAGTTATGAGTATCAAATAGTTATAATTAACTAAGAATTAGTATGAAAGTAGAGAAAGGTCCACATGCCATTTGGCATATGTGGGAATCGAACCCAAGACCTCTAATATCTAGGGGCCTCAATTTTGTCAGTAAAGCTAAACTTCATCATATCAAAATGGTCTTAAGTAGTAGAATCAAAATTAATTAGGCTAAGTAAATTGTGACAGTAGAGATGAAAAACGAGATGATAAATAAAATTAACATGATTAAAAAAGAAAAATAAAGGACAAAAATTCTTATATCAAACTTTATGAACCATGTGATTGTCATCAAGTTATCTCATCAAATGTGTCGCAATAATAGTCATACAGTGTATGAACACCTAATTCATCCAAAAATATTTATCTTATAGTTTGTCAGATTAAAAAAATTTCTCTTTGTTTTTTGTGGAAGACGCCCCCTCTTTATGTCTTACTAGTATAAAAGCGTAGATATAGGAAGTCACGTTAATTTTCTTTGATTCCATTTCTGTTTGATTTTTATTTTGTGACAAATATATAATTTGTTAGAAAAAATTCGTAATAACTTCATACAATAAGCGTATATCGGTACGTATGAATAATTAAAAGATATCGGGTCTCCTGTACACTGGAAGATGGTAATGAATAATATTTGGATTTTTGAATTAAAGCATTTCGTATAATTATTAAACTTGATTAATAATGCTATATTTTGGTAAAACTATATATATTAGAATTATTATGAGTGTTGGTTGAAGTTTATACAACTTAACCCAAGACATGTTCTAGTAGTATCCACCTCCCACTTTATGTGAGAGGTTTTGAGTTCGAATTCAGACTGCCACAAGTTGTGACTTTCCCCTTTTTTATGGAGTTAGATAGAGTCTTTATGATTCAAAATTATAACTATCAACTTGGGTTTGTGGGGTTAGATATATAGGGTATCCCCCTTCCTCATAAATTAAAAAAAGAAGTTTATACAACTTAGAAATGCTAATATTAATATGGAATGATGTACAAACATGCATAGTAATTATCTTCGAATAGTTATATATTTCTATATTTTGTCAAATATATAAATTAAGTAATATAGCAACACGTAAACGATAATTTTTTATATATTAGAAAGTGGAATAAAAAAATGGGTAAAGCATCATACATCCAAAATATAATACAAAAATAAAAAGTAATACATTCTATTTTTGTATGTCTATGAATATATATGTTGCTCATTTCCATATTTTTGCTATGTAACTCTTAACAATAATATATTCATATATATCAAACATCGAATTTTTTCTAGTTTGAATCTAACTAATTAAAAATTTATTTTCTAATAAAAAAACAATATTTATCTAAATCTCGCTTGAAAATGTAATATAAAAATTTAATAATCTATGTCAACGCTATTATTTGTCATAAGATTTCAGATTATACTATTTCTTGCCCACCTCATCTAGCCTATGACATATCTTTTCTAAAAACACTTTCTAAGTCAACGCCTTAATTAATTTCACTAAATTTAATTTAGTACATGTTCATGCCCTCGGATTTGTCAATAATCCTTAGATTAATTAACAAACGAATAATGACTTCCCTTAAGTTGACCCAAGTGGTAAAGACAAGACCTCAAAACTCTACATTAAAATAATTTCGGAATTTAATTCCTCTGAAAATGTTGCATTAATCTTCTCTTTTAAATTAAAGGCAGTTTAATTTTTTTTTTCAATTAATTAGCATATACCATATTGAAAAATAAATGATGAGATAAATCGATTCCAAGAAATAAATTATACTAATATTATTTTCTTGAATACATCACTCTTAATTCAGTTATATTCATATACATCTATTGTGGCCTCTCTTCTTTTCTTTAACTCTCAAATCCTAATATTTTGATGGTTTGGTAAGACGGCTATCTCCATTACCACTATTGTCAACTCCATCATTGGCGGGCTGGGTTGGAGCGCCCTCCTTCAAATTATGTATCCAGCTTCAGATATAGAGGTGAATTTGACGAGATAGAGACGGGACAATAAACAAGGTTTTAGATAGTATTTTATATTTGTTTTAGTTTTTATTTTCTCTCTCGAATGAGAGTTTGATTTCTCTCTCAAATGAGTGTTTTTCTCTCTTGAATAAGAGTGTGGTCTTAAACACAAGAGTTTTCTTGTGTTCGTTTTTAAGTTCTTAATATTTGTTATTTTTAAGAAACTTGATAGTTGGTGCTTCAGATGTTCTTACTACATCGTTTGAATCGATATGAATTGTATTGTTCTAAACGTAAACTTTCGATTGAATGATACATAACACTGATTTTTCTTTAAAAAAAATTCAGTTATATTCATCTAATTTCTGGCCACAATCAAAAGATTAAATATAGGTAAAAAAGAAAAAAAGTGTTAAAAGAAAATTACTCACATGCTAACAATATGACACACAGTATTATTGGCAAAGGTGCAGTTGCAGGTAACAGCATTTTCAAATCCTTTAACCGGGTTCTGGGTCACCCAACCCGATAACCCGCTACATGGATCCACACTGAAATTCCAATCCCTCTTTCCCAAACTCCTTGCTATTACCTGCAAAGACTCCACTGCCAAAACCCAACAATATTATAATTTATATATATATATATATGAGCTAAATATATTTGTTTCATACATATACTATAATAATTAATGTTATTAAATTATACCTTCATCATCTGGCAAAACTCCTGCTCCAGAGGCAAAACCCACAAGCCAGATCAATGCAAGGAGCTTCAAGAAGAACATGGTATGCTCACATATAAGATTTTTTTGTTGTTGATGATATATATATATGTATATATGTATATATGTGTGTGTGATAATTTGATCTCGAGTACTATAAGTGGTGGTGAAATGGAAGAAGAGTCAAGAAATGGTTTGAAAGACGTGAAGGCCGAATTGAAGATGATGTGTGTACAGATTGGTTTCGTGAATTAATTCAACGTAAAATAATCATATTGCAGATGCCGAAGTTAATAACCCTACTTGGAGTATTATATTTTATATTTCCTTGCTAAATTCGTTGTCAAATGGACTTGCATGTTTATTATTAGAAAAAATTGCATTTTTTGTCTCACAATATATGCAGGTGAGCACTATTAATCTCAAAATTTACGGGACTCACTACAAAAAATTATGATAGTAGTGGCAAAATGTCAAGTGACAATTTCAAAGTCATTACTAATTATAAGTTTTTTGTAATAAGAAATTTTTTTTTGTCACAAAAAAAAGTTTTACATGTTTAATAGTGACAAGATTTGCATAGAAGTTATCACTTTTGGTGATTAATGACAAGGAAGTTGTTGTCACTATTGACAATTAATGACACACCTTTAGTGACAACTTAGTAACAACAATTATAATTGTCACTCTATTTGTGTTGTCACTATACATGTGTCACTAATTGTCAATAATGACAACTTTAAAAAAACTCTTGTAACTAAAAATTTTTATTCTGATAAAGCTAAAATTATTGTCACTCATTATCTGTATATAGTGACAAATTTAACATTGTCACTTCAAATTTTGTTACTAATATTACTTTTTGTTGTAGTGACTTGCACATTTGGTCCCACATGATGAAAAAACGTTGCACTTTTGGTCTGCTACGTCTATTTTAGATGGAATTGAGCGCGTGCACCTCACGTTGTTGTTAGTGGCGAGCTGACTGTAGGTGGGACCAAATGTGCAAGTCCCGTAAACTCTGGGACTAATAGTGCTCACGTGCATATATTGTGGGACCAAAATTGGAATTTTCTCTTTTAATTAGATAATGATTTTTTTTCTTTATTTTCGACTCATTTTTCTTCCTTTCACGAGCATTTTTGGGCTTGGACTTGAACACATAAATTGTAGATTTTCAAATAAAGTTTGTAACCCCACAAGAATGGGCTCGTTTCGATGCCCGGGTGAAGAAATAAGACAATACAAAAAAGCAATATTAGAGCAATTTTTTTAAGAAAATAATGACTTTTTTTAAGAAAATCTACAATTTATATGTTCAAGTCAAAACCATAAAATGTACGAAAATGAGTCCATTATTGTACAGTTACAAAGCTTTAATGAAAATCTATAATCTAAATATTCAAGTCAAAAATCAAAAATGTACGAGAAAGGGAGAAAAATGAGCCAGAAACAAGGAAAAAGTCATTATTTTCTTAAAAGTAATGCTTAAATGTTGCTTTTTTGCTTGCCATATTCCTTCACTTGGGCATCGAAATGAGTCCATTATTGTGCAGCAACAAAGCTTTTATGAAAATCTAAAATTTATATGTTCAAGTCGAAACTCAAAAATGCACAAGAAATGGAGAAAAATGAGCCGGAAACAAGGAAAAATCATTATTTTCTTATAAAAAATGCTCAAATGTTACTTTTTTGCTTGCCGTATTCCTTCACTTGGGCATCGAAATGAGTCAATTATTGTTCGGTTACAAAGTTTTTATGAAAACCTATAATTTATATGTTCAAGTCGAAACCCAAAAATGTATAAGAAAGGGAGAAAAATGAGCCGGAAACAAGGAAAAAGTCATTATTTTTTAAAAAAAAATTGCTTAAATATTGCTTTTTTGCTTGCCATATTCCTTCACTTGGGCATCGAAATGAGTTCATTATTGTGCGGTTACTAAGCTTTTATGAGAATCAATAATTTATATGTCCAAGTCAAAACTCAAAAATGCACGAGAAAGGGAGAAAAATGAGCCGGAAACAAGGAAAAAATTATTATTTTCTTAAAAAAATTGCTATAATATTGCTTTTTTGCTTTGTCCTATTTTTTCAATGGGGCTTCGAAATGAGTCCATTCTTATGGGGTTACAAAATTTTATTTGAAAATCAACAATTTATATGTTCAAGTCGAAACCCAAAAATGTATGAAAAGGGGAGGACAATGAGCTGAAAATAAAGAAAAAAATTGTTATTTAATTAAAAGATAAAATTGCACTTTTAGTCCCACAATATATGCAAGTGAGCACTATTAGTCTCAAATTTTGCAGGACTTGCACATTTGGTCACACAAACAATCAGCTCACCATTAACGGCAATGTGAGGTGTATGCGCTCAATTTCGTCTAAAATAGATGGAGCTGACCAAAAGTGCAACGATTTTTCATCCTATGAGATCAAGTGTGCAAGTCCCATAAACTTTGGGACTAATAGTGTTCAATTGCATACATTGTGGGACCAAAAATACAATTTTCTCTTTATATTAAGTACCAAGGGTAAGTTTGTCCATGTATACCATAATTGTTTATGAAATAATACAGTTCCGATATATTTAGGGGTGAAAGACGAACCAAATTACTCGATACTCGACTCGAGCTCGATCGTTTAAAACTCGTTTGAGCTCGGTTCGTTAACTTATCAATGTTGGAAAAAAATTGCATAAAAACAAAAAAACGCAGCGGAAGAATTATAAGTTTAATCCCAGTGGCTCATCTCTATTTCTCATATCTAAATTGGGTTTTTACGAAATTAATTACCGTTCTCGCGTATGTTAAAATCTGAACCAGCTATGCAATCCTTTCTTGAATAGAAAATCCATCGCTGTCTCTAAATCGCCACGCCGGAGTCAAAAATGAAAATCACCTTCTTCTTCACCTTGATGGACGGCTAGAGTGAGAGAGAAAGGGATGAGAGTTTCACTTGGAGAGAAGTTTGTGAGTTAATTCTCTTGACCTAGTTATTTTTTCACTAAGTAGTATATATATACTACAATAGAAAACAATAACCTAGGCTTCATAAGGACGCCCACTTGTAGGCTTTTAAGCCTTCGGGCTTTTGTTTATTAATTAATTAAATAATTACTATTATTTATCCAATAAATAAATGAATTAAATAATCATTTAAATTCATTTTAATATTATAATTAAATTCCCATGAGGAATTAATTAATTCATTAACTTAATTAATTAATAAAATCATCTAATGATTAATTAATTAATCTCGATATCCAACACCGAAAATTCTCTCAAGTCTTTTCCAACGATTTTCTTTTTGCACTTCCTTTAAGCGCGACTCTTTAGGTTCGTCTCAAAAGGCAATTGGAAGGAAACCAAAAGGATGTGAGTAACACCTAGCCAGTCACGTGGCTCACATCGTATCCCAATTGAGATCGAATGAATAGGATCATTCCAAACCATATACGCTGTGAATACCGTACGTATACAAACCTTTTATTCTTGTATCCCAGTCAAGTGAGAGTCATGGTTTTAGTCAAACTCACATGACTTGACCATATGCTTAGCTCATAATGAGTCGAGGTAATTTTATGCTTTGGTCAAAGACTTTTAATCTCACTCATTCATGACTGCATAGGATACTTAGCTCATTCACTTATGAGAGAATAAATCTCATTTTGCTAATCAATTAACAATGCTACTTGCCCATCAAGTCGCACTTCGAGGTCGATCCCACCAAAGGGTGATTTGGATCTAATTACTCTAATGACAGACTGGATGTCACAAGTACATCTTCAACTCGACTCCTCAGGTTTAAGGTTCACGCGTACCTATCACAACTTATCAGTTTCATCATTGACTGTCAGTGAGTGACTACCCATGTGATGAAACTGATGTGAGCCGTGTTCAAACATATTAGTCCAACTTATATGTCCATGACATAAGTTCCCATTATCAATCCCACAGTGTTTGAATGACACTTTCTCTTTCAAAACTTATATCATGTAAGTCCTTGTTCTGTATTGATGTCCAGTGAAATACTTTCTTAAACTTGTGAACCCTATTTAGAGAATAAGAATCAAACCCTTCTAGTGCCATTCTCCCTATCCCATAGCAAGTAGAAGGTTTGCCTTATACTCAAGGACTTTACGTTGTTTATTAACACCTTACAAACGCCTATAAGAAAACAACAAGATAATGCTTTATATATAATAAAAGGATATTGTTTAGTTACAAGTTATGCCCTATAAATCTATCCTCTTTATGGCATTTGAGAGCATACACTCTAACAATCTCCCACTTGAACTCAATGCCATTTGCTATGGTATTTAATACCCATCCCTTCGAGATGTTTGTCTAGCACCGCTTGTGCCAATGGCTTGGTCAATGGATCAGCGACATTGTCAGCTGAGGCTATTTTCTGAATAGATATCTCTCCTCATGCAACGATCTCTCTTATGATGTGATATCTCCTCTCGATATGTTTGGACTTGTTGTGAGACCTAGGTTCCTTTGCTTGCGCTATTGCTCCGGTGTTGTCACAATAAAGTGGCAACGAGAGCTTTATGATAGGAACCACTTGAAGTTCTTCTATGAACTTCCTTATCCAAACAGCCTCTTTAGCTGCCTCAGAGGCAGCTATGTATTCAGCTTCTGTAGTGGAGTCCGCTGTATGCTTTGCTTGGAACTTTTCCAAGTTACCGCCCCACCATTGAGGGTGAATACGAATCCTGAGGCGGATTTCCGATCATCGACATCAGATTGAAAATCCGAATCAGTGTACCCGTCCACTCTTAGGCTACCACTCCCATAGACGAGAATCATATCCTTGGTTCTCTTAAGATACTTTAGGATATTCTTCACAGCTATCCAATGTTCCTTGCCTGGGTTTGCTTGAAATCGACTAACAACGCTTACCGAATAAGCAATGTCAGGTCTAGTACACAACATTACGTACATCAGGCTACCCACTGCTGATGCATAGGGTACAGTGCTCATTTCCTTTCTATCTTCCTCACTTTGAGGACACATAATTTTTGAGAGATGTACCACATGCCTCATTAGCAGGAACCCTTTCTTAGAATCCTCCATCCTATATCTCTTTAGAACCTTTTCTAAGTAAAGGGCTTGAGAGAGCCCTATCATTCTATGTGTTCGATCTCTGTAGATTCGAATCCCTAGAAAATAAGTTGTCTCTCCCAAGTCTTTCATGGAGAAAGTACTCGAAAGCCACTTCTTTACAGTGGTGAGCATTCCTATATCATTCCCTATGAGTAATATGTCATCTACATATAACACAAGGAATGTTATCTTGCTCCCACTAACCTTCTTGTAAACACATGGATCGTCTTCGTTCTTAATGAAGTCAAATCCTTTGACAACTTCATCAAAACGTAGATTCCAGCTACGGGATGCTTGCTTGAGTCCATAAATGGATCTCTTAAGCTTACGCGCCTTATGAGTATGTTCCTCGGATACAAAACCTTTCGGCTGTTCCATATAGATATCCTCTTCTAGGAATCCATTTAGGAAAGCAGTTTTGACATCCATTTGCCATATTTCATAGTCTAGGTGTGCGGCTATTACAAGTAGAATCCTTATTGATTTGATCATAGCCACTGGCGAAAAGGTTTCTTGGTAGTCAATTCCTTCTTTTTGACTATACCCTTTCGCCACTAGCCTGGCTTTGTAGGTGTCAACCTTGCCATCAACACCAATCTTTCTCTTGTAGATCCATTTGCACCCGATCGATTTTACCCCTTCAGGTTGGTCCACAAGTTTCCAGACTTGGTTTGCATGCATCGAATCGATCTCAGTTTGCATAGCTTCACGCCATCTAGTAGCATCCACATCCACCATTGCTTGATCAAAAGTGGAAGGATCATCTCCATGATCCTTCTCTAATACAGAATGGAGTCCAGCTCCCTCTGTACTAGATATCCGTATCTCTCAGGCGGTTGAGGTACTCTACTTGATCTTCGTGGTTGTGGTTGTGTTACAGAAGGTTCGGTTCTCACTTCCTGTGTAGATGTATCCACTGGAATCTCATTTTGTTCTTCTAGAACAATCTTTCTACCTGCTCCTCCTTCTTGAATGAACTCATCTTCAAGAAAGTGGGCTTGCAAAGCTACAATGATCCTTTGATCATCGTGCAGGTAAAAGAGTTATCCCATTGAATCCTCAGGATATCCAACGAAACGTCCCTTCAAGGATCTAGCCTCCAACTTGTCCACTTTGGTTTTTTTGACATAAGTCGGACATCCCCAAATCTTGATGTGATTAAGACTTGATTTCCTATTCCTCCATATCTCATAGGGAGTCATAGGAACGGACTTGGACGGACATCTATTTAAAATGTGTACAGCAGTAAGCAGCGCATGACCCCACAATGAAATGGGTAAGTCAGTGTAGCTGAGTATGGAGCGAACCATGTCCAACAAAGTTCGATTCCTTCGCTCTGCTACTCCATTTAACTGTGGTGTCGCTGGAGGTGTTATCTGTAATACTATACCATTCTCTCTGAGGTATACATCAAACTCGTCGCTCATATATTCTCCTCCTCGATCGGATCGAAGGGTTTTTATATGTTGACCAGTTTGCTTTTCCACTAAAGCCTTGAATTACTTGAACTTTTCAATGGATTCAGACTTGTGCCTCATCATGTACACTAGACCATATCTTGAATGGTCATTAGTGAAGGTGATGAAGTAAAGGAAACCTCCTCATGCCATTTCTCCAAATGGACCACAAACATCAGTATGCACTAAGCCTAAGATTTGTGAGGCTCTTTCAAAAGTCCCTGTGAAGAGGGATCTAGCCATCTTGCCTTTGAGACAAGATTCACAAATAGGATAGGGATCCAATCCCAATGGGCCAATTAGTCCATCTTTCTCCATTTTGCGAATTTTATGTTCGCCGGCATGGCCTAGTCTAAGATGCCAAATCAATCTTTGGTTTATTCCAAGCCTACTACGTTTTCTTTGTATAGTATTCACAGAACACTCATTCTGGACATTAAGGTAATACAATCCATTTATTAAAGAAGCAAAGCTTACTAATTTATTACCATAATAAATGTTGCATCGTTCATTAATAAAACGGAAAGTGTAACCAAGTTTAACTAAAACGGGAATAGAAACATTGTTTTTAAGCCCAACTAAAACATTATCCAGAAATAGTATTTGTCTAGAATTTAAAATCAATGAGGTAGATCTAATTCCAGTAGCTGGGACGCTATGCCCACTGCCTACTTTTATCTTCACCTCATCACTGTCCAGCTTCCTTCCTCGCCCCAGATCCTGATTCATACAACAAATGTAAGCACTTGCTCCAGAATCAAGAATCCAAGATATAGAGAAGACGGTCATAGAACAATTAGTTTCATTAACATAAAGTTCCATACCTTGTGCGCCCTGCCCCATGTTCGGACAGTTCCTTCTCCAGTGGCCCAGCTCACCGCAGTGTAGGCATTTGTCTGTCTTTTGTGGCCCTTTACGCTTGCAATTCACGGGAGCTTTTCCTTTTCCTTTATCGACACCACCCTGAGCTCTAAGCTCGCCACTCTGCTTCTTGGTTTTCTTCTTCTTATTCTTCGCCCGTTTGGGCCCAGAAAAGATAACAAATGCAGTTTCCTTTCCCTTGGGCTTCAATTGAGATTGTGCAGTGTTTAATTAATTCATTAGCCCAGCTAAGTTGCATTCAATCTCATTGCAATTGAAGTTCATGACAAATTGGGAAAAAGAATCAGGAAGAGATTGCAAAATGAGATCGGTTTGAAGCTGTGGGTTCATCGTAAAATCGAGAGCCTCCAATCTCTTGATCCTCGAGATCATCTTGAGAATATGATCCCCAACTTTCACACCTTCTCTCATTTTGGCCCCGAAGAGCTCTTTAGATATCTCATATCTAGCAGTACGGCTGTGCTCACCATAGAGCTCGACCAAGTGTGCCAAGATAGCCTTTGCTGTGGTCATCTTCTCGTGGGATCTCTGAAGCTCGTTTGTCATTGAGCCGAGAATGTACCCACGCACTAGGACGTCGTCCTTTACCCATTTTTCATGAGCTTGGACTTTTTCCTAGTTGGCACGTGTTCTGGCAGGAGGAGCAGGGATGTCTGTGTCCAACACGTATCCCAAGGACTCCATGTTGAGAACTATTCTCAAGTTCCTCAACCAATCCACGTAGTTAGGTCCGGTAAGGATGTTCTTTTCGAGTAAAACGGAAAGTGGGTTGATAGTCATTTTTGTTTTTTTTTTAGAGAGATAAATCAAAATAGCTGCAGAAAATAAACCAAACTTTATTAGACTTGTGTAACTAAACTAAAACCAAGTTTAAAATCAAGGACTTCAACTTATAACTTGGCTCCCACTACATTTTTCGAGATTCACACTCCCACTGTGAAAAACGGAAATGATCGTTGCAATGTACTTCGTGGTGGGGATTGATTTCTTTAATTAATCTAATGGATGGCAACCCTTTAACGATATATGGTCCATTATTTTAATTAAAGTGATGTCCAACATCAATCTATCCAATAGATGGTTCAATCTTCTTTTTCCCATAATCCACCAAAACCGCAACCCTTTAACGATTTATAGGCTTTGTGGATTATCTAAGTTCACTCCCAATAACTCCTCATAATCTAACATTTGAATTTCACCTTGCAACCCTTTAACGATACTTGGGGTGAAATATGATTAAGGCATCTAATGCACTTAATAAAATTTTAGAATTAAATCTTGATATACGACCCCCACTTACTGGGAAGATGCAATATACTAGGTTTAATACTTAATTTCATTAAGTTTAGTGGAGGGAAAGGATGCCTGGCACCCCTTACTAACTTAGTATCAATTTTTGCTTGGGAGAATTCATGTTCTAAACATTTATCTAAGTCTCACTTTGCACATTACTCAATTTCTATAGCGCATATTGATAACATACATGCTTCATACAACTAATGAACATGCATCGAAAGCAATAAACCAACACATATGTCTATGGGATTTATCTAGAGGGCCCAAGCCAATGGGCCATCATTAAAAAGAAAAATAAGCCTAGCTATTCTTCGTGGGCTCCAAACTCCTCTTCTTTTGGATTGATCTCCTCTTGAAAGGCTTATTCTATTTCTATCTATTACATGAGATAATTTAACAACCTATACATAATTCTAGAAATAAAATAAACGGGCTCATTTCCGGCCCTAACAGCCCATAAAAGGAAATACAATCAACAGAAATAACCTAAGCCCATGGACAATGTCACCATCATATAATACATGCTCGCGAAAAATAAAGTAATTATGTTGGTGATTAAGTTAATGAATAATTAGTCCAACTAATTAATTCCCTCAATAAAATTCCAAATTTTATTGATAATCATGAAAATAACCATTTAGTGAGAGTCTTTAATTTAAATACATAACTTAATTAAAAAATTCTCTAAGAACCATTAATTAATTATTTCACTTAAATTAATAATACTCAATAAAAACAATTTGGGCTTTATTTCATAAAATATAATTACCAATCATTGGCATATTTAATTTTAATTAATTAGGCCCAAAAATAATTTATTGAAGAGTCCATATTTTTAAATAAAACAATTTGGGCTTATTTAATTAAATCCGGGTCATCATCCTTTTGACCCACCTGGATAATTAAAATAGCCCAAAACCCATTTAAATAAAAAATTGGACCCGAGGAAAATTAACCCTACCAGTTAGGACCCGGGCATGGACCCAGGCCCACGTGCGCTGGGCACACGACACGACGTGGCGGCCAGCGCACGGCTTTGTGCGCACACAGGCGCACGCTGCGCGCCCAGCGCGTAGACTGCGCATGTTGTTTTCAACACGCTCGTTGCGGAATATTATATTCCCATGAGGAATTAATTAATCAATTAAATTCATGTTAATATTATAATTAAATTCCCATGAGGAATTAATTAATTCATTAACTTAATTAATTCATAAAATCATCTAATGATTAATTAATTAATCTCGATATCCAATACCGAAAATTCTCTCAAGTCTTTTCCTACGATTTCCTTTTTGCACTTCCTTTAAGCGCGACTCTTTAGGTTCGTCTCAAAAGGCAATTGGGAGGAAACCAAAAGGATGTGAGTAACACCTAGCCAGTCACGTGGCTCACATCGTATCCCAATTGAGATCGAATGAATAGGATCATTCCAAACTATATACGATGTGAATACCGTACGTGTATAAAACTTTTATTCTTGTATCCCAATCAAGTGAAAGTCATGGTTTAGTCAAACTCACATGACTTGACCATATGCTTAGCTCATAATGAGTCGAGGTCATTTTGTGCTTTGGCCAAAGACTTTTAACCTCACTCATTCAGGACTGCATAGGATGCTTAGCTCATTCACTTATGAGAGAATAAATCTCATTTTGCTAATCAGTTAACAATGCTACTTGCCCATCAAGTCGCACTTCGAGGTCGATCCCACCAAAGGGTGATTTGGATCTAACTACTCTAATGACAGACTTGATGTCACAAGTACATCTTCAACTTAACTCTTCAGGTCCAAGGTTCACGTGTACCTATCACAATTTATCAGTTTCATCATTGACTGTCAGTGAGTGAATACCCATGTGATGAAATTGATGCGAGCCGTGTTCGAACATATTAGTCCAACTTATATGTCCATGACATAAGTTCCCACTATCAATCCCATAGTGTTTGACTAACACTTTCTCTGTCAAAACTTATATCGTGCAAGTCCTTGTTCTGTATTGATGTCCACTCAAATACTTCTTTAGACTTGCGAACCCTATTTAGAGAATAAGGATCAAACCCTTCTAGTGTCATTCTCCTTATCCCATAGGAAGTAGAAGGTTTGCCTTATACTCAAGGACTTTACGTTGTTTATTTACAAATGCATATAAGAAAACAACAAGATAATGCCTTATATATAATAAAAGGATATTATTTAGTTACAAGTTAATGTCCTATAAATCTATGCTCTTTATGGCATTTGAGGGCATACACTCTAACAATCAAACCAAGCTTGAACAACCTTTTGTGTTTGATAAGTTTTGAAACTCGGCTCGAACTCAGCTCGATTAGTAAAAAATAATAAAAATATGTACAAAAAAATCAAACTACTTGAACTCGACTCGTGTTCGGCTCGATTAAAGGTCGTTTGAGCTCAGCTCGATTACTAATTAAACAAGTTGAAACACAAACTTTGAAGCTCGATTGTATTTCAAACAAACTTGAACAACATCTCGTTCGGTTTAACTCGCCTTGTTTACACCACTAGATATATTCAATTTTTTTAGTTTTCAAAATGGTTTTTTTAACGTTAAAGAAAAAACTCGGATGCATGGTTATTTAAACACTCATCTAAATTGTATTTGCAGTCCAAATTTAAATTTTATTTTCTCAACTACACCGAAATATAGAAATATGTAATATGTTACAAAAGAAATACATCTTAATTTTGCCAAACCAGTTTGTCGAAGTAGGTTATGATACCTAAGCAACATGTTAAATACTTAAATTTAATTTCAATATAATAACGAGAATCCATTTTATTTATGAAAAATGTTGGGAATCCCAATAATTAGTAAGTTGGTTTCTGATTGTTATCGGCCCTTGTTGACACAGTTGGTAAGAAACGTGTTATTTCATGTCAGAGGATTGTGGGTTCAATTCTCTTTGCAATATGAGGTCAGTGTTAGTTAACGATTTGTGAATACCTTTGTTAGTGATATTTGATTCAGAAGACATCCTCAACCCGTGTTAGTGATATTTGATTCAGAAGACATCCTCAACCCGTACGTGGTAGGTGACCAAAGCTAATCCTATCTAACTTTTTATTTTTTTTAAAAAAAGGTTTTATATATTAAATTTTACAAAATTTTCTCGGACTCAAAAGTCGTGATTTAATTTAACGAGGAAATTGGTTGACTGTAGACGAATGAAACGAGGTCATAGGTACGGTGAAAAGGTAGTTAATTAGCTGTATTATGGAAGACTTGCCCACTTGCTCACATGCTTTAATTAGTATATACGAAATTAATGTTTTATTATGTTGACATGTTGATGACCCTTATTTTATTTTATCTCAATTTCTTTTAATTTGTTTATATATTAATATATAGTAAGGATCAGATATCTAACTTGCCGCCAATGAGACCTTGCCTAATTCAAGGTTGTGGGTTCGACTTTTACGTGAGTTACTTTTTCTATCTATATGGTAATTCGTAACAGTTTATAATAGAATTTATTGATGATGCTTATTTGTAATAAATATTCACTTACAATTGATGTAATATGATAATGTAATCGCTCCTTTAAAAAAATAAGAAAATCTAACTTGCCATTCAATAACATATTGCATCAACTATTAATATAGTTAAGGCTAAATTAGTGCCTGTAAGGGTTCATGCGTATTGCAGCTTTGCGATTTTATATTTTTAATTTCAAATTGATTTGTCATGTACGATTTTGTAGCATAGCAATTTGAGATTAATTTTTTTTGTGTGTGTAAATTAAAAATTAAAACTGACTATGTGTTTTGTTCGTATGGTTCAGGGTGATTTATAAATTGATTTTACGATCTCTAACCGTGTTTATGGAAAAGACTTTGTTGGGAGAAGTTGGATCCATTTCGGTGATATCTCTATCTCGAAGGGATTAGTTTCCGGTGTCCGGTTGAGGGACATCCTTGGTTATAAACAAAGAAAAAATCGGGATAAATGCAAAAAATCCCCATGTGATATAACTTTTTTGCTAAAAACGCCCAATAATCACGAAATAGCTTAAAAATCCTCCGTGTTCTTAAAAAAGTCTGTAAAAAGTCACTTTTTGTAAAATAGATAGAAAGAAATATGTGTTTTTTAGGTGAAAGAACACTATTTTATCTTTTATATTATTTAGAGAATGTATAAATGACAAATAAGTATATTAATAAAGGTAAACAAATGAAAAACACACTCATTATTTTACAAAAAATTACTTTTTGCAGACTTCTTTAAGAACACGGGGTTTTTTTAGACTATTTCGTGATCACAGGGGAATTTTAGCAAAAAAGTCATAATACAAGAGAGTTTCTTGCATTTATCCCAAAAAAATAAGTTGATTTTACTTCACACAACTTTCGCTTTGGGGATAATTGCAAAAAAAGACCCATGTATTATTGTAAAAATGCAAAAAAAAAAACCCCTGTTAACGAAATAGCCGAAAACCCAATGTGAAATGTTAAAATTCTGCACACACTCCTAAACCGTTGATTAGGCTAGGCCTTAACTCTGATAAATTTTGTTTAAAATGTCCGTTATGCCCTTAAATTACTAGCGTTGGATCTAAATACATACAATCAAAGGTTCATATTTTTTGAGTTAAAAGAAAAACTAAAGTAAAATAAAACAAGCGAAAAATAAAAAACTGGAGAAGAAGACCATCTTCAAATAAGCTTTCACAGAAAATCCCAAACCCCCAACCCCATAATTCCAAAAGGTAAAATAAAATCTTTATGTTAAATATTTGGCAAATCTTAATCTCAACATGGATGGGCGAAGTGGTGGAGGTTGTGCAGAGTGGTGGGTGTGTAAACTGTTGGTGGTGGGTTCAATTGGTGGTGGCGAGTTCGAGTGGTGGTGATGGCTGCGACGTGGTAGTGGGTTCGAGCGGTAGTGGTGGATTCGATTTTGGTGGTGGTTGTGACTGCGAATAGTGGATTGCTGGTGGTGGTGGTGCCAGTAATTGCGGTGGTGGTGTCACCGGTGAGCTTGAGATAGGTGTTTGTGGATTGCTGGTGGTGGGAGAAATCAGGAAGAAGAGGGAGAAATCAGGAAGAAGAAGACGAAGAATATCATGAGGAAGATGAACGAGAAAAAACAGAAAAAAGAAGAAGAAGAATACCAGGAGGAAGAAGAAGCAGAAAACACAGAAAAACAAAAACAAAAAAAAACAAATGGGTTTGGATCTGGGTTTTGGGTTGACCTAGATCCAAATACAAACCCATTAGCTTAATTGGATTAAATTTAAACTTTTTTTTAATAAAAAAATTAAACTTTGAGGGTATAATAGACTTTTTACATATGAAAATTGGATTAAAAATTTGCCCACTCTCACCTCGCTCGTGTGTCTCAAATGTCATTAAGTTTGACGGAATGGGGGTATTTTGCCGAGTTTTAGCATTTTATAGGGGGTTTTCGGCTATTTCGTTAACGGAGGTTTTTTTTTTTTTTTTTTCATTTTTACTATAACACAAGTTTTTGTTTTGCAATTATCCCTTTTGTTTTTGTGGGGTGGGGTGGGGTGGGGTGGGGTGGGGGGAGGGGAGGGTTTAATTAAATTAAAAACAATTAGATTATTGTGATTTATAATTAAAAAAATACTAGTTAAGGACACAATTATTTAAATTCATACAACATGAACCCTAAAAAAGTTACAATATCTTTACTTAATATTAGATAACAACATCATATGGTAGAACGAGGGAAAAAAAATTAGAATATCACTTTAAATATGAATGTTATGTTGAATGGGGATCTAAAATTGCAATAAATTAATTGAAAAAAATTGACAGCTAAGGTGCACTTATTTGTTCGTTAAATTTTGTGTGATACAAAATCTGCAACAAAAAATTGTAAATAATCCTACACTAGTAAAAATAGAATAAATTGACGTCTCATTGCTATTACAAATATTAGGCCCCGATTGGATGGGACGCTGTTTCTCATTTCTCAGAGATTTTTTTCATCAAAAATTCATTTATTTGACATTTTCCAAAAATATCCCAAAAAAACACTACACACACTTTCTCAGAAAAAAAAATCTCAAATTTCTTTGACAAATGGATTACTTGGCATTTCTCTCAAATTTTTCTCAAAAATTCAGAATTTTTACTATTGATGATTAGACAATTCACTCGATAATTAAAAATACTTTATCCGTCAATATCTTAATATAATCATCAAAATCATCACATATCTTTATTTGAAATGATATAGGCTACGAAATAAGATCCACTTTACATATTTTTTTATGCCTTAATTGATGAGTTTAGTTTAAATATGTTAAATATTCTTACAAAAACAAAACTCATTCATACCAATTTCCCATAAAAAAAAATTTTTTCTCACAAAAAAAGATTTTTTCTTACAAAGAAAACATATCACATCATACTTAATTATTACACTTTTTTCTATAAAAAAAACTCATCCAAACACATTTCCTCTTTCATATCTCTATTTCCTTCAAAATAATTTCTCTTACTTTATCTATGAAAATTAAGAAATTGAAAATAGACGTCCATCCAATCGAAC
This sequence comes from Buddleja alternifolia, assembly GCA_019426215.1. NCBI lineage: Eukaryota > Viridiplantae > Streptophyta > Magnoliopsida > Lamiales > Scrophulariaceae > Buddleja > Buddleja alternifolia. The sequence continues at coordinate 16,599,806 of CM033392.1, read as the reverse complement.
CCTAAGTGTGTGGTTTCGCAGTTTCGTCATAATAAACCTGCTCATTATTCTTTTCTTTTTGCTAAAATTCTTTAAATTGCTATTATTTGTAAAAGAATATAACAGTAAAATGTCATAAGATATTATCTTTTTTGAATACGTCAAGCGCCCACAAAAATTTTTTTTAAAGGGAAACGGTAGAATAATATTACTCAAAACTCAAATGGTAAAAAGATAATGCAATAATCGCAAGCAGCAACAGCAACAGCAACAGACTTCTGCTCTATTGGAACCGCTTTCGCAATAGAATGAGGTACACTATAAAATATAAATGAATACACATTAATCACTACATAAGAGATAAGATCAGACTTCAAATCAAGACTAATTACACTTGGAAAAAAATAAAAAAAATCAAGACTAATTACTAAATTAAACTTTTAAAATAAGTATAGTTACGATTAAACAATTATTAAAAGTTAAAATTAAATATTGAAATCAACTTAAAAACAGAAAGGTCCGATGATAAAGCAAAAGGGACAGGCAACACCTAAAATAGCTCTAGCAATAAAATGAGCAACTGAGTTACCCGAACGTTTAACAAAAAAAGCAACTAAATGAAGAAAAAGAACGCGATAAACGTAAAAGATCACTAATAAAGTTTAAGGGGCGATAACGTTAAGTCTACCGAGCCCAGATTTAAGTTTGAATTTAACCTTCAGACAATCTAGTAAACCACATTATTGTTACGTACAAGGGTCGATTTGAAGAACCATACAACTAATTCATTGTAGTTCTACCAATACACAAGAGAATAAACTATATATAATCCCACTGTGCTAGACACTTCTATTGGTGAGGCATTTACGCTTTGTTTGGTTCAATGATTTTGGTGAAGAAAAGGAAAGGAAAGGAAAAGAAAAATCTCCTTGTTTTTCCACCATTTTCCTTAATGAGGAAAAGGAATTGACTCAAATTAACATTACGTTTTCTCTCTCATTTTCTTTTCCTTTTCCTTTTCTCTAGTAACCAAACAAAGGAAATTGGTTTTCCTTCCATTTCCTTTCCCTTTCCTTGTCAAATATCTAGAACCAAACAAGCTATTAGGGTTTTGGAAAATCGCACCGCTTTGTACAGTTTGGTTTTCGTATGAAAGAAAGGAGACGACTTAGATGGCTTACTAAATAATTATATCATTAAATAACTTATTATTTTAATTCACTATTTTATTAATCAAACTTTATTAATTATATGTTTAATTAATCTGCCAACTAATATTGGTAGGCATGTTCGTTATGCACTGCAAATATACTGAAAAAAGACAAAATTTCTTTTACGTCCCTTTCACTCAATAGTCAATACTCTAACGTTCTTAATGTCTTGAAAGCTTGGACGGACTCTGCTCCCTACAAAGCTTAGCTAAGGATCACATACGTACAATCCTTCCTCTCCTAATCCTTTGCTATTTGTGGGTTGCTCGAAATAAGAAAAAAACATGAAAACACTCCCATTAAAGCTGACCATATTATAACTTAGATTCATTTTCTCTCTCTGCTTGGGCGTTCTCTCTCTCTGATTGGGAGTCTCTCACCTGGGTTCTAGGGTTCTTCTCTTCTCAGCAAAATTGGGGCTAATCTGGAGTGTACACACGAAAGTTTTTACACCTTTCTGATTGGATTTCCACGATACTCTTCAAGGTCTTGCTCAATGGAGCTGCTGCGATATAGTTGGTTAGCACTCGTCGTCTTATTAACAATGAAGGGATGATTTCTTGACTCAAGATTGTTTGCAACTCGTTGTCCCCTGTTTTTCTTTGAACTTTTTGCTTGTCTTTCTCTTAAACTCTTCCCTCTTTTCGATTTCCTTTCTTTGTTGGTGTTTTGTCTCGGGTTTCTCTTGTTTGCAGGCTAATCCAGGCTCTAGCTGTTTTCTCGCCCCGGTAACTTTGGAATACTCAGATTTTTGCTCTCGAACATTTCAGTGGGAGGCATGGAGGCAGCGATTCGTCGAATGGAAAAGGGGCTCGCTCTTACGGACAGGGAGGCTAAGAAAGTTGTTATTTCTCCAGATATTTGGCAGAAAGGACTTAAGGTAAAGGAACTAGTTTTAATAGGCAGATTGTTGGGCAAACGCAGATTGAATATGGCAGCTTTCAAAGACACCTTAATTCACTCGTTTAAGCCGGTGCGTGGAATGGAAATCCAACGCATTGAGAGTGATCGATTTTTGTTTGTCTTTAATCATAGCCTGGATATGGACAGAGTTCTGGAAGAAAGACCTTGGAATTATGAAAATGAGATGTTGGTTCTTAAAGAGTTAACTGAGAATGAAGATCCAATTTCAGCTAAGTTAGATTGGTCGGATATGTTTGTCCGAGTGCAAGGCCTACCCATAGGCAAAATGACAGAGGAATTTGGGTCGATTATCGGGAATAGTATTGGGATTTTTGTTGCTATGGATGAAAGTCGAAGTGGAATTCTTTGGGGGGCAACTTTACGCATTCGAGTCAGCATTAATATCACCAAGCCCCTACCCCGCTTCCTGACACTTAGCAGCCCCACGGGGGATGAAATCAACTTATCTTTCGCTTATGAGAAACTGCCTACCTTCTGTTATCTCTGTGGGGTGCTTGGCCATATTCATGATCGTTGTGAAGTGCGATACTCGGACTCCTTTGTTAATCCGGGTTTAAAGCTTCCATATGGGGATTGGATGCGGGCGACTTTTCGCAAAACTCCTTCACATAGCTATAATGCATACTCTACATCCAGTGGTAATCTCAGCTCGCGAGAGAATAATCAGTCGAGAGGCTCAGCAATTTGGGGCAGTAATCGACCAAAAAACCCACCACAAGCACATAAACAACCAGACCCTCATGCTACTGATCGCACAAAAGACCTACCCCACTCAACATCACCCTATCGTCCACCTTCCCTCCGATTATCCAATTCACCTCCCCTCTGCCCGGCATTACCTCAACCTAACATTGTCGAGTCAGAAGGAGATTCTGAATCAATCCAATCCCGTGCACCTATTATGTATGAACCTGAGATTGTGGCTACCACAAATTTGACTGAGAACCAATTTCCCGTGGCTATGCCCCCCTTGCAAAATCCCAAATCACCCCCATTACAATTGGCCATTGGTTCACAATTGAATCTGAATAAAAATAATACCACTTCCAGCACCCCAACCACTTACATGCTCACCTCCCCTCCTGTACTCCTTACCCAAAATTCACTGCTTAATGTCACTTCACCTACAGTCCAGCCACCTCAACCTACCCTCATTCCCCCCGGCTCACCGTCAGTGATCAACCCTATTTTGATCAACGTCCCTCTCCAACTCGAAAAAGTAAACATCCTCCTACTAGACGTAAGATCTCTAAAGCTAAGCGTAAATTGTCCCCGGTGAAGCTTAATAGGAAAATGTTGAAATTGACTGAAATTCCGGTGGAAGATTATAACATCGTTTCGAAAACCACTTGTCCTGATAGTATGGTTGAAGGGGCTGCCGGGATCAATGAGTCTCCTTGTTTGGAACTGTCAAGGCTTGGGGGGTGCCGGGGCAGTTCATTTTTTGGTGGAACTCATTCGTTTCCACAACCCCTCGTTGGTTTTCCTTTCGGAAACCAAATGTAAGAAAAAGTACATTGAAAGATTGAAGAGCAGACTTAATATGAATGGAGTTAATGTCGATTCAGTGGGTATCGGTGGCGGGTTAGCATTACTGTGGGATAAACGGTGTGATGTGGTCCTCCAATCTATGTCTTCGTCTCATATTGATTCTAAGGTTTATTTGAGTGATGATGCACAATTCTGGAGATTTACGGGGTTTTACGGTAATCCGGTTACAGGGCTTCGGAAAGAATCTTGGCGTCTGATGGAACATTTAAGCAGACAGGGTAATTCTAGATGGTTAATTGCAGGGGATTTTAATGAAATTATCTCCTCGGATGAAAAGGATGGTTGTCGACCCCGCCCATTATGGCAGATGAGGAACTTCAGGGAAGCGCTGGATAGGGCAGATTTACATAACCTCGGCTTCCACGGGGATAAACTCACATGGAGTAATAATTGGGAGGCCCCGAACACGGTTCGATTGAGAATTGATAGGGCTTGTGGTAACTCTGCTTGGGTGAATTCTTACCCTGATACGAAGGTTTCACATCTCCCTACGAGTTCTTCAGACCATTGTGTACTTCATATTCAGCTTGTTCCACCGAAACTTCCTACCCAACCAAAAAAGAAGAGACGGTTCAGATTTGAGACAGCGTGGTTGCGGTCAAGCGAGTGCGAGAGAGTCATTAGAGATGCTTGGAAATCAGATTCTACTCTTGATGAAACTAATCTTGCTTGGAACAATATAAAAAATTGTAGGCTCGGGTTACTAAACTGGAACCGAATGGGAGTTGGTGACAAAAAGAAGCGCATCAATGAGTTGGAAGAGCAGTTAGTTGCAATTAGAAAGGGTGTGATCACGGCAACAACGAAGCATTCTGAGGCCCTTATGAAAAATGAGCTTGAGGAACTTAGAGCACAAGAGGAAACTCAATGGATGCAACGGAGCAGAGCCTTGTGGATGAAAGACGGCGACAGAAATACCCAATTCTTGCACTCATGTGTGACAGAAAGGAGGCGACGAAATTCAATTCTTAAACTCAAAGATGAGGTGGGAAATTGGCAGGATAGGGAGGGTGAGGTTCAGAACATTATTCTGAGATACTTTCGTGCGATCTTTACCTCTGTACAGCCCACTGATAATGATCTTGAAGAGGTGTTACGAGATGTGAATTCCAAAGTTACCGAGGAGATGAACTCTGCCATGCGCCGTGAGTATACTGCAGACGAGGTAGCTTTCTCCCTTTCTCTTATGCATCCCCTCAAATCCCCTGGCCCTGATGGAATGTCCCCCGTTTTTTACCAAAAATTTTGGCATATTGTTGGCCATGATATCACGCGATGTGTTCTCAAACTTCTTAATGATAAAATCTTTATGCCTAAGATGAATTTTACCCATATTGTTTTGATCCCTAAGTGTGAACAACCCGAGACTGTGGCCCATTTTCGTCCTATTAGTTTATGTAATGTCGTCTACAAATTGGCCTCCAAAACTATTGCTAATAGGATTAAGCCTTTTTTGAACAATATCATCTCAGAGACCCAATCAGCCTTTGTCCCGGGTCGTCTGATTTCTGACAACATCTTAGTGTCATACGAGATTAATCACTTTCTGAAAAATAAAACTTCGGGTCATGACGACTATGTTGCGATTAAGCTTGATATGAGCAAGGCCTATGATAGGGTCGAGTGGGTCTTCATCGAAAAGGTTCTTGTGAGGTTAGGGTTTCACCGGGATATTATTGATCTTATCATGATTTGTATTACTTCTGTCTCATACTCAGTGATGCTTACAGGAACTCAATTTGGTTACTTGCTACCTCAAAGGGGAATCCGTCAAGGAGACCCCTTATCGCCTTACCTGTTTCTTTTTGTAGCAGAGATCTTGAGTTGTATGGTGCAGGCTGAAGAACGGAGAGGTGTTATTAGAGGGGTGGCAATTTCTAGACATGCGCCAAGAATCTCACATCTTCTCTTCGCGGATGATACTGTTATTTATATGCAAGCGACGGAGGCGGCTTTCCATTGCATTCAAGATATCCTTCAGAAGTTTGAGTCGGCCTCGGGTCAACAGATTAATTTGGATAAGTCTTCTATGGTCTTCAGCAAGAATACACCGATGGATGTTAGGGATTCGTTGGCGGGATTTTTGGGTGTCGAGGTAGTCGAGAAACATGATAAATATCTCGGGTTACCTTCTGTGGTGGGCAAGTCAAAACGCGAGGTTTTTGCTTCTATTCGGGATAGGGTGATTGCGAGATTTCAGTCTTGGAATGCTAAGTTTCTGTCCCAGGCGGGTAAAGAAGTCCTTCTCAAAGCAGTTGTCCAGGCGATACCCACTTATGCTATGTCATGTTTCAAACTACCTGAAACTCTTCTGAGCGAGATTGAATCCAGTATGGCTAACTTTTGGTGGCACCACAAGGACACAAGAAAGACCCATTGGATCGCTTGGGATAGACTTTGTCGGGATAAATGTGAGGGAGGTGTGGGGTTTCGAGCTCTTAGGGATTTCAATACTGCGGTGTTGTCTAAACAAGGTTGGAGGATTATCCAAAACCCGGAGTGTCTGATGGCTAGAGTCTTCCGAGCAAAATATTTTTATGGAACTTCTTTTTTTGAGGCAGATTTGGGTTCCAATCCGTCGTTTACTTGGAGAAGCATTATGTCGGCTCAAGAGCTTTTGTTTGAGGGGGTTAGATGGCGAGTAGGTAATGGCAACAAACTCAGAATTTGGACTTCCCGGTGGCTGCCTAGACCAGGGGACTTTTGTGTTCACACCATCCAGAACACTCTGCCTATTGATGCTAAAGTGAGACAATTAATTGACCCGAACACAGGCTGGTGGGATAACAACCTGTTAGATGAAATTTTTGAGCCGGATGATGCTCAAATTATTCGTCGGATCCCTCTAGGCCCGCCTAATTCTGAGGACTGCATTGTTTGGCACTACACTAAGAATGGTCAATTTGCTGTGCGCAGCGCCTACCGTCTAGCTCGGGATTTTAGAATGCGTTTTGCCCCGACTTCTTCGACCCAACCATACATTGCTGCTAATCCGAAAGCGTGGGACTTCATTTGGCGTGCTAAGATCCCACCTAAGGTAAAAAAATTTGGTTGGAAAGCCTGTCTTAATGCGCTGCCTACAGGTTCTAATTTACTGAAACGAAAAATTGATGTCCCTGGCTCTTGTCCGTTTTGCCAACTAGATCGTGAGAATATTGGCCATACTCTTTTCTCTTGTCCATTTTCTCGTCAAGTTTGGGCCTTATCTAGTATTCCGTGGTCTGCCTTAGCTGTGTGGGGAGGTGATATCTTATCTTGGTTTCGAGAGTTGCAGTTAGCATTGGAACCAGATCATTATCATTTCTTCTTGGTTATTTGTTGGTACTTGTGGTACAATCGTAATACGTTACTCATGGATAACTGTTCTCTTGACCCAGATGGTTTAGTTTGTTCAGCTAAGGCTTTTCTGCACTCTTTCCAGGAAGCTTTAGTCTCGAATCCTTCGATTGTGTGCTCTGTTTCTGCTGGATTTTGGGCTGCGCCGAGAGATGGTTGTTTTAAAGTTAATTTTGATGGAGCCTTTTCAGAAACTTTTGGTTGTATGGGTGTTGGGGCGGTTGGCAGAGATTCCTCGGGTTCTTGTGTGGCTTGGAGTTGTCGTCGGTTGGCTTTTGTTACATCTCCGGATCATGTCGAGGCTTTGGCTGCGGTTGAAGCTATCCAGTTGGCTCGTAGAGAAGGGTGGGATAAAGTTGTTGTGGAAGGGGACTGCCTTAATATCATTAACAAACTTCGCAGCTCGGATAGAGACCTTTCGCCTCTTGGGGTTATCTGCCAAGAGGCTTGTTCTTTTGCATTGTCTTTTTCTTCGCTTTCTTTTTCCTTCGTTAAGCGCTTAGGTAATGTAGTTGCGCATTCTCTTGCTAGAGCAGCGGTGGTAATTCAAGAGCCTGTTCTTGAGTTACCGGCCCAAACTCTCGACCTTCTTTTGTCTGATTCCTTGCTTTCTAAGTAATATATCTTATCGTTTCCTTTCAAAAAAAAAAACAAAGCTGACCATATTATTTTTAGAATCTGGGAGCATGTAAATCTTATTTATAAATGTAAACTATGGAAAAACCACCACCGGATCGGTGACAGGAATGTGGCTTAGCTTTGGGATATCCCCCTCGGACTTAAGCCTTCAGTTCCTAAGTACCACAACTGGATCGACAATTGAAGATTGGAAATTGATCAATCGGCAATTTGGAATTGGAATGTGATCGATTGTCGTGGTACCGTCTGTTGGGAAAAATCGATTCAAAATCGAATCCAAATTGATATGTAGTGGAACAAAAAATAGAGACCTGGCTCTTATGTGCACATGTATGATATCAAAAAATAAAATAAAAATTAAAACATACATACTATGGCTAAAGTATTTAATTAAACTCTTTAATTAATAATTATTATTGCATATCTATAACTAACAATTAAAAGACTATATAATTAAATGCTTTAATTAAAACTAATAATTGCATAACTAAAAAAACAATAATAATTAAAACAAAAAAAATAAAAATCTTACACCGACGATTGGAATTCGCCGGTAGAAGAAGAAATCACAGCTCGTTCACCGCAAAGCCTTCTTCGCAATGCCTCAACAAACTTGGGAGTGTGAGCTCCAAAAATATACTACCAAAACAAAATTCCTTAAAAGGAATTTTATTTTTTTGAAAGCTAATTTATTCTCGTAAAATTATTCAAAAATTACTTGCCTTCGTTATTATGTTGTATGTTTGAACTTCCATATAAACCCCTTTATATAGGGAGTAGAAGGGATGAAAACCTTCTAAGAATTCTATGTGGGATCCCAGAAAGAAAGAGAAAACAAGTGGGTGAAAAAAAGAAAAGAGCAAAAAAATATATGATGGTGCCAGCTGGGGCGCGTGTGGTGCACGCGCCAGTTGGCACAGCCTTTTTGCTGGCGGTCATGCGCGCGTGCAGCACACGCTCCAGCAGTAAATTTCCTTTTTTTTCTCTTTCTTCTAATTAAATATCTTCCAAAGATATTTCCCACATTTTTCATCTAAGTTCAAACTTATCCTTCTAATAGATTTTTTTTAGTATTTATTCGTAGAGTTTCCATTTGAGGCTTGTGAAGGGACCTTGGGGAAAATTAATTTTAGCTCCAAGTAGATTAAATCAAATTATCATCACATGATAATATTTAATACCACTTAACAATATTTAATTCCACTAAATAAATATTGTTGCACTCTAATATTAACTTCAATTTATTTTTGAGTTCCTATTCTTTCGTAAAGAAATATTTCATTAACTCCTCTATTGAAATATTCGATAAAAAATAAAATTAAGACTACTATCATTTAATTTTTCACATCTTATCCTATAATGCTCAATTTGCTTCTTATCAACTTTCCAAATGAAAAACTATTTTTCATATAATTTCAGTGATACTTCACTCGAAACACTTTGGCCAAAGTTTTAGAAAAGTTGAACATTGCAAATCCATTATAGGGGATATATCTTATCTCTCATGGAAATTATAGATTCCATATGAATGTCCTTTCCAATCATATTTTTATGTCATTACCCAATGTATAAAATAAATATTTTTATGTCTATCGAAAACCTCACTTTTGAATACATCAAAGCAATGTACACTAGATGCATTAGTCTACGATAATCATAGAATTAAGAGTTATTGTTCTAAACTATTTATTTTCGATAATAGTCAAAATAAATAATTTGATTGGTCTGGTTCAGTGTTTCAATCTCATTGATTTATACGAATATACTATATATGGAATCCGTATTCCCATGATTAAGACAAATCATCGAATATAGCATATTATAGTTTTTAGCAGATAAGACGTTCATTCTTATCATCGACTACAACTCATTTATAATAATAATGATACACTTAATCCAAGTCTTTTCATGGAACATCACTTTCATTTGGATTATCATATGTAATTATGGACTATGTCTATCTCATAAGACATTTTAATAATACCCATAACTCATAATATATAAATAATTGGATTTTAGGGCACATCCCTAACACCATCCAAAGATCAATTGTCAATTGAAGTTTCTAACTTCAATTTAGTAACATCGTTTTAATTTGCAATTCCTTTTTGTTTAATATTTTATGCTTTAAATTTGTTGCATAATATCTTGTGATTTGTTGGCTGTTACTTTAAATTTAGTAATTATTATTTTCTTAGTGATTATTATTTAGTGACTACGATTTTAATGAGTGTAATTTAAATTTAGTGATTAGTATTTTCTTACAAACATGTCTAGTGGAAAAAGATTGAAACCGAAGAATAACATTTTCTAGAACATAAAACAATTAATTTTTTGGATTCACAAATGAATGAAGAAAAAAAATGAATTTAATGAGGAATAAATAGGGGAAGAAGAACCATCGACTAAAAATATTACACGTAAATAAAGAATTTGGAGAAGAAAAATTGTTTGCCGTAACCAAGATTTTGCATTTAAAAAAAATGGGGGTACCAGGACTATGAGTAGGCATTTGGATGGCAAGCACCCGGAATGGGAAACTATACAACTTGATCGCGAGGGAATTGAGTGTACACGAATTAAATCAAAGAAATAAGGATGCCGTTACAAACTTTGAATACAATGACGAAATAATGAGAAAAGGTTTAGCCAAATTAGTTATTCAAATCGAATTTCCTTCAAATTTTTTCGGAAACTTGTTTTTTGAAAAATTTATGAAAATGTGTTGTCAAACACAATTGAAACAGTTTTCATGTACTACATGTTATGAAGATAATTTTAATCAATGTAAAGATAAAATAAATGCTTTGAAAATAAAATTTTAGATATTAACCTCTAGAATTTCTTTAATATTGGATATGTGGCGAGGTAAGGGTTACCTCCATTATATTTGTATTACCGCACATTGGATAGATGAAGATTATTATTTAGAAAATAGAATAATCGACTTTCAATCAATAAATCATCCACACATGGGTTATCACATTTCTAAAACTATAAATTTATGTGCGGAATATTGGGAGATAAAGAATAAAGTTATGTCAATTCCTTTTGATAATGCAACCAATTGCACCACAGGTATTAGATATATGAAAAATGAATTTAAACCAATTTTAGATGAAAAATTATTTCATATTAGATGTGTTGGATAAAGTGAGAATGCAAAGTGTGGTTTTCACCATTTTTCCATACGAAATTCGAATACTGTAAGTATCCGGGATACTAAATATTATTGGATAATATTAATCTATGTTCCGAGTAGATTAGCATCTCGAATTTCTCAAATCGGACTTGTAACGAATGAGAAATTAAGTGTTAAAGTGTGGTGTTTGAAATGATTTATCCCACATAGTATTAAAACCACAATTATTGTGGGTTTATAATTCCATGTATCGGGGGTAAAGGGTTGGTCGTTTGGGTCATCTCACTTTTGTGGATTTTCTGGGGGGAGGATCCAACTATGGCCCAATTCATCACACATGTCTGCGCGCGACACCGCCGTCCGCTTGGATCGGGCTTGGGCTTGGGCTTAGGTGTGTGTGGTGTGGACTTGGGCTTCACAATTAATCTTTTTGGACAAATTTTAATTGGATCTCTCTAGAAAATCCAACGCTTCACAATTAATCTTTTTGGACAAATTTTAATTGGATCTCTCTAGAAAATCCAACAACAGAAATCTAATTTAATTAAAAACAATTTGAATTAAAAATGTTGGCCACATTTTTTATTCGAATTTTTAGATCAGCTTCAAGAAGGATCATTGACTAAAGTGAACAATCCAACAGTCTGAATATCTGTAAAAGCTGAAATTATTTGTTGTTACAGATATGTTTACGGCAGATTTAATTCGTTTTTAATTTCTTGTCTGATTTCGATGGCTATAAAAGGCCCTCTCCAGCAGTTTGATTTTCACACCACATATTCACAATTCTCTCTTGTGTTCTTTTGTTCAAGTATTCATCATCTCTTTTCCTCTCGAGATTTTAGAAGAAAATAAAGTTCGTTGTTTCTGATATTGAAGTGGTTCAATTTTTCAGAAAGTATTTGTTGTATCTTGGGACACGTTTGGTCAAAGCAGGTACCACCTATAAGCCGGGGTAATTTCTTGTTAAGGATAGACTTAATTCTCGCCTAGAATATTCCTCTTCTTTCCTTTTTATTTTTCAGTTTATTCATGAATTTGATGATCAAACTTAACACGAAATTTGTTGTTGATTCTGTTAGGATTATGCCCTCAGGTGCCATAGAGGATAGAATGTATAGGGCATATATCTTGTATTAAACTTAAACTCTTTTTAAATAAAAGGCATTATTAAGTTTTCACTTAATTCTTATCTGCATCTATAAGTTGTGTAAAATTTTTTGTCCATGTTTTCAGTGCGATCCCTCTACTTCCTATGGGATAAGAAGATTGGCACTAGAGAGATCGATCTTGATTACTAAAATAAGTCCGCAAGTAATATGAAGTCTTTAATGGACAAATAAAGATTTCGAATACTTGTACAATCTTAGCCCCAACATGGAAGTGCCTATCTGGTATCATGGGATGACAGGAGATTAAGATTGTAGACACGTCAGTGGAACTGATATGCTCGAACACGACTCGCATCGGTTCTGTCACATGGGTTTTCATTCTGTGACTGTCAATGACGGAACTGATTATGCGTAATAGGTATATGTGAACTTTTGACCTGAAGTATCAGGCTGAAGATGCACTTGTGACGTCAAGTCTTTCACTAGAGTAGTTAGACCCAATTCACCCTTTGATGGGGTCAACCTCGAAATGCGGACTTGATGGGCAAGTGTTAATCTTAACAGATATTTAATATGAGATTTATTTTCTCATAAATGAATGAGTATGTACCCTATGTAATTATAGATAAATAGAGATCAAAGTCTTTGGCCAAAGCAAACGAGACGATTGTGCTTGACACTAAATCGATCTCACTGATCTCGTATTTATTATGATTTATACATATGGTCAAATCCAGTGAGTTTGACATAACCATGACTCTCACTTGACCGGAGAACGTGAACAAAGGGTTTATACATATACAGTATTTACGATTGGAAGGTTTCGGAATGATCCTATCATTCATTTTCGTTTAGGTTACGAAATGGGCCACGTGACTAGCTAGGTGTTACCCACTTCCTTTGGTTTCTTCTCATTGTCAAACGAAACGAACCTAAAGAGTCGCGCTAAAGGATTGACAAAGAAAAATGAAGAAAAAGGAATTTCTATTATTTCTTCTGAGAGTTTTAATTTATTGGATAAATTAAATAATTAATTATTCATTAGATGAAATAATTAATTATAATGATAAGATTAATTATTAATTAATTTCCTTGTGAAATATATTAATGAATTAATTTATCTAATTAATTTGGTTATTTATTTTATTTATTTATTTATTGGACACAATAAATTATTAATTGAAATAAGAAATTAATTAAACAAAATAAATTCCGGGGCTAAATAAGGAGTCCAATTGGACGCCTACTAGGTCTCAATGTGGCGTCTTTGAGAGGCCACATATTAGGACTCTTTTGTTTTGACTTGTTCAATAAGTCACGAGGTATATAAGGAATCTTTGACTTAGAACAAGAAAAAAAGAAGAGAATACACAACTCTTATAACTCTCAAAAAGAAAGAAAAATATTCCTCCTCTTCTCTATACCTAGCCGTCGACCATAGAGAAAGAAGAAAGGAGATTTTTCGTTTGTTGATCCATACGTGACGATTTAGAGACGACGTATTTTTGTTGTTCGGGTCAAGTTCAAGTTTGAAAAATCAAATCAAAGGATTGAAGATTTGGAAGCTTCAATATTTCGAGTTTGGAGAAGAAGAAGTTTTTCTCCATCATCATATTCATATTAACGAGTAAGTTTTATTCGTTATACGCTTTTAGATTCAATTATGCGAATTAGAGTACCAATTGGGTTTTCGTTTTAATTTTTGAAATCCCTTCCGCTGCATTTGTGCTTTTTCGAATGAAACCCAACAGATTCATTCTCTTCGAAATTCAGAAAAATGGCTAACTGTGACTGTTGATACCATTGATTTCAGCCTTAGACCTGGTGCAAGCCTTAGTCTTGGCATCGGTTCTAGTTCTGGTCCTGATTCCAGTTTTGGTTTTGGTTCGGTCCTTCCATTTGTTCCACCGGCTAATCCAGTTATACTGGCTCAGGCTAAAAGGCCGTTAAAGTTCAGCGGGGCTAACTTCAAGAGGTGGCAGCAAAAGATGTTGTTTTACCTCACGACATTGAACCTGGCGAGGTTCTTAAGAGACGATGCTTTCTAAGTCCCGGCTGAGTCAACTGATAATCAACTGAGGGTGACATATGACGCCTAACACAACTGTGAATTCCTTTTGCAGGAATTACATCCTCAGTGGATTAGAAGATTTGTTTTATAAGATATATCTGTCAGTGAAGACTGCCAAAGACCTCTGGGAGGCACTGGACATGAAGTACAGAAGTGAGGACGGCAAACTGAAGAAGTTCGTGATCGTGAAGTTTTTAGACTTCAAAATGTTGGACTCTAAGTCCGTCAAGCCATAAGGTTGTCTAACATCATCAATTTGGTTATTTGATCATCATAATTATAATCGTTTTAAATTCTTTTACTGCTTACTATTTTTTAACATTATTTGGACGAAAATATATTTCTGCCTCGGGTTGATATTAATGAATGTCTTAAATCGGTTACATTAAGCTTGAATCTTTCTAAAGATTTATTTTTGTAATAAAATAAATCATTGTTTATTATGTTCACGCATTCCAAAAATTATATGTATTTGTTAAACACGTCACACATATCGGGCATTTACTGAGTCTTTTACTCACGTACTCTTTATATTTTACTTTCTTCCTTCCAACAATATATGAGCTCTTTAGGTGAGAGCATGGAGACTCATCTGGAGCCGAGTGATCTATGAAGATCTTTCCTTTGTAATAGCTAGGTGTTGACATTTAGTTTTTCCCAGTCGTGAGTTTTCATTAGAGTATCTTTTCTTAAGATGTGCAGTTATATTTATTGGGAGCACCTGATTAAATGATATTTGTCTTACGTTTTATTTCAGATATAATTTTATTGGATTCATGCCTCGAGTTTGAACCCTTTTCAGTGGTAACATTGGGGTGTGACACGTTTTGTCAAAGCCGGTACCACCTATTAGCCGGGGCAATTTCATGTTAAGGATAAAGTTAATTCTTGCCTCGATTATTCCTCTTCTTTCCTTTTCATTTTTCAGTTTGTTCGTGAATTGGATCAACAAGATGTATATATAATTCAAATTAAAAGAGAAAACACTTCTTTCAAAAAGAAAGTATTCGAAAATATTTGAGTAAAATGAAATTTTATTATTCCCGTAATACCTCTTTCAAAAATCAAACACAGTGCAATTTTATTTAGAATTTACCTATTTATTTTCCTTCTTTATCAAACATGAAAGTTTGAGAATAATCTTTTTTAACTTATAGGAATATAATGGGTATGGGATAATTAATCAGAAATGGAGATAGAATCTCAAAACTCCATGATAATGCAAAAAGACAACCTTTAAAGGGCTCTGGATTGGTGTTTATTTTATTTTTTTATCAAAAAAAGTTTCGGATTGGTGTTTATTTTATTCTTCTATCATGCCATGATTCATTAAATGTTTACATAAAAGAATAAGTGTTAAATAGCATGTGCAATATATCTAATTGTTTCACCTCCGAAACTATTTGGTGATAAAATAAAATTAGAGGATCTATCATCTGTAGCAGTATTGTTTCATCTATACTCTTTTATTATCGAAGAGGGCCAAATGTGATTTGGACTTGCATTGGTTTTGGTATGGCATAACTGCCTTTTCCAACCACACACAGCCACCTAACAAGGGAAACAATGCTCATAAGAATCAAGTTTCAAATAAGAGTCCCACCACCGGGATGAAATAACTACCACTTTTGCCACTACCAACTTCTACCTTTGATTACAATTTTCCTCTTCTCCATATGCTGCTTGCCCACTCATTTGCTAATCTTCACGGTGGAGCGTGAGCCTTGACAAGAAATAATACATGCAGTAACTCCCACTTTGTTTCTGGCGGTTTGAAGGTAAGTGAACAAGTTTTCATTTCCAATTTTTGATTCTACTTCCATTTCATTAATCATTTCTAAATTCTTGCATGTAATGGTTGAAGAGGTGGATCTAAGCAATGTGTGGAAAAGAATGAGCCTATCTCTAACCCTCAAATGACGTGTAAAGGCGTCAATTTCTTTTTTACTATTATTTCTTTCCTATTTTACTTTGTATTACTGGATGTTAGTTTACAAGTACCACATTTAACTTTTCTTTCTTCTTGATATTTTAAAATATGAATTTCGAAAATCTGAAGAATATCGATTGTTATATAGGACATATTAGTCTTCTTCTAACCCCCCCCCCCCCCCGCGTCTTTCTGGCATATGTATTTTTGAACTATGGGATTATTTAATTTTGTGATTGAAATTATATCTTTTTTTAGTTTTTCTTCTAGGCACAAAGAAAAAAAAACATGGGCAATGTACTTTATTCTCTGTCTATGTGCATGTTTGTGTTATAAAACCGATTTCATTCGCCTTAAATAGAAGAATTCTTAACAAGGATACATTTGTTTTTCTATATTAAAAAGTCTCCATAATTTCTTTTGACTTAATTATGCATAGTTAAAATTTATGATTCTATATAACAAAAATCTTTTCCGTTGACCATTTAATTTTTTAAGCACACGCATCGTATTAGGAATCAACGCACATAAAAGAACTTAAAAGTAAGAATCAAAGCAAGAAAAACGAGACAACAGGTTTACGTGGTTCGGCAAAATCCGCCTACGTCCACGAGAGTTTCCGTTCTTCCACTATGAGAGGAATTTACCAGTACAAAAATACACACTTGAGTTTATAGACAAACTCAAGAAGACCACTCTTGTACAACCACTCTCAAAGTTATATAGAACACTCTCCCAACCCTTTTGTATTTCCCCAAGAGAAAAAACCCACAAGTGTTTCCCGTAGCCCACAATTTATCTCTCACAATAAATTGCTCCTAACTCACTACACACTTATGCCTCCTATTCTCTCTTGTTCTCTTTGGTTGGTGTACAATGAGCATGAAGTGTTTGCCTATTTATAGGCAAAACTCATGGTCATAAGAATGAATCTTAGCCATTCATGCAATGAGTGCAATCTAGACCCCCCAAATTGCCCATTAACTCCACTAGACAAAGTGGCCACTTTGAAAGGCTATTATCATTCCTTTTCCTTTGATTTGTACCTCCACTCAAAACCCATCAATCTCCCACTTGGAGAACAAACTCAAAGTTGAAGGCACAATCTCTTTGTGAACTTTGTTCCCCTTCTTTGAACCTTCGCCACTACCCTATTCTTTTGGTGATCAACCAACTCCTGAATACTGTGACTTATCCATCTCGGTCCAACTGACCCTTTGATATAGGTTACTCCCAAGATCCGGAACATGTCTCACAACCCCGCAACTTTCGTTGCCATCCTCCTCACTAGAGGATAACCACCTTGGTCAACCCGTCTCACGACATCCTTACACCAAGGACTTTTCTGCTTTGGTCAACCTGTCTCACGACATCCTTACACCAAAGACTTTCCCGTTGACTATCTCGGATCTTCCCACATATCTGCTCCCTGCCAACTGCATGAGCTATGTCTTGATCCATCCGCCAACACTTTTGGTTTTTCAATGGCAACTCGGATCCCCCACATATCTGCATAATGCTCCCACTGCACTAGCTATGTCTGATCTATCTGCCAACAAAACCCCGGCTCCGTGTTCTGCCCCGGCTCCGCGAATCTGCCCCGGCTTTGCGTTCTGCCCAGGCTTTGCGAATCTGCCTACATGGCTCCGCATCTTGGCTCGGCTCTGCGAATCTGCCCCGGCTCTGTGAATTTGCCCCGACTCTGCATTCTGCCCAGGCTCCGCGTTCTGCCCCGGCTCCGCGAATCTGCCTACCCGGCTTCTCATCTTGCCCCAGCTCAGCGAATCTGCCTAACACGACTTTTCGCATCTTGCCCCAGCTCAGTGAAGGCCTAACTCGGCTTCACATCTTGCCCCCAGCTCAGCGAATCTGCCTAACCCGGCTTTTCGCATCTTGCCCCGACTCAGCGAATCTGCCTAACTCGGCTTTGCATCTTGCCCCGACTCAGCGAATCTGCCTAACCCGGCTTCGCATCTTGCCCCCATCTCAGTGAAGGCCTAACTCGGCTTCACATCTTGCCCCCATGACTTCCAGCCCCACGGTCAACCCCTCTTGGCCCAGTTTTCTGCCTTCATGTATTATCCACGTGGTCACGCCTCCGTAATTCTGCCTCCCCGGTCCCCGACTTGCTCGTTCTTCCGCCCTCTTGGCAACACGAGTCTGACCCCTTGACCTCTGGCTATACGGTTCTGCTTTTGGCTCCGTAACTCCGCCTCCCCGGTCCCTGGCTTGCTCGTTCTTCCGCCCTCTTGGCAACACGATTCTGGCCCCTTGACCTCTGGCTATATGGTTCTGCTTTTGGCTCCGTAACTCCGCATCCCCGGTCCCTGGCTTGCTCGTTCTTCCGCCCTCTTGGCAACACGAGTCTGACCCCTTGACCTCCGGCTATGTGGATCTGCCCCCGACATTGCAACTGCTCCCACTGGCTTCATGTCTACCTAACCCAGTAACATAAACCTGCTCTCGCTGCTGCATCTCTGCCTCTGTATCTGGCACCACGATTTTTCTCGTAGTATACAAAGTCCCCGACTTCTTACCACGAGCCACCACGATTTTCCAACATTTTCTCGTTAACGTTCAACGGGATAACTCCCAGAACTTGCAGCATCTCCTGCAACTCTCAGTCTGCATCTGTCACCTTTTCAGGCTTTTTCCCCAACTCTTACTTTACCATCTTCAGACGCCATTGATTCGCCCACGGATCGCTGTAACCCGTGCTCTGATACCAGTTGTTAGGAATCAACGCACATAAAAGAACTTAAAAGTAAGAATCAAAGCAAGAAAAACGAGACAACAGGTTTACGTGGTTCGACAAAATCCGCCTACGTCCACGAGAGTTTCCGTTCTTCCACTATGAGAGAAATTTACCAGTACAAAAATACACACTTGAGTTTATAGACAAACTCAAGAAGACCACTCTTGTACAACCACTCTCAAAGTTATATAGAACACTCTCCCAACCCCTTTGTATTTCCCCAAGAGAAAAAACCCACAAGTGTTTCCCGTAGCCCACAATTTATCTCTCACAATAAATTGCTCCTAACTCACTACACACTTATGCCTCCTATTCTCTCTTGCTCTCTTTGGTTGGTGTACAATGAGCATGAAGTGTTTGCCTATTTATATGCAAAACTCATGGTCATAAGAATGAATCTTAGCCATTCATGCAATGGGTGCAATCTAGACCCCCCAAATTGCCCATTAACTCCACTAGACAAAGTGGCCACTTTGAAAGGCTATTATCATTCCTTTTCCTTTGATTTGTACCTCCACTCAAAACCCATCACATCGAGTATGCTCTGACCTAGGTCACATAATTCGCCGGAGACCCCCTCCGCTCCGGTGCTCGAGTCGCGCTCCGGCGACTTCAGGGCTGGAGCGCCGCTCTTTGGTGATTTAATATTTTTTAAGTCGCGCATCAAATCTTACTAAGTCGCAACTGTATTTCTCACATGATCTGAAGTATGGCAGCGGGAACAAGGTGGCTGCGAGGTGGTCTTAAACAGCGAAACGAGGTAGCCTAGAGTGTAGACAGCCCTCCGAGAAGTTGCATACACTCATACAAAGAGAAGGGCATGTAGGTGAAGGAAAAGTAAAAAAGAAGGATAAAAGAGTGTCTGAAAATATGAGGATGAAGGACAACGATAAGAAAACGCGAAGGAAGAGAAATGGAGGTCATCGACTGGTAGCGGCGAATGAGAGCAGGAGATTTGCTGCTGCTATGATTAGACTTGATTTAGGGCTTTTTGTTTTTACTTTTTTAACTTGGTGTTGGGCTTCTTTACAAACATTTTAATTTGCTGCAAGGAATAGTGAGTAAAAATTCTTGTGGGCCGGGCCACTTACAAAATTATCAAACAAACTAATAATAATAGTATAAATACATATAAATATTTATTTTTTATTGATTAATATATATTTTTTATTTATTTTAAATAGACGCTCTAAGGCGCTCTCGCTCTCAAATTTTTTTAAAATTGCCGCTCTCGCATTCGCTCCCGCTCCCGACTCATGTGGCTTAGGCTCTTACTACTATTATTTATTAATGATACCAAATAATTTAATTCACATAAGTTATCTACGAAATAATGAACCTATATAAAAGTCTTTCAAATGAAAAGCACTTACTGCCACGTGTTCATACATATAAGAAAAATGTGTATAGAAGAAAAAAGTATGTATATACGAAAAATGTGAATAGCCGTATAGCAGTTACTGCCACGTGTTCTATAGAGTCTTTTTATCGTAGCTATCTATCTATAGCAGAGCGGTTTTTGATTTTCATTTACTTCAATTGAGCCAAATTGAATTTTCTCAGAATTTCGAGTTTTTTAATTCCTAAGAAAAATTCTCGTTGGCCGGATAATATTAAAATTGCTGGCTAAATTTGAAAAAATGAAATTCAAATTTCAAATTCAAAATTAGAATATCTATACGGATTAGTTTTTAAGGATGAAAGTCACTAACAAACTATATTAGGATCTCTACAATTTTGCTTATGAATAAGGAACGTACCAAACAAGTTTTTGTTCTTCTCATCTTTTATTAATTATGCCACCAAATTATTTCTCTATCAAACCAAGAAATCTGCAGCAATGTTGTTCACAGAATTGTTACTATAGCATTGGTGTTCTTCAAGTCTTACGAAAAGTTTTTCTATTGCTTTTTTAATTATCATTTTCAAGCAATTATGTTTTTAGTTTTTTCTTTTCGTGTTATAATTTATTGTTGTTTTGAAAGTTATTTCCATAACCTTCACTCATATACTACAAGAAAACAAGGCATCAGCTACGGAAAAAAGTGCATTGAACTCAAATTTGTAGCTATAATGATAGATTAACTACGGATATTCCGTAGATAAATACATTTTAAAATTGATTGAGTAAATAGAAATATTTTGGCTACAAACTTGCAATGAAATAGTTATGAATTTGCAATAGGAGTACATTTTCGTTGGCAGCTATGTCGTTAGTGCAACAAATTAGCTACAATTTAACATAGTTAAGAATAAATTAAAAAATAATAAAAATTAATGACTACGGAATAGTTGTGGAGGTTGCTATGAATTTAATATTCATAGTTATTTTGTATGTAGCCGTTGCAACAAAATGAACACTTGTTGCAATTTCCATTGCTAGTGCAACTGCGAGGAGCTACGGATGATGTAGATAGAAAAAAAGTTCAACGAAGTATACACTCATTGCAATTTATATTGCTGATGCAACATGATATACTTTTGTTGCAATAGTCGTTGTTGGTGCATTGGAGTATACATTTGATGCAATTTGCGTTGCTGGTACAATATTCTATACATTCATTGCAAGTTGTGCAACCAATTAGCTACAAGTATCATAGGAAAAATAAATTCACTAAATAATAAAATTTCTTAACACAGAATAGATACAAAGCTTTGCATCAGATGCAAATTTTATTGCTTGTGTAACAAAGTATACCCATTGCAATTCTTGTAGCTGATGCAACGTCGTATATAAATTCATTGCAATTGTCCTTGTTGGTTCAACTAAATGGTGGTGAAATATCAAAAAATATTGAATTTAATATGAAATTTAAGTCTTATTTTTCGCCAATGTAGTTATGTTATTAAATTCTACTTTAGAAAGTTTTTATTTATCTTTATTAACTGGAAGTTTGAAAGTATATGAGTTTTTCTAATGATGTTTAATATCATTTAGGGTTTAGGGTTTAGACTTAGGGGTTAGGGGTTATATATTAGATTTAGGGTTTAGGACTTAGGATTAGAATAAATTTTGAATTATTTCATAATTGTTTCAATATAATAAAAACATGTCGATTGTTTTGGTCTTGTCCTATCTCAGATCTAAACTACTTAATTTAACCGACAATAAGGTTGATTGGTGTAAGAATTAAAATACATTATTCTAGTATATAGTATATGAAGTTATAATGATGTTGATGTTTTTACATATACTTCTAAATAGAACTGTAAACGAGTCTAGTCAAGTGAAAAATAAGTTGTTGTTCAATCTTTTTATTAGAACTTCAGAATTTGTGTTTGAGCTTTGTTTGATTGTTAATTAAGTTGAGCTCAAATGAGTTTTTATCGAGTCGAACACGAATCGAGTAGCTTGATTGTTTTACACATATTTTATCATATTTTAGTAATTGAGTTAAGCTCGAGTCGAGCTTCAAACTTATCAAACATAGAAAAGGTTGTTAAACTTGGTTTGATATGTTAATGAACATGAGCTATTATCAGATGATCTCAGGTCAAATATCGAGGAGTTTGATTCGTGTTTCAACTCTACTTATAAACCTTTTAGTAACCTGGGAAATATATATATATATATATATATATATATATATAACTGATAAACACAAAATAACTAAAGTAGCTAGGTTCTATATATACATCATATTTATAAATATTTTAGCATAAACAAACGAACAAATATTGTGTAGTTTTATATAAATAAATTATTTATCATACAATTTATTTATTTAAATAATTTCTCCATCTCGACTAATTCATAGATATTACGGTGTGATGATTATTTCAAGCATAGTTGATTAAATAATTTGATAAACCTTTTCATACTAAAATAGTTCTACTCCAAATATTAAGACAAAATGCACTAGAAATTAATAATTTTGTTTTACCTAATTTTTGAACCAACATAGAATTAATAAATCAATAACACTAGTAATTTTGTGATTAGAATAAGTGATCATGATAATTATGACAATATAGTAACAAAAATTCTACGATATAGTAACAAAAATACTACAAGAGAAATATCTATTTTCCATATACATATTCGTAATAACTAATAACTTAACAAAATTATTTATCTTTTATTAATATTAAGATTCCAAAATATAGGCGCGAAAACATAGTACACCAATACTGTACGTTCTGTAAGTGCCCTTCTCCTTCACGATTCTTTTGCCAAACCACTCTTAATTTCCTCTAATTAGGACTCTGCAAATTTCCTTTTTAATTTCTTTCCAATTTATTTCCCTATTTTCCAAAGCGTTAAAACAATAGCGTGAAAACTCTTAACCCTACAGAAAAAAGCCAAAAATTTTCAGCAAGATTGAAGGCATCAGCCACACAAATAGGCGCTTTCTGAAAGCTTGAAGCTACTTACCGGAGTTCTTCACCAAATCGGCACAGGCAGAGGTAATATATAGTACTTTTCTTCTTAACTAAATTCCATTCTAAAGCAATTAATTAAGAGCTTTGCCTTTTACTAATTGAGTTTTGACGAGGGAGAAAAATAGGATATATATGTCGTTGAGCACTTGAAAATTATATAAATTCTGAAATCTTTTAGTCGTTGTTCTTCGATTTGTTATGGGGTCTTGTTGAAGAATTGCATTGCCTGTAGAATGAATTGAGTATTTGATGAATATATATATATAATATATAAATATATTGTTGAGAGACACACGTCGAATGAATGAATGTTGGTGGGACACACATGTAGAATGAATTGAATGTTGGTGGCTGTTGCAATCTATCTATACTATTATATATTTGAAGGAGGTGTGGGACCCACATTTTGACTCCAATTGCTTAATTTTGACCAAATGGTGAATTCTTAGAATTTTGAATTAATTTTATTCTCTAGAAATTTTTAATTTGC
This sequence comes from Buddleja alternifolia, assembly GCA_019426215.1. Lineage (NCBI taxonomy): Eukaryota > Viridiplantae > Streptophyta > Magnoliopsida > Lamiales > Scrophulariaceae > Buddleja > Buddleja alternifolia. The sequence goes on along the minus strand of CM033392.1, from coordinate 16,576,283 downwards.
ACATTAATATTGTAAATTTTGAAATTTGTAGTTAAATTGCCTCACTAATCAGTATTAGTATTTACATGATTGATTGTCTATCATTTATGGTAAATTTATGATTACCTAAACCAGCCACCCTTCTTTGGAATGGGGTGCGTATCTTTATTTCTTTGTGATTATGGTTGGTTATATAAAATACTAAATATAATTTATAACCTTTTCTTATTAATAGCTATACATTATGAAGTTGTTTAAGCTACCAAATTTAACTTAATGAATTTATCTAGAAAATGAGGAAGATTATGAATATGATCAGAAACATTTTTCTATATGGAAGGAAAAAATAATTATGGGTGCAATAGACAAAAAAGGAAGAAGCAAAGATAAACCAATTACATAAATTGCGGCCGTAATTACTTTCCATAGTAGAAAAAGAGGAACATTCAGACTGGCATATTACGTCTCTCTTGGTAGATTAGCATATTGTTGGGGGTCTTATTTTCCATAATTAAAGTTTTTAAATTGATTACACCATCTTAATGAGAATTACCTTTATATATAAGTTCTTAAATACATATTTTCTAATCTAGAATTCTACAGAAGCTATTATTCTACTGCATAATCTTGATCCGAAATTTGTCATTCAATTTTGTCATATGTATGTCCGGGTAATGTTCATTACACTATTATTTCTATTGATTTTACACGGTAAAATTACCTAAAATTAAATTTTTATGCTTTCTTTTTGGTGAATGTTCTAATCCTCAGTAGATTTCTAATACCTGTATAAATTTTGTGCTTCCAAAAGTTTCCATGAAATTATTTTGTATATTTGCATGTATTATATATAATTCTTTCGTGAATTGAGGTGAAAAATATTTCTTATATTCCCATGATACTTAATGTATTTTTATATTTATTCGTATTAGTATTTCTTTTTTCTTAATCAGACCTAATCCGGCGATCAGAAGGCGGTTGGAACTCAGAGGCTCAATCATGTGAGTATTTTTTTTTTCTTAATCTAGGTTCTAAAGTCTTTGGATATAAAGATACACTGGATTTTTTATATGTCAATATAATATAGGTGTGTCCACAGTTTTGGTTAACCTATCGAAGCAAACCAAAAATTGAAAATTCGGTTCAAATTGAAACCAAACCAAAGTTTTTGGCTAGGTTCTTTTGTTGGAAAATTTCAGTTTTCAGTTTGGTTTCGATTTGGTCCCGGTTAGCTGAAACGAACCAAAAAATCAAAGCAGCTATATATAATATATATAATATAGAGGAGATAATTTTATTCTTTGAAGTGGTTACATCTTTTTTTTAATTCAATTCCCCATTATGCATATGAAAAGATGTAGTCTATTTCTTAATGTTTCACATACGGCAGTGCACCATTATGGTTTTAGTAACTTTTGTTGTATTTTTGTTCTTTTTTTTTCTAATTTAATTATTCTACAATGGTCAGTCTCATTACTTATCTACTGTTTTTTAATTCAATTTTCCGTGATTTAAACTGTCTCTAAAATATTATGTCTAGAAGTGCGGTAATTTGATCGCAACTGAAGCATTTGGACTCAATTCTAATTCTTATTGAGTTGCTTGGTCTATGTCATTTTACACGTATTGAGTGTTTTTTTTAACTAAATACAAATTTTCTAAAATTTGAGATACAAAATTATATTAAATATTCTCTTTTTCAAGATCCTGGCCTAATCCAGCGATCTCCAGGCGATGGAACTCATGCTCAATCAAATGAGTATTTTCTGTTTTCTTAATCTAGGTTATCACGTTTTTGGATATAAAGAATACACTGAATTTCTTAAATGTCAATGTAAATTTCAATATAATATAGAGGTGTCCACATTTTCGTTAACCTACCGAACCAAATCGAAATTTCGGATCAAACCAAACCAAAAATTTTAGTTCATTGGAAAACTTCAGTTTTTGGTTCGGTTTTGATTTTAGGTCCCGGTTAGCCTAACTGAACCGAAAAAATGAAATATTTATATATAATATTATAATACCATATTTTGGTTGCTGACTCATTTTGGTCATTGGTGGCATTTTAAAAAGTATAGGAGTCAATTTTTGAGCTTCTCTATGCATTCTCACTAATAAGTTTCTTTGCTTTCTTTCCCATGATTTTTGTTTGACTTATGATATTATTACTTAGTTATTTGGTGTTGCTACAAGTTATCATTGTATAATAATACTAACCCATTTGTCCTTACTATTAATTTGCAGTTCGGTTCTTTTTTACATTAGCATATAATTCTTTTAACAATTTTACTTTTCGGTTCCACATTTGAAGAAATAGAAATTTCGATTTGGTTCGGATTTAACCAAATGAACACCCATGGTGATCTTTATTGTAATGTTATGTCACAGATCCGCTACTAGACCTGACAATAAGAATTATTTATTTCTAAGAAAATAATTATTATAAAGGAGGGGGCATGGCAATAATAAGTATTTGCAGTTATATACTAAACAGTGGCCAACATGTTTGTATCATTTGCATGAATTGCATTGTTTCTCCTATTGATTTTGGTTCGTCTATGCATCTCTTTTTAATCTTAATATAATAGGCTGACAAAGTGACTATTTGTTGCTCCATGATATTGATAACGAATATCTATGTACTGTTTGACATATTCCTGTTTGACAATATCAGTTTATCTGTTTTATATTATATTTTGGTAGGTTCCCCGGTGGCCCATCTCCATTTTCAGAGTTTTTCTTTACTCTCATCAGTTTTGTTTTGTAGATGTGTTAAAGAATTGAATTTATATGTTAGACATGATTGGTTTTCTGTATCTTTTGAGCGTTTATTATACATGTCTTTTTTGTGTTGGCTTTACTATTTGCATGCATTGTATATTCTAAGTTCTTTCGTAAATTGAGATGAATACATGTTTCTTAAATTTTTATTTATTTATTAGTATTAGTATTTCTTTTTTCTTAATCCAGACCTACTTCGACGATTTGAAGGCGATAGGAACTCAGGCTCAATCAAGTGAGTACTTTCTCTCTTCATCTAGGTTTAATTATGAAAAGGATTAAAATTTCACCCAATGATTTGCTAGCTCTCAACTTTTTCTTTTTTATTCAATTATTCTTTTGTGAATATGAAGTAGTGGATATCCAAACAAAGATCTTAGTCTCTACCAGCTTGGCATGTAACTTGGAGTCTTCCTCATTTGCAATTGTACATACCATGACTTTATTGTTTGGTTTTGCTATCGTAGATAAATACTGTATGTATTAATTTTTCAAACTCCTTTTGTGAACATATATATAATTTCTAACCAATATTCTTATTTTTTTATATAATTTTTGTTGTTGTCTTCTTTATATTTTCCGTATAAGTCTAAGAACTTTATTAGTTGGTTTTGCTATCGTAGATAGATACTGTATGTGTTAATTTTTCAAACTCCTTTTTTGAACATATATATAATCTCTAACCAATATTCTTATTTTTGTATATAATTTTTGTTGTTGTCTTTTTTATATTTATGTATAAGTCTAACGAACTAACTCAACACATTCCTTTTCCAGGTTCGTCATAAGGAAAAAAAATTGTAATTTGGTATTGATTGGCGAGGTAAATAAATGGTTGAATTCTCAGCTTGGGAGTATATTGAAAATTATATAACGCATCCATTTACTTTTTTTGGATTTAATGTATCTTTCCTTTATATATCTCTTACTTTTATTTCCTCTACCAATCTCACCTTATAATTCGTACTACAAAAACACAGTTGGGACTTGGGATATACATAAAAGATATTGATTGATCATACTATTTTTTTTTCCATGCTAAATCATTCTATAGTTGTTTTCTAATTTTTCTTCCTCTTGGTTAAATGTCTTGGCTGTTCAATTTTCTCATTCTCGGCACCTTATTCCTTGGATACATCATAAAAAACGTTTAGTTCTATTGTTTTTAGAAATTTCATTAGTTCATCAATTTTTGATAGTTTTTGATACTATTAAGTGAAAAGCTGAGCCTGATTTTCAAGCATCATGATTTGTGCAAATTTACTATAACTTATATTTTGAATTTTTTATCATCTGGATTCAAATTTACAGTTTTACACCAATATTAAGTTAAGCACTTTATATCCCCACAAGAATTTATAGTTAGTCTTTGTGTTTTTTCCTTTCTAAAAAACCTACTTCGTGCATGTCCCTTGACCTATATAATAAACAAGTTATTTTTATTGTAGGTTTCGTGTTTATCTTAGAGTAAAGGATAATAGCGGCGTTATTGACTTAAAAATATTAAATGAACAAGCTGAATATATTTTTCGCCGTCAAGCAACTTATTTAAAAAAAATTGCAAGAACAGGTATTGTTACAATTCTATTTTTTGAGAAAAATAATATTTAGAAATATACTAACATTTTTAATATAACAAATGATATTGTTAGGACAATGGAAAGAAAATGTTGCAAGACTATATCAACTCATTCATAGACCGTGCATTTACATTTATCTTCCCCGTACCACCAAAATTTGCAAGACGGAATGTTCGTTGCACGGTAAATTTTGTATTATCTGTTGATTGGTCTGAAGAATGCTCCCACCTTCCAAAGAGATTATCATAGCTACGTTCATAAAGTGTAAGTACTATTATTATTGCACAACGAACTCTAATGAGTTATTTGATTTATATTAAAGGTTAATCGTAGTTTTTTTTTTTGCAGGCTACATTTTGAGAAATATTATTATATTCTTAATTAGTATCATAAATTTGGACCTTGGATTTTTGGATCAAATTTTTATTTAATATATTGCACTGTATATTGATTGATTAATGAAAAAATATGCATTTTATTATTTTTGGCTTCAATTAATTTTAATCCGTGCATAGCACGGGGCACATACTAGTAAGATATATATATGCCACATAAGATTCAAGAATTTCTTTTAGTTAAATAGACTAATCTTTTAGCTATAATTGTTGGGAGACTATCTTTTGCTATATTTGTTGGGTAGTAGACGAAAACAACTAGTAGCTGAAATTTTTGAATTTTGCTTCTTATGAGCAATAATTAGATAAGAATATATGACTATGTTCGATTATATTTAATTTCTGTTGATATGTGAAATTATGGGGTTGCTTTCTGTTTTCCTTTGCTAAATGGTAGGTTCCTTATGGAATACTCTTTCGACTCGAGATTGATAGTTAAAATTTCATTGGAACTTGATTCGTTAACATATAAAATCAAGTTTGAACAACTTTTTCACATTCAATAAGTTTTCGTTATCGTACTTCAATTGAAGAAAGAGAAAATTATGTGTACACCTCCTTATTTTAGTGCAAAATTATCGAAAACCCTTGACCTTTTTGAAACTATATAAAGTCCCCCCGATGTTAAGATATTTTAACAATTATATTCCCTTTTATTTAAATATTCTTACAATTTCACCCTTATAAAACTTACAAATAGACCCTTTGAAGGGGTCTCATTGTAATTTACCAAAATTACAATAAATATTTTACTAACAAATATAATTCCATGCGGTGGGCCTTTACTTTTATTAGAGCCATATTTTCTTACACATATATATACTTGACTAATTACTTATTTAAAGGCTTTTCCTACCACCAATCTGTTGATAACCCCCAAGTAAAAAATGAAGTGTACTTGCTTTGTGAAGTCACACTGTAGCTGCCTCTCCCATCGCTCTCTCTCTAGTTACTACTTCAACTACCAGTACTGCTTCTGAACAAAAAAGCTCTATGGCTATGTTTGGTTATGTTTTCAAGTCATATTTGGTTCAAAATTCCCGCCAAACAATGTTTGTTTCACACAATATTTCATCAAAAATACACAACTTTTTTCATCCAAAAAAACATAATCATTATTTTTCCTCTTTCTCTCACTTTGTTCCCTATCTCATTCTCTCTCCTCTATTTTTTATATAAAATTTTTCTCTCTCCTCTTAATATCCACTATCTCTATCCCCCCTCCACTCTCTCTCTTCTCTCTTCTCACTCTCTCTCTTCTCTCTTCTCACTCTTTCTCTTCTCTTTGACCGTGTTTTTTTTTTTTGTAATATTTTGTCATATCTTTGACCGTGTACCATTAAATTTTAAAATAGAAAAAAGTTTGTCTGTTTGTAATTCTATCATGAGAAATAGTATTGATAAAGCATAGATTAAAATTTGTGGAGTTTTCTAAAGTAAAACTTTCAAATTTTGTTTTTCAAATTAGTTATAGTGAAAGTATTTGGATTTATATATATCTATATTTATATACATATATATGTTATTTGTACATATTATTTTAAAATTTTATTTATTTTTTATGTGTGTGGCTGTGTATAATTTATCTCATTGCTAAATTTGTGATTTGATTGTGTGTGTGGATCGAGAAATGCATGTGTGTTACCCATATTTATATGTGTATGTTTTCTTAATGTATATTATGTGGGAAAAAAAAGGTCTTCGGACGGTCAAAGGCAATTTGACCACGGTCAACTCGGGTTTGACCGAGTCAACCGTGTGGTCAACGCGGATTTGACCGCGTGAATAGTGACTTGAAGCAAGGGTTTCTTATTTCGTGGTTTTGGTTTGGATTTGATAATTGACTTGTAGTAGAAGTGACCTAATTATCTAAGAATAGGATTGTATTTTATTAATTTTTAAAATAAATTACTTATTAATATTTTTTTTATAAATTAAATTAAAAAAAGGAAAAAAAAGAAAAAAAAAGAGGGGGGGGAGGGGACACAAACACACAATTACACACACAGAAACACACACGCACACTGTTACACGCACTCTCACACACGCTGATATATATATATATATATATATATATATATATGAACATATATACTTTTCTTTTAATTATATATCAACTATTATTAACACTATTACTTATATATGTGTGTGTGTGTATATATATATACCTTTTTTTTAATTTTATATAAACTACTATTACTACTATTACACATATATATATGTACACTAATATATATATATACACACACTACTATTACACATATATATATGTACACTAATATATATATACACACACACTACTATTACTTACATATATACATATATATTTATCTATATAATAATTATTTCAATCTCAATATTATATTATAATTTTTAATTATTGACAGACAAAAACTTACATGATTTGACAGCTACAGTAATTTATGTTCCCTTTGAAAACAAAACCAAACACTATCTCACCAAAAATTCACTCAAAAACCAACTCCCAAAACATAACCAAACATTATCCCATCAAAATTGCACATGTCCCCATAAAATTTTCACCAATAATTCTCACCAAAATACCATTCCAAAACATAACCCATATATATTTGGATCTTTCCTCTCTTTCTTCTTAGCGTGCTCCCATTTGTTTAATTTTACTGCTCCCATTTGTTTAATTTTACTCTTTTCCTGGGTTAAAAAGAACTTTTAAGTGCAAACATAATATTTTGGGGATATCATTCTTATTTTTTGTGACTTATCCTTGTAGTGGAGTTCTCTACTTTCTTCAGTTGTGTCTTGTAATCTGTGTATCATTCTCAAATCTTATATACTTTCAAAGTTCGTATTTTTATTCATCAGAATTTTCCAAATCTGATTGGAATTTCTATATAGATTCTAAAATGGAAGTTTTATGCACCATATTCATGAAAATCATTAGGAAAACTTACAATTTCACCTTGTCAACGAATTGAGCTCAAACAAAGAATTTATGCACCATATTCATGAAAATGGAAGTCAACCTCCTCATCAAATTCTTGGTGACATTGCGCATTCTGTAGGCTCAAAGTCTAAATGTTGGGAGGCATTCAACAATACACAACAAGAATCAGATGAACGCTTTGAGAATTTAAAGAATGAGATGGAGCATATGAAAGAGATGAATATGAAAATGATTAATCTTATTGGAGAACATCGCCCAGTCTCAGATTCAGTACGTCAACTGTTACAAGACATCCAGTGGACAACCCATACTCATACCGGTGGATCTGGGGTACGAGAACAAGAATTTATAAGTGGTCTTCGTGAAGGTAGAAGACATGGTAAGAGTCCCGTTGATAGCAATAGAACCAATAGTGAAAATACTAGGAGTAATGCTAGTATGTCTGATGCAAATGAGGACGATGAAAATGAGAGTAGTTAGAATAACAACGATGAATGTGTTAGGAATTTCGATATTAAGTTGGCACCTAGGATATTATGAGTAGCTTTGGATGATGTTTAACTTTTTTTGTTTTGACTATTTTGGATATTTAATTTATCTTAGCATCTTTTTTTGTATTTATTGTGATTTTAGCTTTTACTTTTACCGATTTTTTTAGAAATGGGTTAAAAATGCATATTCGTTGTCATTGCTACAAGGAATTGTTTCGTAGCCAACAATAATTTTATACCAGGATAGCTACGGATATGCTTTGGATTCTCGTAAATGTTCCGTTGCTATCACAATGCCATTTGCTATGGAAATTCTGTCATTGCTACGAATTCTCTACCATTACATTGCTACGACTTCTTGTGGCTATCGCTATGGTATATGTAAATTCTATAACCTTGGCTATGAATATTGCAACAAATAGTTTGTTGTTATTATGATGGAAATTGCTAGTAAAATTTTGTAGCCTCGGTAACGAACATTGCTACGAATTTTTTGATCATATTCACTACAAGAAAACAGGGTATCAGAGACGGAATTTTAGAGACCGACAGAATTCGGTCTCAAAATAGAGACTGAAATTGCGACCGAATTTGCTTCCGTCGCTAATTAGCGACGGATTACTGACCGATATGTGAATCCGTCTCTTTTTCTTAAAAAAATATCCAATTGAGCAAAACAGCTACTGAATTAGCGATCGATTCAGAGACCGTTAGTTTTTCGTCTCTAAATCGGTAACTAATTGGTTGATTTACTCCCCTAAGTTAGAGACCGATATTTTCGATCTCTAATTTTCAAATTAGCGACCGAATTTAGCGACCGATATGGGCGTCAATTCCCCACCACTATTTAGCGACTGGATCGGCGACCGAATAATCGGTCTCTCGACAATTTTCCATTATGATTTAGCGATTGATTCTGCGATGGGGTATTTAATTATATTTTAGAGACCGAATCAGCGACCGAAAAATCGGTCTCTAATTAGAGACGGGTTTAGAGACGGAAATATCCGTCTCTATTCTGTAAATTAGAATAAAAAACTATTGTCAACAGAATCGATCCTCGGATCACTTCTAAGACTTTGATAGCGAATGCCACTACATCACAAGGGATGCAACTACACTTATTGGTGCAATTATATACTATATATTTATTATATTTTATTTTATTAAAAATAATATTTGTATTTTTAAGAATCGAACTTATGACCTCCATCTTCTAAATGTACAATTATGCCACCACGGTATTTCACGAGTAATAAATGTTACAATATTGTATTATATATATATATATATATTATTATAACTAAATAAACAATATTGTACACCACTAATAAGGCCATGAGCCAAAACTTTTCTAATAACAATTCCATTCAGTTCGCTTTCGAAAAACTTGCTATCATATCTAATATATATTATAACTTTATGAAATTGGCTTATGTATATGCAAAAACGCCTTAATTAATTAGGCATTTTAGGCCCAAATAGCCCATTGGATCTCTATCATAGTGGGCTATTTATGGGCCAAAGCTTTTCTAATTGGACAACACTAATAATATTGCACAACACTAATAATATTATGGGCCAAAACTTTTCTAATTGGCCCATTAAGACAAAATTTGCTTTTCTAATTGGCCCATTAAGACATAATTATAATATATCTAATATATATTATAACTTTATTAAATTAACTTATATATATATATATATCTGCTAAAATGCCTTAATTAATTTAGAATTTTAGACCCAAATAGCACATTGGATCTCTGTGATAGTGGGCTATTGATCCTCAAGCCCAATCTCTTGTCATTTTAATTAAAAAATTCAGCAAACTTTATTTTGTTTGATGTACATTTATAATATAGTATATATATAGTATAGTAATATTATTTATATCTATATATATAAAGATATATATATATATATATCTTTATAAAAAAAAAGATATATATATATATATATATATATATATATATATATATAGGGTATGGATCAAATACATACCTTGACATTAGGTAAGATCTAAGACCCAATATAGGCCTTTGATACAATTTGATCCCAAGGTGTGTGTTTATCTTATTTTTCAGATTATTTAAATTGTTGTAATGATGGGAGGGGCATTTTAGGCAGTAAAACATAACAAACTAAATCTTCCCATAACAGATTCCTGATTTTTCTCCATAACTGATTTTGCTTCCCAATTTATTTTTATTTCTAATAATAATTCGATCTATTTACAGAAATTATCAATTTCATTACCAGAATCTGAAATTTCTTCATCATTCATCAATTCTGCTTCCAAATTCATTTTTTCTTTCGAATCATAAATTGTAAATTCTGCATTTTTTTCTGCATATTATACAGTACATTAATCATCATTATACAGTATATTATATTCCATTATATAGTCCATATAAGGCGATTATACAGTGTGGTATTAAATGCAAAGAAAGTCAGTTTAATTCACAAACAAATTCTTCAAAAACAGAATTCACAAGAACAGATTCTTCAAAAATAAAAAATCAAAGCAAATAACAATGATATAAGCGAAATCATGGGAAAAAAAATTCACTATGTCGGAATGATACAAAAATTGCACAGTTATAGCGAAACGGCGTGTTGAACAAGAGGCACTGCTTTGCAGTGTGGTCTCGTGATTTTAGCCATCTGAGATCGTTTAGGGCTTCAAAATTGCGTTTTGTTAGTTTTTAAGACTTGTAAATAACAATTACATATCATATAAACCATTATACAACATCTTATACAGTGTGGTAGTAGTGACAAACACAATTAGTGATTTTTAAAACATTATACAGTAGCTTATACATTATACAATTAGTGTGTGTTTATAACTATACAATTACAATCTTATAAACCATTATACGGTATCTTATAGCACATTATACAATATCATATTAATCAATATATAGTATTATATAAGTCATTATACAATGAATACAATAGCTAATTAATTCATTATACAATAGTTAATAAACAAATATACAGTAAATACAAACAAGGTAAAGTTTGGAAATAATGGAAATAAATAAAAATGAAAATAAAAATCCTATTGAAAACATAAAAACGCGAAAAAACCTATTAAAACGATGGAATTTGGGCCCGAGAGGGTGGTGCTCAGCATACTTATCTTAAGTATGCTGAGTTGTTTTTAAAACGACGTTTCCTTCGAGATTGATGTAGAGCTTGGGGCCAAATTCCAAAAACAATTTTTGCGTTTCGAAAATTTAAAAAATATATATATTTTTTATTTTTTAAAGCAAAATACAGTACATGAGTGGTGATATACAGTGTGGTATTTTAGTGACACCACAATTAGTGATTTTTAAACTATTATACAGTAGGTTATAAATTATTATATAGTAGCTTATAAACCATTATACAGTAAATACAATGGTGATATACAATGAGCGATTACTGATATACAATTAGTGATTTTCAAACCATTATACAGTATGTTATAACATATTATACAGTATCATACAACCCATTATACAGTGTGTGTTTATACATTATACAGTTACAATCTTATAAATCATTATACAGTATCTTATAACACAATATACAGTTAAGTATAAACCAATATACAGAATCATATAACCCGTTATACAATGAATACAACAGCTAATAAACATTATACAATAGCTAATTAATACATTATACAATATCTAATACACAAATCTACAGTAGGAGAAGATTGATATTTCACGATCGAATTTTCAGTTCGCGAAATTCATGGCTATTTTCCGGTCGCCTTCCCTAGCTAATTTCCGATCGTCTTCCCCAGCTAATTTCCGGTCGTCTTCACCAGCTAATTTCCGGTCGTCTTCGAGCAGCAACTCACGCAAATTCCAGAAGTTTAATATTTCAGATTTTGGTTTTTTCAATCTCGATTTTTCAGAAATTTCAGAATTTCAGAAATTTTTTTGTGATAATTGATCGAAATATGAGGTTAATACGATTCTATAAATTGATTGCGTTAATCTTGGCTTGGGATTGAGAGATTTTTGTGGGTATCAGATTTGGAGAGATTGTAGGAGATTTTTCTGTTATATTTTGGGTAACTGAATGTTGTATAATCTTGCCATTTTGTCTATTATACCCCTAATCTTTATTTTTCAATTTCTACAGCCTGTTTATTCCTTATTTTTTGGACTCTTGGATTTAATTGATCCAATGGTGTATATTGGATCTTAGATCTTATCTAAGAGAAGGTATGTACTCGATCTTGACCCTATATATATATTATAACTAATAATAATATTGTACAACATTAATAATATTATGGGCCAAAGCTTTTCTAAGTGGCCCATTAAGACATAATTAGCTTTTCTAGTTGGCCCATTAAGACATAATTTCAATATATCTAATATATATTATAACTTATAATATAGTTCGTTAAGGCTCGAGTTAGGTTCGTTATGCTATTTTGTGTTTTGTAAAGAAATAGCCCAAAAACCTAAACAGTCCTATACCCTAAACTTACCCTAAACCGTGAAACTCATATAGAGTGATGAGATTTACTCATATATATATATATATATGTATCTATGTATATTTTTAAGGGGTTGTCTAATTTAATTTGTTAATATATCCGAGAAGAAGCTAAATTTTTTAATCTTATCCGGAAATTAAAGTATACTTTCATCTTATTTTTGAGACGGAAATAAAAATGATATTAAAGATGAGAATAAAATTAAATAATAAAAACAAAACAAAATGATATATGTATATGTGTATACACAAAACAAAAAAAGAATAAAGTAAAAAGAATAATGTGTCTACCATGAATTGAACTCTAAACCTCTCAAAAATTAAAGCAAGGTGCCTTCCATTACACCAAGTTAACTTTATTGTCAAATGTGTTGAAACTTGGTCACTAACAGAGCTTAGTTTGCAATTGTTTTTTTTTTTTGCTTGAATTCTCAAATTGCTTAATTTTTTTGCAATTGAATATTTTGTAATTCTTAACTTTTCTCAATTAGGTGTCAGTTGTTGCTATAAACGAGGAGATTCGAAGAACAAAGGCGAGATTGCTTGAGGAGGTTTTGAAATTGCAGCGATTAGCTCTTAAGAAGGTTTTGCTTATTCTCCTTTTGACTTTTGATTTTCTTCTCATTGGTTTTGGATTTACTTCTACTCGTTTTTTGTGATTTGATTGTTGGCTATAGCTGGGTTTTGATACATGTTAGTATGTGAGACTTGGCTATAATTATAGTTATATGATTAAGATATAAGTTCAGGTTAGCAGTTGAGATAAAAGGTAAATAGGACCAAATTGTGACTTCATCCTCTTGCTCAATCCAAGTTACTTTATTATGACTTTTGCATGTTCCAAAAATTGTAAATATTGTTGAATTTAACACATTTACTAAGTAAGATAAATCAATATTAAACTTAATGGTAATCTAATCAAGTAGTCCATTACAGTAATAAAACCATAAATGCAACAAGGTTTCATAGTATTTCATTGCGAAATTGCATAATATATCATAAAATTACTTATTAATGCAGAAATCATGAATATAGATCGTAGTTGGATGTGGTGGCGCATAGATAATGATGGTTATCTTTCAACTGAATTTGTGGAAGGGGTTAAGGAGTTCTTGGATTTTGTCTATGCACACACAAGATTCGTGAGTGATGGAAAAATAAAATGTCCATGCTCTATGTGCCGCAATACGAAATTTTCTGATCGTAAAGATGTGCATTATCATCTCTACCAAAATGGTTTTCACCGTGGTTACAATTTGTGGTATGCACACGGTGAACCCATCCCTGCGAGACGGGTTTTGGATGATTCTCCAACGGTTCCTAATGAAGGAGGAACTCGTTATAGAACAATGGTGATGGATGCAATGGGTCCCGAGTTTATTTTAAATTCAACACCGGATGAACAACCACCCAACTCGGAACAACAAAAGTTCTTTGACTTATTAAAAGATGCTGATGAGCCTTTATGGGATGGTTGCGAAAATCATACCAAACTTTCTGCTGTTGCCCAGTTGTTGAACGACAAGTCAGAGTACAACATGCCCGAGTCTTGCTATGATCGACTTCTTTCGATCATCAAAAACATGTTGCCAAATGGTGAAAAATTACCGGAGAACTTGTACAAGACTAAGAAGCAGTTGTCTAAACTTGGGCTGGGTTACAAAAAAATCGATGCTTGTGAGAATAATTGCATTTTGTATTACAAAGAAAACAAAGACGGTCAAGAATGCCCTGTTTGTTTTCCTCCTCGTTATAAGCCAAGGAAGTTGGGAGGTTGAAAACAAGTGTCTTTCAAGGTTCTACGTTATTTACCATTGATACCCCGACTTCAAAGGCTATATGCATCTAGTTATACATGTGAGCATATGAGTTGACATGCAAAAAATGGTAGTGCAGATGACATGGTGCACCCATCTCATGGAGAGGCATGGAAACATTTTGATCGCACTTATCCATCTTTTGCCCCTAATCCGCGCAATATCCGTCTCAGGTTATGTACTGATGGTTTTAGTCCATTTAGTTATTTCAGTATCCCTTACTCTTGTTGGCCTGTGATCATCATTGTGTATAATCTCCCGCCATGGATGTGCATGCAAAAGCCCTTTATGTTCCTTAACATGGTAATCCCCGGCCCAAAGAGTCCAGGGAAAAACATTGATGTCTTTCTACGTCCTCTGATAGATGAGTTGAAAACTTTGTGGATGTCTGGTGTTGAAACTTATGATGTTTGTAATAAACAGAATTTCAATATGAGGGCGGCACTTATGTGGACAATATCTAATTTCCCTGGGTATGCAATGTTATCATGGTGGAGCACTCATGGTTGTCTGGCATGTCTATACTGCATGAAAAAGACAAAATCTTTCCTACTTAAATACGGAAGAAAGGCTACATGGTTTGATTGTCATCGTCAGTTCTTGCCTTCAAGTCATCATTATAGAAGGTAGACTTATAAATTCCGCAAGGGACGGATTGAAATGATCCTCTACCTCTCCGCTTAAGCGGTGAAGACATGTGTCGAATAGTGGAACAGCTCCCCGATATTACCTTTGGGAAACCCCCTGGTGGCAAACAATCAATAGATGGATTCGGTAAAACACATAAGTGGGTGAAAAGGAGAATATTTTGGGAGTTATCTTATTGGTGCACAAACCTTATCCGACATAACTTAGATGTAATGCATATTGAGAAAAATGTGTTTGATAATGTTTTTAATACGGTTATGGATGTTAAGGGCAAAACAAAGGACAAAACGAAAGCTCCAAAAGATTTAGAGTAGTATTGTAGCCGTCATGAGTTGCATTTAATTGAAAGTTCAAATGGGAAAATATTGAAGCCCAAAGGTGTATACACGTTGAGTAAATCATAGGTAAATGAAGTATGTTCTTGGGCAAAAGCATTGAAGCTACCTGATGGATATTCCTTCAATATAGCTCGTTGTGTGAAAGAAGATGAATGCAAGTTTCAGGGAATGAAGAGTCACGATTGCCACGTCTTTATGCAAAGATTGCTTCTTATTGCTTTTAGGGATCTAGTTCCAAAACCGATCTGGGAAGCATTAATAGAGCTTAGTAGTTTTTTCAAGGATATATGTGCAACTGTGTTGCGTGTGGAGCATATGCATCAACTTCAAAACATTATTGTTGAGATATTGTGTAAATTAGAGAAAAATTTTCCTCCAGGGTTCTTCGATTCCATGGAACACTTGCCAGTTCACCTTCCATATGAAGCTATGGTCTGTAGGCCTGTACAATATCGATGGATGTACCCTTTTGAGAGGTACTCTTACTCACCTACTCCCATTGTATTATGAAAGTTTAGCGCTCCCATTTAAAAACTTAATCAAATTGTAGGTACCTATACCACTTGAAAAAGAAAATTTGCAATCGTGCTCGAGTAGAGGCTTCTATTGTTGGGCTTATATGATCGAGGAAGTTTCAACCTTTTGTTCCTCGTACTTTGAGCCACATATACCATCCCGACTAAACCGAGTTCCACGAAATGATGATGGTGGAGCGGTAGATCCCTCGGAGAGTATATTGATTAGTATACATCTTGGCCGACCACTTGGTAATTCGATTGCACAAAGATATCTCGATACTGATGAGATGAAAGCTGCACATAGATATGTCTTGATGAATCACGAGAAAATCGACCCATATTTGAAGTGAGTTACTTAATACATTGAATGTTGTGATGAAGCGCCATTATCTTATTTAATTAAAGTGGTTTGCAAGCATTATGTGACATTATCTCAACTTTTATAGGAGGTTTGAAAAAGAAAAGTGATGCAAAGTTCCAAGAATAACTGAGATGGAACTAAATATTTCACGTGATAGAGACTTCGCTGACTGGTTACGTGTTCACGTAAGTAGTGCATAAATTAAAGTCACAAAAATTAGCAACTTAAATGCCGTGAAATGTGCTTTAAAACACAATGTTATTTTCTTAATAGGTTCTGGACACTAATAATGAAGTTGATGATGTCATAAGAAAGTTAGCTCATGGCCCTCAACGTCGAGTTTCTTGCTATAAAGGATACTTTGTGAACGGGTCAAATTCCACACTTCGGAACATGGTCGGTCCAAAGCAACTACAAACTCTGGTGTATGCATACTTGGAAGTACCTACAATGAATGTGACGTTGACTACTATGGATTGTTGGAAGAAATTTTGAAGTTGGAGTATTTTGGATTCAGGAGTGGGATTATATTATTTAAATGTCATTGTGATACTTCTGACAAAGGAATGAGAGTGCATAGACCTGGTCTTGTGGAAATTAACCATAAATTGAAATTGACGACAAATGATCCTTTTATCTTGGCTTCTCAAGCTAGACAAGTATGCTATACTTCATATCTGAGCGTGAAAAGAGAGAGACATGATTGGTGGGCAGTATGTAAAGTAAAGAGTATCGGAAAATTTGATATCCCAACAGCTGAAGGACAAGATGCTAGCACTCTACCAAGTTTTGACACTGCTTTTCAAGATGGGGACACATCTGCTCCACCTTCAATTCATGTGGAAAATGATGAGATTAACATTGTGAGTGATGCTATGATAGAAGAATTGGAGTTAGATGAGGTGGAGGGACTTCAACATATCATGAGGACCAATCAAGTCATAGGGAGGATGCAGAGCATGAAGAAGAACAAGAATTTGAATATGCAGAGTCAGAAGAAGAAGAGCAAGATGAAAACGAAGATGAATATGATTTTGAAGATAGTGATAATGATATAGACGATGATGATTGATTGTTTATTTGTAGTACATAAGTTTAATATTTTTATTTCCTGTAATCTGAAGACATTGTTTAGACATGCTCATTTCGTAGTTTATCTAGTTAATTTTGTGATTTACGTATTATATATATATATATGTGTGTGTGTGTTTATTTGATTGCATTCTAATATTTTTTATGTGTAAGAATTCTTCTTCTATCATATTATGTATTTAATTTGATGTAATTTTTTTTAATAGGATGACAATCAGAGGGCGAGGAGCGCAACGAGGGCGAGGACCGCAATGTGGACGAGGGCACGTTCAGGGTGTAGTGCAAGTGCGAGCTACTTTGACAGATATAGGTGAGGCTTCGGAACCGGTGACTAATCCCATTGATGGA
The DNA here is from genome assembly GCA_019426215.1 of Buddleja alternifolia. Classification (NCBI taxonomy): domain Eukaryota; kingdom Viridiplantae; phylum Streptophyta; class Magnoliopsida; order Lamiales; family Scrophulariaceae; genus Buddleja; species Buddleja alternifolia. Next base: position 16,558,497 of record CM033392.1, on the reverse strand, counting down.
GAGCCTAGAGATGAGACATGGGTATAATTTTATTTAATTTTATGTGCATAATTGTGGATATGATATTTACATTTTTAATATTATCTTACATTATTATTTCATTATTATGCAGGTTGACGAGACATCGTTGGAGGCAAATTAAGACCTCACAGATTCTGCTACGGGTGAAGATGCTTCTTGACATATTCGGCGAAGGGGACCTAACCACGGGACACAAGTACCAGCAAATTCAGACAGTCAGATTAAAATAAATGTGATCGACTCTAAGTAATTTCAAATCCTTTGCTTTCATTATATACTATTCGATGCATTTATAAAAGTAAATGTTAGAATTTCTTATCTATTATTTTTAATTTACTTTGTCAACTAGATTTATTGAAGGGTTCGTCACTCGAAATATCACAAATGACCTAAAGAGCATTTATACAGAACCATACCCGAGCTGACAAAAGATTCTATCGGCAACTCAAGACTTGTTGTGGGATAATTTTAAGGTACTTTATTTCATTAATTGTTAATATGACTATATTACATTAACTAAATTATGACTTTTAAGTAGTTTTATTCTAAATAACGATATACATAAATGAATTGATTGGATGAATACTATAAAGATTTATTTGAAATATCCAAAGTTTATATTTAGTGTCATATATGATGACTAATTGTTGAAATATTTCAGATGAGGTATAGGTGGGATAACTTGTCAGATGTAGGTATGCGAAAGGTGTGGAATGAAACTGTGGTTGCTCGATTCAAAGATTTGCTTTACAAAGCGAAGAAAAAAGCAAAGGATGATGCGAAGAAGGAGTTAGGCAGAGAACCGAGTACATTAGAATGGATTGGTAGAGGCCCAAAATGGATGGACAAATCAGTATGGAATGAATTGGTGCAAAACCATTGGGCTACGGAGGATTATGAAGAAAAATGTGAAAAGGCAAGGCAGAATCAAATGAATGAGAAGGCAGGGAAGCATACTTGTGGTTCTATCCCTCGCGAAGCGCATCGACAAAAATTGGTATGCTTAGTTTAGAAATTTTTCATCTATTTAGTGCAATACTTTTGAACATTGATTTGCGCTTTTGTCATAATTGTAGGAAAACGAATTGAAGAAACCTGTGGATGATTTCGAGCTATTTGAGAATACCCACAAAAGAAAATGTACCGGGGATTTTTTCGACATAAAATCAAAAAAAATTAGTGTGAGTATCTTTTAATCAACTTTCTTTTTGACATTGTTTGAGCATAGAAAAATGTAGGTAATATCATTTCTTTGAGCTAAGGTTCCAAGAAGTATACATAACATTTCATGATATTCTTTGTTATGTGATTCATATCATGTGCAAGAGGTACATTTTTTTGGTGATTACTTATTATAATGAAAAAGGCTTTTTTGACTTTAATATATATTCGCAAAGTGAGCACAACTTTGTTGTCTATATTGTTAAAAAATAACATAAACAATGAAACTTTTTCAAGTATTTGCCAAAAAATGTGACTTTAGTATATGTATTTTGATATTAGATTACCTTTTATTTGATGTTGATTTTTTGTATGTCTATTGGAATATGTTGATTTGTTCGGTGATTTTATTACTTTTGTGACGTGTTTGTGTAGGAAGAATACAAGGCGAAACTAGATTGCACTGATTCCTCTCCACTTGAGTTTGATCTTCCATTATGGTTTGATTTGATTGGAGGCTTGTCTAAGGGTCGTATGTATGGAGTTCCGCGTAGCCACGTTTCTAGTGGTTATCGTCAGAGCACAGTAAACTCAAGAGTTAGGGAAGAGTCTCATGATGAGATAACAAAAGTAGTAGATGATGTGCAAGCTACTGCTATGAAGATAGAGGAAGATGCTCGCAAGAGAGAGGAAGAGAAAGGGAAAAGGTTGGAACAGGTACTTGAGCAAGTTCAAAAGAGAGAAGAAGAGGCGCAGAAAAAAGCAGAAGCAGCAGATAAAAAGATGCAGGAAGTCGAGGAGATGTTACAAAAAATGATTCAAGAAGCGGGATTGCCAAACCACAAGTATGCCAGTGGATCCGGACATGGGAAATAAATTGGTTTTGGTGAAAAACATTAGTTCGTATTTTAATTTATTGCTTGGATGATTTAGTGACTCATTTTATTATCTGTCACTTTTAGTTGGATGTTAGAGTGGATGAATTGAGATAATTGTTAGTTAGATGATGTTTTTTAGAATTATGTTGTGTTACGATGATATTGTGTTAGATATAAATTGTGGTGTTAATGAGTTGTTTGTATTTTATGGAAGGGATTATGATGTTGTGGTAATTACTTCTTGTTAATTTTGTTGGATCATTTGTAATTAACAGGTTTGACATGAATTCAGCGAATAAAACGCAGCATTTATAATTGAGACGTGCTAATTTTAGAGACCGATTTAGAGATGGATTATAGATATATATTTAGAGACCGATTTAGAGACGGAATCAAAGATGAATATTTAGAGACCGAATCAAAGATGAATATTTAGAGACCGATTTTGTCTCGGTTACCGAAGAAATTTGGAGACCGATTGAAAAGTTGTGCAAATAGAGACCGATTTAGCAACCGACAAGTTCGGTCTCTAAATTTAGCGACCGATTTTTTTCGGTCTCTAATTAGCGTCGAGCAGTTTAGTGTCGGATTTTAGCGACCGAAATTTCCATCCCTAATTATTTTTAGAGACCGATTTTTCGGTCTCTGATACCCTGTTTTCTTGTAGTGATTGCAACGAGATTTGCTATGAATGTTTTGTCACTATAGCAACGACAATTACCATAAACTTTTTTTGTTGCTTCATAGCAACGAAAATGGCCATGGATATTCCGTTGAAATAGTTACGAATGTTGCTAAAAAATTTCAACGAATATTCAGTTGCTATTACAACAAAAGTAGCTACGAAATATGTGATGATTATGATAGTTACAAGAATAGCAACAACATTACGTAGTTATGTACTAGCTACAATTTTTTTTTAACTACGTAGCCAAATTTTGCAACGCTCTTATCAGCTTCGGACATGGGCTACGGCCATTCAGTCACCATAGCTACAAAAATATGGGCATCAGCTACGTAAATCATCGTAGCTGATGCCTTGTTTTTTTGTTCTCTAAATAGAGTTCTGTTATGTTTTTTTGTTGATAAATTAATTAATCTCTTTGAACAATCTCTTTTCCTTTTAATTTGTTTCTCAATCTTTTGATTTTATTTTTGTTCAAGTAATTTTGTTGTTATTAATTATATCATACGGAAGAAATTCTGCATATGATAAAAGAATGGTTTGTTTGAATTCAGCCATTAAATATTCCATCTCAACCTTTTCACGTCATTTAGTATATATTTTAAGTTTCTTGAAGTAAATTTCTTTAATTTTCAAACTTTCTTTTTGTTTGTTGATTTTCTTTAATCAATCTCTTTGTTTGTCAATTTATTTCTCAATGTTTTGGTTTTCTTACATTAATTTATTGTTCTTATTTTACCATTTAAAAAAGAATTTATTGAGTTCTTCTAATTATAAGTACTAGAGTGTACATGCACACTCAAATTCATTGGATTTATTAGATTTTAATATTTGATTTCAACCATTATGTTTGTCATCTGAAATTTCTGTGTCTTTTTCATATATATGTATATGAAAAATTTATATTGTGTTTTCAATGATATTGGTTCTTTGTTCTTTTAATCTTTCTTTTTCTTTTATCATTTTGTATGCTACTTTATTATTTGTTTGTTAATATTAATTTATAGAAGAAATTCTGCATATTGTTAAATAATGGAAACGATTTTTTTTTCGTTGTTTAGATATTGGTTTCAATCATTAAGTCTTGCATCTCAATTTTATGTCATTTTTGTATATATTTCAAGTTTTTTAAGAGGATTTTTTTTAAAAAAATTTCTCTTTGTTTGTTAAATTTTCTAAACAGGCTTTTTTTTTTGTCAATTGGCTACTTAATCTTTTGATTTCTTATTTTGTTTATTTAATTTATTGTTTAGAGTTCTAACTTCTAAGTACTGAAGGAACTAGTTTTTTCTCTCACGTCTCTGTGAGTTCCCTTTCTCCGCATGATAGCTGCTAGGGTTTTTCCAGGGTTTTCTAGATTTCTACTCCTTCAACATCACAAATCCGCCACACACATCAAGGTTTGAGTGATTCCCTTTGACTGAGTGATACAAGAGTGGAGTGAGGGTCTTCCTTCGACTGAGAGATACACGAGTGGAGTGTTCCATATCTTTCTCTACTCTTAGGGGTCTTGTCAGTAGGAGTCTTCGGTTGCCGACCAGATTGTGAGAATCTTTAGTTTTGGAGGGGTAAAGTTCCTGTGCGCTACCGGCGATACAACAAAAAAACCACAACCATCTTTTCTTTCCTTCTCCATGACCCTTCTGTTTTCTATACTGTTTGTGCATGGTGGTTTGAAAGGGTTTATTTGCTTATGTTTTTTCTTATTCTCTTGTGCAGTGTTCGAACTCGGAGGCTTGGCTCGGAACTTTGTTACAAGAGGTTGCTCGTGTTTCAATCACTTCTTCTCCTTGTAAGTATCGGAATTATGGATGATCAAATTAGCCGAATGGAAAAGATCTCGCTTTCGGATCTTGAAAAACAAGAAATTGAAATTCCAACAGGGGTTTGGAAACTGGGTGTTAATGAATTTGATGGGGTGGTAGTGGGTCGTTTTCTATCAGGTAATCGTTACAATTTCACGGCTTTCAAAGAAATAATGTTGAATGCGTTTAAACCTAAGAAGAGAATCGATTTTGAGCGTCTTGACAATGGGAGGTTTCTGTTAAATTTTGAACGAACTAACGACCTTGACTGGGTTATGGAAGGGGGACCATGGTGTTATGACAATGACCTCCTTGTTTTAAAACTTCTTCAGGAAAACGATGATCCTTTATCTATTCCCCAAATGACTGTCGATTTCCACGTCCTTGTTTGAGGTCTCCCCATTAGCGAGATGACTGAAGATATGGCCATCTTCGTAGGTAATTCTTTGGGTAAGTATCGGTCAGTGGATCTTGCTAGAAACGGGTCATCTTGGGGTTCTATTTTTGAGTCAAAATCGGCCTTGATGTGCCAAAACCTCTTCATCGCATATCTTTCTTTAAAGTAGGTTCAAATTCTTTGCAAGTGACTTACTCCTATGAGTGTTTACCAAACTATTGCTATATTTGTGGGATTATGGGTCATGTGTTGAACTTCTGTGAGGATCCGAGCAAAAATGATTCAAAAATAAATCTAAAGAGTTTTCTTTCGGTTCTAATCTCTAAGCAGTGAGTAAGGTAGCCCCGGCTTATAGATCTTTGCGACGGGGGCCAGCTTCTTTCTCACCGGTGATCCCTTTATGTAGTTCTCGTGCGGCTAGCTGGCATAAGCATTCTGTTTCAGCACCTCTTCGCCACTCACATCCTCGCTCAGAACAAATAATTTGGGCCAAGAAGGATGTCAATTTCATAGTCCACGAGTAACCCAACTCCTAACCCGATTCAGGCTAAGAGGGGAGCGTTGAAATAGAATCTGGCTAAGGATTCAACTGTATCGATGATTTGGGACAAGGGAGGACCTTCAGGTTCCTCCCCACCGAATCGAACTGTTGAGGATACAATGGGTACAATAGTACTAATGATGGTCTCCCCATCTCTCCATCAATCGTTGTCTTTGTGTACATATAACTCTCCTTCTAAAATAGGTCCTCGAATTGAACAACCTATCTCTCCTGATATGCATCAAGTCTCGGCACATTTGGTCCAATCCCCGACTGAGGAGATGCAATCGATCCAGGTGGTTGTACAATCCCCCCGCATCACAATGGCGTTTATCATATGAACTTATTAGGGATAAAGAACATTAAACTAATCAACTGAATTTGCCAACCTCATCGATTTTTTGGGATTATTACATAATATACCCCTGTGAAATACGAAACCTGCACACATCCCCCCTGTGTTAAAAAATAGCCTTATATGCCCCTGTGATTTTAAAAATCCTGCGCGAAAATCCCTCTCCGTTAGAATTAACGGAGAGTGTTTTGCACTCGCTGGGATCGAGGTTGGGTGAGATTTTTGTGAACCACCATTATTCTCGGCAACCACCACCAACCTCCGCTGGAAATTGAAGCCACCACCTCCGCCTGAAATCGAATCCACCATCTCCGCCTGAAATCAAAGCCACCACCTCCAACTGAAATTGAAGCCGCCACCTTCGACTGAAATCGAAGCTACCACCCCCGCTGGAAAATCGAAGCCACCTTCTCCGCGTGAAGTCGAAGCCACCACCTCCGCTGGAAATCGAAGCAATCTTCTCTGCGTGAAATCGAAGCCGCCACCGCCGCCTGAAATCGGAGCACCACCTCCGCCTGTGAAGACGAAGAAGAGGGGTGGGTTACGGGGAAACAATAAAGGAAAGAGAAAAAAATATATAAAAGAAAAAGGAAAAATGTGAGGATTTGGGATTGTATTACCCAAACCCATATTATCCTACTCAAATACATCATATCCTACCCAAATTCAATTATTTATTCACTTTTACTCAAAATTGGAAGGATAAAATAATAATTTTACAAGTATATATAACACAAAAAGCTCACCCAGTCTCGATCCTAGCGAGTGCACAACACTCTCCACTAATTCTAACGGAGAGGAGTTTTCGAGCAGGGTTTTTAAAATCATAGGGGCATATAAGGCTATTTTTTTAACACAGAGGGAATGTGTGCAGATTTTGTATTTCATAGGGGTATATTATGTAATAATCCCTCTTATCAATATCTCCCTTCAGTTCGTAGTAACTCCTACTCAAACGGGGCAAAAACAAATTTCTCGAGGTAAAAAACGTATTCCTAAAAAAACCACCCCCCGTACCCTCAAAAGAAAGATGCTAGATATTTCCAACATCCCGGTCGAAACCATTGAGCCATCTAGAAAACGTCCTCATCTTCGTATCTCAGAAATGACAGAGAGCCAGGCGGAAGCTGCTGAGCAGCCCCGCCAATCCCAATGAATCTCCTAAGCTAGAACTGTCGGGGTCTTGGAGGGACCCAAGTAGTTCTTGAGCTGATGAATCTTATACAGGTTCATCATCCGTCTCTGGTTTTCTTTCTGAACTAGTTTTAATACTTCGTTTTTTGATTTTCTTAAGTCTAGGTTAGGTTTCTTTGGTGTTTGTGTCGATGTTGTTGGTTTGTCGGGGGGAGAGGGGGGGCTGGGACTCATTTGGATCAAGAGTATTGACGTTGTTTTACAATCTTTTTCCCATTTTCATATTGATGTGTCGGTCTATTTGTCTGTTGCGACATCCTCCTTGCGTTTCACAGGGTTTTATGGTAACCCGAAGACTTCCTTACGTAAGGATAGTTTGCGTCTCCTACGTCGGCTTAGTGAAGGGCATTTTTCTGCATGGCTCGTTTGTGGGGACTTTAATGAAATTCTTGAACCTCATGAACAAGAAAGTATCAATCCTCATCCGCTTTGGCAAATGCGAGACTTCAGGGAGGCGTTGACTGATACTGACTTGCATGATTTGGGGTTCACGGGCAGCCCCTATATGTGGTTAAATAATCAAGAGGCCTAACACACGGTTCGGGCTCGACTGGATCGTAGAGTGGCCAACACTAATTGTGTGACTTATTCCCGAATGCAATTGTGTCTTATCTTGATGTAATCCATTCTGACCATAATCCTATCTTGATCTGGACCGCACCGGCCATTATTCAACCAGTCAGAAAGAAAAGGAAATGTTTACGATTTGAATTAGTGTGGTGATGTCGGAGTGAATGTGAAGAGGTCATTAAGCATGCATGGGATCCGACTCTTGGTAATTCACATGGGGAACGTGTTCGTATCAATCTTGATCACTGTAGGATTGGGCGTTTACATTGGGATAAAAACTCTCTTAATATGAACAAAACCTAAATCAAGGAATTGGAAAAGAAAATAAATGAGTTAAGGTGGGGATTTATCTCTGCTACGTCTAAACAAGCAGATTCCGAAGCAATAAAGGAGCTTGAAGAGCTTTTATCTTGTGAGGAGACTGCATGGAAACAACGTAGTCGAGTTCTTTGGATGAAGGAGGGGGATCATAATACTAGTTTCTTTAATGCCCAGGCGTTAGACTGTAAAATACGTAATTAGATTCATTCTATTAAGGATAGCAAAGGTGTCTGGCGAAAAAAAGAAGATGAAATACATAGTGTGATTTCTGATTACTTTCAGCATATTTTTTCTTCCATAAATCCGTCCCCTACGGTTCTTGAAGAAGTGTTGGAATCAGTTCAACCTCGAGTCATAGAGGCAATGAACCGAACCCTCTGCAGCCCGTACACAGCAGTGGAGGTGGGTATAGCGCTCAAACAAATGTACCCTCTCAAAACCCCCGGGCCAGACGGTATGTCCCTTATTTTTTTCCAGCATTTCTGGCATGTGGTTGATGAAGATAATGCTAAATGTGTACTTGATGCTTTGAATAACCACGCTTTTCTTTCTAAATTTAATTTTACCCATATTGTGCTTATACAAAAAATTGATAGACTTGAAACTGTAGCCCATTTTAGACCGATCATCTTATGTAATGTCGTCTATAAACATATATCCAAATGCATAGCTAATCGGCGTTAACCTTTTCTAAACGACATTATATCTGAATCCCAATCTGCTTTTGTCCTAGGCCGACTTATAACTGACAACATACTTATTGCATATGAGCTTAATCATTTTCTTAAAACTAAAGATTCTGGTCAAGATAGTTTTGCAGCGCTTAAACTCGACATAAGCAAGGCCTACGACAGGGTGGAGTGGATATTTTTGGAGAGGGTTCTGGTAAGGTTTGGGTTTCATAAAAAAGTGGTGGATATGATTATGATGTGTGTTCGATCTGTTACTTACTCTTTTATGCTCATAGGTACTCAATTCAGTTTTATTTCTCCTCAAAGGGGCATCTGTCAGGGTGACCCTTTATCTCCTTACCTGTTTCTATTATGTGCAGAAGTATTTAGTTGTCTTATTCAGGCAGAGGTGGATAGAGGGGAGTTGAATGGGGTCAGTATTTGTAGGGCTGCACCATCGATCTCCCACCTGCTTTTCGCAGATGATACACCGATCTTTATATAAGCAGTTGTCTAATCGATGTGGGTTATGAAGGAGTTATTACAGAAATTTTCTTTAGCTTTGAGGCAGGAGATTAATCTACAGAAGTCCTCTATGGTTTACAGTAAGAATATTTCGGCAGATAAAGCGAGGGGGTTGGCGACAATTCTAGGAGTGGGCTTGACAGATAATCAAGAAAAATATCTGGGGTTACCGCCGGTGGTTAGGAGGTCTAGGAAAGAGGTCTTTGCATCAATATGAAACAAAGTCAATGGAAGGATTAATGGGTGGAGCTCGAAATTCCTATCTCAGGCAGGCAAGAAAGTCCTATTGAAAGTAGTGGTTCAAGCCATTCCGACTTATGCAATGTGGAGCTTTAAACTACCGGATTACTTGATTAGAGATATTGAATCCACTATAGCGAACTTTTGATGGAATAATAGGGAAAGTAGGAAAATCCACTGGGTGGCGTGGAGTAAGCTATGTGAGAGAAAAGAAGATCGAGGTTTGGGCTTTAGGGAGGTTCGTTCTTTCAACCTGGCGATGTTGGCAAAGCAAGGGTGGCAACTTATCCAACATCCGAGCAACCTATTGAGCAGATTACTTAAAGCAAGATACTTCTCGAATACAGATTATTTGTCAGCCAAGTTGGGGTCTCGGGCATCTTACACATGGAAGAGCATATTTGAAGCACAAAACTTGGTTAGACATAGGTGTCGTTGGAGAGTAGGCAACGGTGAAAAAATTATCGATATGGTCGGATGCGTGGATCCCTTCCACCACGGATTTTTGCACCATTACACGTGATCGCTTACTTCCGATGGATGCGACGGTGGATTATTTGATTGATCAGGAGGTTAGATGGTGGAATGAAGAGCTAATTGACATGGTGTTTTGTGAGGAGGATGCTTCGATCATTAAGACTATACCACTAGGATCCCGAGCTAATGAAGATCGTATTATTTGGAATGGATCCAAGTCTGGGAATTTCGCATTTAAAAGTGCGTATCACTTGGCATGTTAACTTGCAACAGCGGGAAGACCATCTTCGAGTGCACCAAAACCGATTTCTTTATCATGGCAATTCATTTGGGAAGCACAAGCTCCGCCGAAAATAAGGGTTTTTACATGAAAAGCATGCAAACAAGCCCTTCCTACCGCAACGAATCTACTTAAACAGAAGGTGGAAGTGTTTAGGGGATGCATTCTGTGTGATGCCGAATAGGCGAACTTGTTTCACGTGCTATTTTGTTGCCCTCATGCGCGTCTGCTATAAGCTTTGATGGGGCTCCCGTCTCGATACCTTGAGGACGAGAAGGAGTCCATCGAAAGCTGGATGCGTTCGTGTCATAAGAATATGGATAACGAGGAGTTTGGTTTATTCTTGATAAGTGCTTGGTTTTTATGGTTCAATCCAAATCAGAAGGTAATGGAGAATAAGGATACACCAATGGAGGTTCTTGTCTCAAGGATCCATTCTTTCTACTCGGCCTACCAGGTAGCGAAAGACCATTTTATTTTCGCCTTAACTCTACGGACATACACTGGAAACCACCGGAGGAGGGGAGTGTGAAACTGAATTTTGATGGTGCGAACTTGTCAAATCCATTGGGAACGGGAGGAAGAGTGGTTGGCTGGTTGCTCGTGACTCACTAGGACGGGTGCTAGGCTGGAGGAGGAGCTTCTTGCCTTTCGGTACTCAGGCGGAGGTGAGCGAAGCTATAGCGTGTCGGGAGGCTTTACGGATGGCGATACAATGTGGATGGAACCGAGTTGAGATCGAAGGAGATTGCTTATCCCTCATCCATAAAATTAATTCACCATCGGAGGACCTTTCCTCTGTGGGAGCTCTAGTTTCAAATATTAGTTCTTTGAAGAATTCTTTTGTTTTCGTTAGTTTTTCTTTTGTTCGCCGTTCATGCAATAATGTAGCGCATTGCCTTGCGCGTGGAGCTTTAGTATCTATTTCTAGGGATTCATCTAATATCCCTGATGACATTGTGGATTTGATCATGGCTGATTTAGCCTAATAATATCTATTTCTTATCTTCAAATTTTTTTTTATTGTTCTTAATTTTACCATATAAAAGAAATTCAATGGGTTCTTTTAAAGTACTAGCGTACAAGAGCAGTCAAATTTATTTGCTTCATTAAATTTTAAAATTTGATTTCAATCATTATGTTTGCCTTCTCAATTATACGTGCCTTTTCAATATACATCTGAAATTCATATTGTTACTCAGTGGCATTGTTCTTTTAAACTTTTTAGCATTATTTTGAAAAAATGTCGTCAATAATGATGGAAAAGGATAAAAAGAACAAATGCCATTTTTCTAAGAAAGATTTATCATTTTTCTTAAAAAAGAGTCGAGCCAATACTGTTATAGTACATATTATTTTTAATAAAACACCGCTTTACTATTAATAAAAAAAAGTCTTAGTGTGTGAAGTGTAGATATTTTGTCATCCTTCTCATTTTTAATGAAATCTTTCATATATTTTCTAACTTGTATCTTGATATTCCCATGATTGCAATAGTCTTTAGTTCCATTTCCTTTTTTGAAGAAAAATCGGTTTTAATATTATTCAATCGAAAGTTTACAACACTTGGAACAATACAATTCATATCGAATCAAACGATATAGTAAGAACATCTGAAACACTAACTATCAAGTTCTTGAAGATAACAAATCTTAAAAACTCACAACCGAACCCAAGAAATTTTTTGTGCAATTCCTATTAAAGGAGAGATAAAACTCTCATTCGAGAAAGAAAACAAACTCTCATACGAGAGAGAAAACAAACTCTATGTTTTTTTTTTTTTTTTTTTTTGAGTTTCTTCTCTCCAAATTGATTCAGTTTTCAAAATCTAACTTTCCAATAATCAAATTTCTTATTAGTTTGAGAAATTTTATGATTGTATTCGCTAGAATTATGTAACTATAATTGTATGTCCACCTTTTCAAATCTATATACACAAAATTATTGTAATCTATTTTGAAAATTTTCCTAATATATTAGTTGTTTTCTTTCGAGCCTCTTACTGCACCCATTAATTTAATTTTGAGTATGGGCACAATATCATATTTGATTGCATAATTTACCATTTGTATATCTATTTATCTTAATCAAATCAATATCTTAAGTAAAAAATGTTGATTAGCATAGTTGACCATTAAATTATGGTGGAAAAATTCGGTTGGGACCAAAAGTGAGAATATTTAAAAGTTATGGGACATAATGTGAGAATCCCATAACAAATGAGATCAACATTGAAAAGGGTCAAACTTATGGAACAAAAAAAATACAATTTTCCCTACTTTTTAACTCTCAAATAACATTACACAATATTCAATTACTACTAGAAATTTTATTATCTTTTCATTAACATTTAAATATCTATTGCTAATTCCATCATTTTCATTTTCATTTGTTTTTAATTTAACAATCGTCTAAATTTTTTGAAGCTATGAAAATCATAGATTTAACTAAGCTTATTTAGGAGCCTGAGAATTTTACACATCTTTAAGGTATGGGTCTTATATTTTAAAAGGTCTTATATTTTAAAAAAAAAAACTTTTTAATGTATATTATAAAGAAAAAAAAACTTATAGTTGTGGGATCGATGTTAGTAATAAAAGAATTGTAATTTCTATTGTGATTAGAGGAGTTTGTTAGAACATTAAAAATAATAGGGCTCTCTTTCCTTTTTGAAAGAATCATAAGCTCCTCACATATTATTGTTAAGATTTATAGGACCAATTTTTAAAATTTTACCAAACACTTTGAAATATTTATAATTATCAAATATACATTTTGAAAACTCAAGAGAAGAAAATGTAGAACAAACAAAAACTGTCAGGATCTTAGCTCAATGACCGAAAATACACAATCGATGTGTCTATGCAATCATCCTTAATATAATTGTATTTAAGTTCTTTATGTTGAAACATTTCATCTGAAAACATCATATTTAAAAATTATCTATGCGCCGGATAAAGTTCTTTTTAAGCTAAAAATGGTGAAGTAATTTTACAAAAGTACCAATGATAATTGTAAATTCTTCAACTAATTAATAATTAAATTTAGAAAACCTCTAAAATGTGGTTGAAGATTGTACAAGTTGTTTAAGGTTACTTGTGATATTTTTATTTAATTATTTTATCATTATTAAATAAGATCAATTTCGTTGTTCATATGTGTGTGTGTATATATATATATATTTTGGTGAGTCATTTGTTTAAGTATTGAATTGTAATGTTACTATCCATCAAAACAATTTATATCAAAAAAGTATAGGCCATGTTTGTTTATATTTTCAAATCACATTTTCTGTTTGGGATAAAAATATCTTAAGAATTCACGCTACAAATCATTCTCATCCAAATACACCTTTTTTCAGCTTCACGTTTTCAATCTCTTATGTAATTACCTATTAATCACTACATCCATCATTTCACATAATCATCAATCAATAATCATTTACCCCATTCACCACTTTTCTTTTCTTCTTTCACACTCTTATAACTTATAATATATAGTTTAATAAATTAATAAAATCATCATACGTACATAGACCAATCATTTTTTATTTGACACATTTTACAATTTTCAACAATATTTTAAAAACATAAAGAAACACACCACGTATCGTATCATTTTCACACGAATACCCATAATACGAATTCCCATGAAAATTTTAAAATCTTAACTAAAAAGCATAAATAAACATAGCCATACATTTTTTTATATATTCTCGCAATTATACTTATCTTCATCTAAATAATAGAGAAATTCTAAATTGAGGTAAAAACAATTTATAAGTTGTTTATAAATATTATTTGCAATACATTATTTTGAGTTTTATATAAAACTCAAAATAAAATATGTAATGCTCAATTATTTTTATAATTAGTGCTTAGCACGGGGAATATGCTAGTACATGTAACTAAAGCTTTCAAGCAAAATATTATTGTGCAAAAGAGTAGTTATAAGTTATCTAATTGAACTACATAATTTTCTAATCGAGTATATTATTTAAATGTTCAATCTTAAATTTTGAATAAAATTTTGATAACAAACTGGATATCAAATTAAATGTCTCATATTCTCAAATAATATAAAATTAAAATAAAAGGTAACTATCTATAATTTATATGTTGAAATGAAAAACAATGAAACTATGAAATTAAATTAACATGGATTAGAATGGTGTATGCTCTCCATTTTATATTTGTTTGTGGATTACTATCAAACTAAACCTTTCATAGTTGTTTGTTGATTAGAATGGTGTGGGACCTGTTGCAAGCACCAAGACACAATAAAAAATGATAAGTAATGTTTGACTTCTTTTTATATTGAATATACATTTTTTATTTTTTTTGTTGTGTCTTAATGTATACAGCGAAGTCCCACACCAGGTGTATATAAAAAATTTCCGGCATGTTATGCACAACATACTGAAAACAGACAGCAAAATGGACCAATCCCCTAATGTAAGAGCAAAAAAAATGGTAGCAATAAGTCAACGAACAACGGTCAATTATATGGAGTATTATATATCCATGAACAAATTTAGAATTTAGCAAGCCTAAGTTATCAAATTTGTCCAATATAAATTATGAATAATATTTTATATATTACACAATTTATATCCAAGATTAAATACCTATATTTTAAACGATACGAAATTATAGATGAGATATGGAAAACGAAGTGAAATACCAACGTCTGAATAAATAATTAGAATTTATACAATACAATTGAAATTTCGGTTATAACCAAATTCAATCAACTAATTATCCAACAAATATAACTCAACATGATAAATTTTATCGAAATAAATGAACACTCACTACAGCGTTTTGGGCCCATTTAAAAATGATAACATCTTCTATTGCAACATCTTCTATTGCAAGGTATTTGGTAAGTGACACATGTAATTACAAAATTTTATTAACACATTATTCCTCATCATATGCAATAGAAGACACAATAGAGTTCGTAATAGAAAATCTCATACACGTTTTACTTAAGAGCCAAAATAAAGCTGCAAATAAAGAGTCAACTTAATAAATTATAACGAATTAACTGAACACTCACTATACCATTTTAGGGTCATTTATTCACCATATACTTTGCTATATGAGATATAATAGGGTTCGAAATAGAACGATACTTGAACTCTTGAAACTTCAAATTAAGACTTGCACATTTTTCATATATAGTCATCACAAAATTAAGAGATGTGCAACAATTTCTCAATTAAGGTCTACGAAATTTTCAAAACTAAGATGTTCATTATTCAACATGCAATAATCAAGACAAAAATAGGCCTAAATTTGTAATCACTCAAAAACTATAGAACAAAAAAAGTAATATATACCTTCTTATAAAAGATCATATATATATAGGCTTCACTGGTAGGGTTTTCATGGCGACAACAATATGGCCCTCGGCAATGCAACCC
The DNA here is from genome assembly GCA_019426215.1 of Buddleja alternifolia. NCBI lineage: Eukaryota > Viridiplantae > Streptophyta > Magnoliopsida > Lamiales > Scrophulariaceae > Buddleja > Buddleja alternifolia. Next base: position 16,542,948 of record CM033392.1, on the reverse strand, counting down.
GACTCGTTTGGCACGACAAGCTCATAACCCCCGGAAACTCTACAACCGGGTTTGGGTAAACGAATCCTAGTTCGCCCGACCAAAATTCTCCCATTAGATGTTCCTGGATCCGATTTGGATCTCACTCTACATATCTCCAAGTGCATATACTTGTAAGGTTCATATGTCCCGACCGGGATGTTGCATCCCCAATCCCAATATGGGTCGGGTAACCCGAATACTACTTGTGTAAAATAACGTTCACTAAATTCGGGCAGGACCCATGCATAAACCCGATACATACGTGTTCCTTTGTCAGTACTATTGTTTGGAACCACTGTGGCCTTGTCAATGCCTTGTGCATGACTAATACACAGTTGTACATAATACTCTTGTTCTTGTTCTTGTTCTTCTACTACTCTTTGCCTCTTCCATGAATTGTTTTCATGGAAACCCGAAAATTCCAACATTATTTTCTTTATCAAATTAATCTGATAATAAATTAATTTGAGTTTTAGAATGCTATGAGTGAAAACGGTTCAAGAACTATAAGGAAAATTTAAGATAGTGTGTGTGTGTATATATATATATATAAATATATATATTTATAAAAGGAAGTTGATTACAATAAGGTAATTAGCGTGTTTAGAGAATGTATTCAATAAGGAGTGAAAATCTGCTAGTGATTTCAGTAACGTAGAACTCTAGTAGAACTCTAATAAATGAAAGTGACCTGTTTTTACGTATGAATTTATAAAATAGGTTTTTTATTTTATATTTTTGGTAACTTTCCCTGTGGCACCACACCAGATTCGTCCTCCTAAATTTGACCTGTGGCTTCCATTAAGTTGGACCCGAGTGGTAAAGACAAGGCCTCAAAACTCTACAACTGAAAAACAAAATCGGATATAAATTATAATTGCACTTATCTATTTTAATTCAATGGTAGTTTCTTTTCATAAATTAGTATATACCATATCGAAAAATAAATGATGTAATAAATCGATTCTAAGAAAATAAATTAGTTATATTAATCTGATTTCTGGTCATAATCAAAAGATTAAATAAGGTAAAAAGAAAAAGGAAAAAGTGTTAAGAAAATTACTCACATGCTAACAATATGACAAACAGTATTATTGGCAAAGGTGCAGTTGCAGGTAACAGCATTCTCAAATCCTTTAACCGGATTCTGGGTCACCCAACCCGATAACCCGCTACATGGATCCACACTGAAATTCCAATCCCTCTTTCCCAAACTCCTTGCTATTACCTGCAAAGACTCCACTGCCAAAACCCAACAATATAATTTATATATATATATATATATATATATATATGAGCTAAATATATTTGTTCCATATATATATACTATAATAATGGTATTAAATTATACCTTCATCATCTGGCAAAACTCCTGCTCCAGAGGCAAAACCCACAAGCCAGATCCATGCAAGGAGCTTCAAGAAAAACATGGTATACTTACATATAAGATTTTTCGTTATTGGTGATATATATATATATATATATATATAGATACGTATGTATGTATGTGTGTGATAATTTGATCTTGTTGTTTCAAAACTTCACAAACGTATCAAATTGCTAACAAAGAAAGATTATATCGAGGCGAGAGAGAACTCTCTATCCTTAACACTAAATTGCCCCGCCTTGGTGGTACGAGTTCTTGCAACAAGTGTCCCAAGATACAACGATATACTTTTTCTGAAGATTGAACCACTTCAATTTCAGAAAACTACGAACTTAATTTACTGTTGAAATCTCAAGAAAAAGATGAAGATGATTTTATAGAACTCAAGAACACTTAGAGAGAATATGTTGTGTTTTGAGTTGGTGTGTCTTAAAATGGTTGGAATGGTTGCTATTTATAGGCAAAATCCATTTCCATAAGAATCAATCCACACCATCCATTTCTAAGATCAAATCTTAGCCATCCAAGATGCTCCACCACCTTGAAGTGCTCATATGTCATTCATGATGTATTCATGACATATTTTCCATTAAAATGTGTTGTGTCATTCATGATATATGCATGACATATTAAATAAAATTATATCAAAATATGGGATACACAATTCAAACCCTTCAATTTAGCACTTAATTTCTCATTCGTTCCGATTAGAGAAATTCGAAATGCTAAACTCATCTACTCGGAACGTAGATTAAGATTATCCAATAATCTTAAGTATCCCGGATACTAACGGCGTTCGAATTTCGTACTCAACCACAATTTGTACCATTTTATCCAACAATCCCCCACACGAATGAAATTAATGCAATGCATGCTCTTGAGATTTCGATTGAAAGTTTATCACATCAAAAGAGGTAGTTTTTGGCTTTGAACCTTTCCTAGTGAAATATCATCGGATTTACTAGGCTCTCCAATGAACGTGATGTCTTGAATTGGTCAGCCGTTCGTGTAAATCTAGACAACAATATTCACATAATAAACTTTCAGCAGTTTTTCAGTTCTCACGGTTGGGTCCATTTTGGCCGTGGCACCCCCTCTTGGTTTCAGAAGTGTTTACATTTTACTCAATGTTGAGGCGGCCTACACCTCACACTTACATAGGTGACTTCCTAATTAAGAGTATCCTGCCATACTCCACTTCATTTAGACAGTATAGGAATCATTAAAAGCCCGGCTTAACCTTTTGCTACAACTTGCAGGTTGCACTTCTTTATCCTAGGCAATGGGTTTAGAGTTTATTAATTAACTCTTAAGTGCCTCAATGAATGTTCACAACTTAGTTTTCCCATTGAACCATGATCTTGGGATCTCCAGTCAACATGGTTGGGTTTCCGCTGTGTCTATTCTTAAATTGTAGACTTTAATCCCATTCCTCTTGATAGGCAGTATATTTGATCTCTAGGCAATCCTTTCGTCAAAGGATCAGCAATATTCTCCTTTGATTTCACATAATCAATGGAAATAATCCCGTTAGAGATCAACTGCTTAATGGTATTATGCCTACGACGAATATGTCTAGACTTACCATTATACATACTACTCTGAGCCCTCCCAATTGCCGACATACAGTCGCAATGAATCAAAATCGGAGGCACAGGTTTTTCCCAACAGGGAACATCTTCTAAGAAATTTCTTAGCCACTCAGCTTCTTCACCAGCTTTATCTAAAGCTATGAATTCTGATTCCATCGTGGAACGGGCTATGCAAGTTTGCTTAGAAGATTTCCACGACACTGCTCCTCCACCAACGGTAAATACATATCCATTTGTGGACTTAGAGTCGTTCGTGTCTGATATCCAATTAGCATCGCTGTATCCCTCTATTACAGCTGGATATCTTGAGTAGTGTAATCCATATTCTTTAGTATACTTTAAATACTTAAGAACTCTAGTTAAAGCATTCCAATGCTCTTCACTTGGATTACTTGTGAACCTACTCAACTTGCTCATAGAATAAGCTAGATCAGGGCGAGTACAGTTCATGATATACATCAGACTCCCAATGACCCTAGCAAATTCTAACTGTGATACGGGTTCGCCATGGTTCTTGCGTAAATGAACGCTCAAGTCCACTGGCGTCTTAACTGGTGCACTATCACTCGGAAGGAACTTTTCCAAAACCGTCTCAACGTAATGAGATTGTGATAAGACTAGTCCTTCAGAAGTCCTCAGGATTTTAATCCCTAAGATGACGTCTGCAAGTCCCATATCCTTCATGTCAAAGTTCTTCTTTAACATTCCTTTAGTATTCATGATAATTTCATGATTACTACCCATTATCAACATGTCATCTACATATAGACACACTATGACGTATGCGTTATGTGTTTGTCTAACATACACGCACTTATCACACTCGTTGATCTTGAAACCATTTGATAACATTGTGCTATCAAATTTTTCATGCCACTGCTTTGGCGCTTGTTTAAGTCCGTATAGCGACTTTACAAGTTTACACACTTTCTTCTCCTTTCCAGGAGCAACATACCCCTCGGGTTGTTCCATGTATATTTCTTCTTCTAATTCTCCGTTCAGAAACGCAGTCTTAACATCCATTTGATGTATCTCAAGGTTATGCAGCGCAGCAATAGCGATGAATAATCTTATGGATGTTATTCTCGTTACTGGAGAATAAGTATCGAAGAAATCAAGACCTTCTGTTTGTCGGTATCCTTTGACTACCAAACGGGCCTTATACTTATCAATAGTTCCATCAGCCTTATACTTTCTTTTCAGAATCCATTTACAGCCTAAAGGCTTACTTCCCTTTGGAAGATCAACCAACTCCCAGGTATGGTTGTGCAAAATAGACTCGATTTCACTATTGATAGCCTCTTTCCAGAGTTGAGCATCTGGACTGGACATAGCTTCCTTAATCGTCCTTGGCTCCCCTTCTAATGTATAAGATACATAATCGGGACCAAATGATTTTGGAACTCTTGCCCTTTTGCTACGACGTGGTTCTTCATCCCCGGGATTAGAACTACTCGTAGACTCATCAAATGTTCTTTTGAGAGGAACTTGTTCATTTCTTTCCTTACTTGGAAAGATATCCTCGAAAAATGAAGCATTTCTAGATTCCATGATAGTACCTTCATGAATCTCAGATATTTCTGATTTATGTACCAAAAATCGATAGGCGCTACTATTAAGTGCATAACCTATGAATATGCAATCAATAGTTTTAGGCCCTATCTTAACTTGTTTGGGTTTGGGTATTTCTACCTTAGCCAAACACCCCCACACTTTGAGGTACTTGTAAGAAGGCTTTTGACCTTTCCAAAGTTCGTACGGAGTCTCACTCCTACTTTTGTGGGGAATCTTGTTAAGGATATAATTGGCGGAGAGTATCGCCTCGCCCCACAAATTCTCAGGTAAACCTGAATTAATCAGCAACGCATTCATCATCTCCTTAAGAGTACGATTCTTGCGCTCCGCTATTCCGTTTGATTGTGGTGAATATGGGGCCGTTGTTTGATGTATAATGCCTGAATTTGCACAAAATTCATCAAACGGTGCTCTGTATTCGCCACCTCTATCACTACGGATAGCCTTTATCCTTTTTCCAAGTTGATTTTCAACTTCCGTTTTGTAATGTGTAAACGCTCCTAGAG